>PVIU01000363.1:144344-340914 GCA_004026605.1 Ondatra zibethicus | reverse complement strand
TCCCTGGTGTCTAACAACTGAAACAGCCCTGCTCAGTAGTGTGTGTGCCCAAATGGAACGCCCTGGTGTCTAACAACTGAAACAGCCCTGCTCAGTAGTGTGTGTGCCTGAACAGAACTCCCTGGTGTCTAACAACCCAAACAGCCCTGCTCAGTAGTGTGTGTGCCCAAATGGAACGCCCTGGTGTCTAACAACCCAAACAGCCCTGCTCAGTAGTGTGTGTGCCTGAACAGAACTCCCTGGTGTCTAACAACCCAAACAGCCCTGCTCAGTAGTGTGTGTGCCTGAACAGAACTCCCTGGTGTCTAACAACCCAAACAGCCCTGCTCAGTAGTGTGTGTGCCCGAATGGAACTCCCTGGTGTCTAACAGCCAGATGAAAACATGAAATACAAAGTTTTTGAACAGCTCACATTGCAAAATAACAAGCCCGAAGAAACTTCACCTTCTCGTCATTTGATACTGAAACATGAGTAAAAATTCTCTCTGCTATCTTCACAACAAAGATGGGGTTGTTTTGTAGCGTGCCCTGGGAATGGCTACCTACAGCCTTCCGGGACAAACCACCAGCTTCGCTCTGCTGCCCCTAACATACTCCTCAGCATTGGTCACTAGACTGAGTTTGAAATGTCACCTGTCAAAAGTAGTTCTGTGAAGAGCGGGTACCAACTGTTTAACAGATGCTGCTCTGGTGATCTGGTAAGATGGAAAGGCCTAATTCAGAGCATTTGGAATGATGGGTAGAGTGACAGTCCCTCTGTGTTTCTGGTAAGTACCATGCAATATCACCAAGCTCTAGCCTCCCCGTCCCCAGGGAATCGGTACAGTGCACCAGGATTACAGAACAGGGTCACAGCCTCAGACACTTTCTTGAGGAAAGGTCGGCGTAAAAGTCATTTGGAGAAGTCCAGGGGTCTAACCAATGTGCATTCTGAGAGATCACCTGATTTCCTCAGAAAATGACCCTCCAAAGACAGCTCCGTGTCTGACAACGGAAAGGAGGAAGAGCCATTGAAAACAAGCACAATTTCACAAGTCAGCACTCCTGAGGCTTGTTGTCAGCACTCTGAGAAAACACTCTTTATTTAAGCCTCCTGTTAATTTGCAGCCCAGACCTAATACTAAGATCCTGCAGTCTCTAAGAGATGGCAGGGAGAGGTCCTAGTTAGTGGACCAGAGTAATAACACCTCATCACAAGGATGACCAGAAATAATCTGCAACATGCTACTGGATTAGTAACACCAGGTGGGTGAGGAATGTCAGAATCCTGTTAGACAAGAACAGATGGAGACGTTCGGGAAATCTAAGTTTAAAGGCAAGCTGACACAGGAGCAGAGGAGGGTGTGATAGCTGCCTTCAACATCGTGAAGCAGTAGTTAGCTTACATAGAATGCCGGGAACAGAATAACTACATATGCCTATGCAGGTGACAGTGGGATAGTACTTTTACTCAGCGGCAGGGAGGAGGGATTCTGATGAGTCAGTGGTGGAATGTTTAGCCTGTGGAGGTAGGAAATTTAATGTCACCAAAATTGGTCTGTCAGAGGCTGGATGGTCTTTTGTCAAAGATGGCCTTTCAATTTTTTCCCATCACAGACATTGCTTATGATTTTAGGAGACCACCCATTTATTACTTTATACTTACTGAGTGCCAACTGTGTTTGAGACATTTTAATATGTGCTAAGGATCTAGTATGGAGTAGGATCCCAAATATTCCAACAGGATAAAGAGCAGGCAATATTAGGAAGCAAATTGTTATAAGTTTTGATACACGCTATAAAAGGCAATCGAATAATGTAGTGTAACGAAGAGGCAGTGAAGGGTTATGCGCAATGTTTCCTAGCCAAGTCATTTAAGGAAACAGACGCTAGAGGTGCTTTGACCCTGTCCTAAAGAATAAAGCTCTCAAAATCAGCCCTGTGAAACACAAAATTGGGAGGGGGGGGGCATGACAATGAGGTAGGTGGGACATCACTCAAATGTCCTGAGTAGGAGAACTGTGGTCATTTCCAAAGATGAAAAGCAGGTAAGCACGACGGCAGGAACCAGGGAAACAGAAGGCCAAGGTGAGAGGCAGGAGAGGCTACAAAACGTTCCCGAAATGCAGAACAAGCAATTGTCACTTGGCAGCAGCACAATCTTTCATTCTTTCCTCCTCCGTCATATCCCAGATTTTACATCCTTGATGTCTGGGAAAACCGAGTTAGACACAACAGCAAAGGGGAACCTGACTGGACTAAGGGAATATGACGCGGTACTCTCTGCTTCCGTGACTGTCTGTCAGACCGCAAAGCCAGGTCAGATCTGTACACCGACACAACCCCAGCCCGTTTGTCTGGCTTGTTCTTGCAACACAGTCTCCTTCCTCTTAAGACGTAAAGCAGAAAGCTTGCCCTGGTCCCATTCTCAGAGCACAGAGGAATGCAGCACCTCTGATTTTAACAAAATTACACGTAATAAAATCCAAAAAAATGAAAACCTAATCACAAGAATGTAACAAATTCACCAGATTCTTGGTCTCCTCAAATCAGCTTTGTAGCTAGACTTTGAAGTTTCTGGAGTCATTCTGTTACCCTTATTGTTTAAGCCACTTGGAGTGGTTTCCTGGTCTTTAGCATACAAAAGGCCCTGATTAAAACATAGTATATGAGGATTTAAATGTAACGTGTAAAGCAGGGAACCCACTAAAGACCTTTTGAACAAGAATTATCTTATTGACATTTGTAATACGCTAAGTAGCCTAACCTTGTAATAATCTACCTTTTTACAGTAAGTGTTCCACTGGGCATTCTCCGCTCCTCTGTGAGTTCATGATCTAGCTTCTTTAGTCACATCCTCTTTTTCTTCTCTTTATTTCCTTTGATAAAAAATGTAGAATGTTCATATGTAGAAGAATGAAGGCAATCTCAGTCTCTAACAATACACAGAAATCCATTCCAAATAGTTTAGAGAAATTAACGAAATTCTGAAGCTGTTAAAGTAGATCTGTGTGCTAGACTCAAGTGCAGTTACACGGGTGATACCCAGGAGGTGGCCTCCTAAAGAAGATAGTCTAGCCCTAGCAGGAGAGGTTATGCAGAGAGATTCGTATTCTTTTCCATTTTCTTGAAACCGAAGTTTCTCAGTACTCTGAGAACTGCTCTTTCTTCAACCCTGTTCTTCTTTTATATAGAGATTGATAATACTATGGTTTTTGCAGGAGTTGGAATTATGATGACCCTTCCATAAAAAATAAGAAACATTACTATCCAGTGACAGCCTAAAGGGAAGAAGACAATAAGATTTGGCCACAAAAGTCAGTCTAGCTAGTAAGGTGCATCAAAGGACAAACAGCCCCATTGTTACGTACATTCATGAAAGGGCCATTCAAATATGGTATTACCTTATTAAAGTTGAGCAGAAATGCTCTGTCTGCAGAATTCTGATACCCATCCATTCATCCTGGCATTCAGTTAACTCTTCATTTCAGCCATAAATTTCTCTTAAATTTCACAAAGTAACAACTTTGTTTCTCATGCTTGTCACAAAATATGGAGAGTAAGGCTTAAAAAAATGAACCTCTCCATACATGGAAGTGATTTACGATGTATGTCTATCAGAGATCATTTGCTCTATCAGTAAAACAGAAAAACCAGGAAATTCTCTCATAGTCCCGGAGGGCAAACCTCTAAGATCCAGCATCACACTTGCTTTCTAACAGATGGACTTCTCTCTGTGTCCTTACAAGGACTTTTTTCTACCTGCATGTGACCATGGCATCTGTTAGTCTTCCTGAAAGTACACTAATCAGTACTTTTAGGTACGAGTCCCCTCCTGATGGCCTGTGGTGTGCACTGAACGATAATAGCTCACCTTCTTCTGCTCATGTGCGGAAGGTGTCACTTCCACCTTGATATTTGGAAGGGATGGCTAGTTCTAGATTAAGCTACAAAGGCAGAACCTGTGTAATGAATTCCCACCGTCTGGAAAAGAGGAAGAGCCAGTGGCGCTTCTCTTCCCTCTATGAGCACACAGCAAGAAGGCAGCCAGCAGAGGCTAAGAATTACGACCTTCAAAGAAATGCATCTGCAGTTACTGAAGCCTCCAGTACAATTAGAAGTAAAGGCCCATGATACAATACTACTGCAGATGAACCTGGTGTCTCCTCAAAGGTCTAGTTGGGCTTCAACACCCATCTTTTAGTGGAATACATTTCAAACTACAACAGTCACCAAGTCTTAGATATTTATCTTCTAAACAGTAGATCCCAACCCATTTCTACTGCAGGAATCTTCACTCTTTATGTAGACTATCCTCAAAGCTTATAAAACAACCCATCTTTAGATGACATTGCATCATGTTCCACACACCCTCAACAGCACTGCTGAAACACTGTCCTTGTAGCAATCCTCCAACACGATGTTCAAATTCCTCACACGGCAGGCAGGTGCCGTGATCTGAGTCTGCCTGGCTGCCCATCTTCGTCTCCTGACCCTGCTACTTATACCTTATTCTTCTTGGAAAGCAGACCTGTGAAGTTGCACCGGGTTCCCTCTTGATCCCGCGGCTTGGATGTGCAACTTCCCATCTCTCAAGTACGTTGGTTTTCTTTAAAATTCAGAACCTGAGCCATTAACTTAGAAAAGCCTTTCTGTATCATAAGTAGGTGTAACCCTTCTTTCTCAATGCCATCCCTTTAGCCCATTCCTATTATTAGACCTTTACAGTATTCTATACTTCTCTTCCTACATTATAAACATCTTAGTATAGAGACCCTGGTCTCCTCTTCTTGTACCTACATCTCAATTATATTGTTGGATTAAATTGATAAAAACAAAAAATTATATGAAGAGCACACATTATAAAAATTCCTAGTCAAGTGATCGCTGTCCCCAACAGTGATGGGAGCTGATATGTAATGGCCTCTGGACATTTGCGGCACCCCTCACCCCCATCCCAGCAGTGGTTCTAGAACATCAAACAAGCAGGACATCTTAAAGGGCAAACTTCACCAATTTCACTTAGAAACTCATCCAAACCCTAGGCATTCCCCAGAACAGCTTCATTCTTTTCCTCTCAGATAGGAGTTATCTGGGATTATAAACCTGGTTTTTCTGGAGTAGGATAAATCTACAAATGTATTGCAGAACCCTACGACATAGCAAGCTGCCATAAGGCCACCTAGCAGAGTCTGTCTTCAAGCTCATTAGCCTAGTGTCTGCCAACTGCTTCCTTGATCCATAGCCCTCAGTTCTGCCGCATTCCATCCCACCCCCAATCCTAGCACCCTCTCTCCTCTCTGCTCACAGCACCTTAACCCAAAGTGACAAAGCAAAACAAGCTGGAACACTGACTTAGGGGTAAGGCTGTCTTCTCCCAGAGTCAGCAAGAAGATTCCTGTGCAGTAGGAAGTTGCTCATAGGGCATGCGCCTGGTCCAAATGAAGATGTGCTGCAAGTGGAAAGTGTGGCCTGGCTTCCAAAAGATTCTGTCTTTAAAACAGGATGCAAAGGGCTGAAGGAGAGTTCAGTTGGCAAAGCCGTTGCCTAGCATGAAGGAAGCCCTGGGTTAGATGCCTAAAACTACATAGACATGATGTGCTGGTGAATGCCCAGAAGCCAGAGGATCAGAAGTTCAAGATCAGCCTGTGCAACTTTGTCTCAAACAAACAGTGTAAAATACCACAATAGTAATATGTTACCTGTTAAATAATAGTTTGACATGGGGATTAAATAACATTTCTTATTTAAAATGATTGTAATCTTTTCCTTTTAAACTTTGACTCTTACAATTTGAAATATATGGCTCTCACTTTACATTTACAATGTTGTCCTGTGTCAAAGGGGAAAAGCAGGGGGAGTGTGGAGAGAGCAGCCATTCAAGTAAGAAGGGTGGGGGCTCAGAAGACAGAGGGGAGAGCACAGCAGAAAGGAAGAGGGCTGGGGACTGGGGACTGAGAAGGGTCCCTGAAACCAGCTGTTCAAACTAGCAGTCCCTGCCCTTTTGTCTTATATAAAATATTTCTAGATAAAATTTAAATTTAAAATGTTAGCATATGTTATATATATATATATATATATATATATGCTAAGAAAAAGGTTAAAAACCATAATTAAAAGGCCCAAATCCATGACAGTGCTACATGTATAAGTTAAATAAGTCATTTAAAATCAGAATATTGTGGCTAAAATTTATGACCAAAACAGATTACAATAAGATGTGCATGGAAATAAAGATGACCTTTCCATGAGTTGCAGAACCAAAAACAAAACATGTCCGAGGCAACACCACAGAAATAACAATGTGTCGGTTTCCTCTGTTGCCGTGAAAACACATTATCAGTCTAGGTTCTTGTTTGCCTTGATGTAAAATATCCATCGCTAAGAACTTGTAAAATATTCACAAATAAATTACTTTTCGTGAAAGCTCCATTTGTTTCTTTAAAACAAAAGAATGGGATATTTCAAATGTTGTGATTACACACAGAGAGAGAGAGATGAATGCCAGTCATGAACTAACAGAAAAATACAAATTGCCTAATGGAGTCTTGTGCGTCCGGGAAAACCCAGTCCCCCTTTAATTGTTCCACGGGAATAAAAATATACACACAACAAAATTGAAGTACACTGCATGGTGAAGAGAGGCGTAAGGTGCAACCCCTCCCCATTCTGAATGATTAACCCAGAGAACACTCCATCAGACGAAGTCTCAGAACAGGCCTTCACAACAGGGGCTGATGAAATCTTAGCTGAGATGAAATATTAACAATAACTAGAAACAGTGCTCAGCTGAGGACACTCAGTGGTTCCCATGTGGCTTTATACTGTGGGGTAGGGGTGATGAATGTTTGTTTGTTTTGTTTTATAGTTTATTTTTGGAGTTTTCACCTATCCTTATTTTAAAAAGAGCCTGGAAGGCAGATCTATCCAGGCTTCCTCTGTGCTCTTTTATAGAATGTGTTTTTCCTTAATAATATCCTAATATAATTTACTTTGGTAAAAAAGAGAAAGATGTAATTGATAGGTGATATTGGATTAGCCAGTGGGAAACACTGTGCCTTGAGAGACTGCTAAAGCCATTAGGCATCAATACCATTACACTTGCTGGGCCTTTGAAAACCAAGTGTGAATCCCATTGAACAGCGCATGTGAGAAATGTCTTGAGTCGTAAACCTGAACGGAGCAGACAGCTCAGATGGAGTGTGTAAGGGAACTCTTACAAGCACCGGGAATGCGGATAATAGACACATTTTACTTCTGAGTTTCATCCAACAACTGAAAGTGTGCCAGGGCTTATACGTTGATGTGTCCATGTGAAAACTCACACATTGAGTCCTGTGCTGTGGATCAGGTCTTAAGTACAACTAGAAAACAGGTGGTTACCCCCTGTAATAGTCATGCCACTACGGCACCAATGGACATCGCTTACCAGGCTGATAACTTTAGCTCACAGGGGTCACAGCTGCTTAGGAGGTTTCTTTAGATATGTGACTCCTGGTAGGCTGTCCATGCTCCAGTGGACATCCATACAATACAGGTAGAACTAATTAGACTTAGTGTGCAAAAAAAAAATTAAACAGACATAAAGTCAGTAGGGACACATGGAGAAGGTTTGAGAGAAACTAGAGGGAAGGCTGGAGAATTGATCTGATCAAAATACATTTATACATTTATATGAAACTTTCAAAGAATAAACTAAAAGTCTCATATTGAGGCTGACTTCCCCAAGGCAGTGGTACTGAGCTCATGTGAGTTCTGCCCTTAAAAGGGATTAATGATTTTCAGGAGTGAGTTCTATCAGGCAAGACTCATTACCAAGGTAGTGGGTTATTCTGAAATGAGGTCACTGCATATGCCCTTCTGCACACACTCTTTTCTTTTTCTGTGTCTCAGCCACGTTGTTACACAGCCAGAAATCTCACACTCCATACCAGCACTGTGCTGTTTAGGCTTTCAAGTCACTATAAGCAGGCCTCAGAGACCTCTCTCTTCTTTGTAAGGCCCAGTTCTCAGATACTTCATAGCAGCAAAGAATGGATAAGAAGCAGTTCTTTTATTTACATCTTCTGAGAACTTCATACATGAGTATGATATTTACATCTCTTTCATCCAATCCCTCTGTCCCCTTATAATGTCTCTCATCTTTACCCACTCCATCAAATGTCCATGAATATATATATATATATATTCCTACTGAGTCCATTTAGTTTCTATATCCATCGTCATTGTTTAGGGCTGAGCATTTGGAATTGGATAACCTAGCAAGGAGCTCATCCCTGCAGAAAACTGATTCTCCCTCTCTTGGCAGCCATTAATGACCTGTAGCTCTTCATCAGTTCCTAACTATATTCTAAATAATTCTCCTTATACCCACAGATGACTGGAGCCTCACCACTCATCAAAAGGGTTTTCTTCCCACAACACTTCGAGACTATTACAGAGATCCACACGTAATCATAATGCAGAGAATAAGGGACTGCAGGTGCCTAGCCCCACACGGCACAACTACAGTGCAACTCCTATCCCTAAGATGCAGAGAAAATAAATGCAAATTTATTGGAAAAATAAAATAGAAGTCCTAAAATTAGCCAGGTGTTGCTTAAAACACTGATGGATCCACACAACTGTTTTGAGTCTTATTTAACATTGACACTTGTGCTGTGAGGTGACTACGGTACTGTACTCATCTAGAGACAAGAAAATTGAGCCACAGCAAGGGTCAGCTAATTGTCGTAAGGTAAGGGATGGCAGCAGGGTGCGTGTGCAGCAGATTGGCTCCAGAGTTTGCATTAAAGTCTTATGTCATATTGCTCCTCCAAAAAAAAAAGTAATATTATTGAAGAACAGAATCTCAGAAACATGAATTCAGAATTGAACCACTAACATACATAATCAATTTAAGATTATGGTTTTCATCGGAGGCAGAGACAATTTGCGTTCCGGTGTCTCAGCAAGAACCACTGTACCAAGAACTATAAAGATAAGTGCATGTACTCTGTCAATCGTCAGTGTGAGTTTGCAAAATGCAGGCATCGGCGGTAAACATTTTAATTCATTCCATATTGAATACTTGCTTCCATGCCCAATGTTTGCTGTAATAGGTCCCTATGATTTTTCCATTGCAAATAAATATAACTAATCTTTATTTTCTACTTGTGTGGGGAGAAAAACTTAAATGACAAATAGATATTCAAGTTGAATGAGTCCGCAAAGACAAGGCAAATATTCAAGAGGCTGAGATTTTTCAAACTTTGTTTTAGCATGCAATTGATTCAATGCCCCTCCCCCACCCTGCCCAATCTACATGGAAAGCCCACCAACCAGGGTATTTTCAAGTTACAGCATCTTTAAGAGTTTTTACATCACTTCCCTTCAGTGTCTCCCTTGCATCGCTGCCTGCTGGATATTGCCATTACCTGGAGGGGACCCACATAAGGAATCTTAAGCCCCAGGATCCCGGGTTTGCACTAGAACTTTATCTCCGTGCACAGCTTCATCTCCGTTACTTCTGCTCTCATTTCTCTTTATCCTGTAGCCCTGCTCCCACCCTTGCTTCCCCTGCTGCGCAGCTACTTAGCCAAGATGAGTACCACTTACACCCTTGCCTGCCCACCAAACACAGCTCCCTGGTCCCAGGGAAGGCTCAGTCCTAAAGACAGTCTCTTTTAGGACTGTGTGGACAACTGTGCCCTGGGAAAAATATCACTTTCCCCAACAGCTTGGTTTGCTCAAGATATTCACTTTTCCAATTCCAACTCTATCTGCACCACTCCGAATTTTCATTCTCTTCATTCCCAGTATCTTAAGATTCCAGTCGGACTCACAGACCCTCAGCCCAGTGCCCACTGGCCCAGCGATGAGTTTCCATCATTTGATATAATTTATCTCTTCCCTCCTCCTGATTCCCAAGGTGAGAACTTTCCATGTTGGCTAATTCATCTCTACATTGAGAGCATTTCCTTGGCCTTTACCCTTTGGCTTGTAATTTTTCCTTTTACCAAAAGGTTTTCTTGCGTGTCCTAGTCAAGTCAATTGTATCATTGCCTCTTTCTTCCCCTCCCCTTAAGTTATTTCTACCCAAAGGCTTGGAAATGTTTATTGATATCACCTGTCTTCACTTCCAGACCACTCTCCCACACTCTACTCTGCATCCATGACTTCGGTTCACTGCCTCTCACGTGGTTCACAATGCAGTCTTATGCCAAATAAGAATCCCAAGCAAGGGCTACAGTGCAAGGCACTAACACATTCTGACTTCTGTGCCCTCTCTACATCCCATCCTTAGGGGTCACAATACAGTCCTCCAGAGGAAACTGAGGCACACTGCATGTCCCTTGACCTCTCAGTCTCCCGTTTCCTCCTCCTTCAGTTCAAAGCAATAGACTACAGGTATTCTTGTTAGGGTCGCCTCAGTTTCCTCGCCCTCAGTCCCTTATGTGCTGATTGTCTCAAGCTCTGGTCTGTGCTGTCTGATGGGAGTCCATACATTTCCATACTCATTTTGGTGCTAGGGACTGAACACAGGCCATCACACACACTGACCCTGTGTACTATTACTGTGCTCCACATTCATGGACTGGACATTTTTAAATGACACTCTTATTGTGACATCCCCAAAACGCTCATCCCCATGCCCAGTGTTTCAGAAGCTTCCACCAGTGCGTCTACCCAAGCCCTGGTTATTTTAAGCACAATTTCAAAGCTTCCTTACTCCATCTACTTAAAGTGAACAAATAACGTCTGGTGAGTAAAGCCATCCATGATCCATGCCAGTGAGTTAGAGTCAGTCTCTGAAGACTTCACTATCACCAGCACCTAAACCCATGGCTCTCCAAGACTGCAACTTTTATCTCAGACAAAACCTTCCTTCTCTTTCCTTAATGACTTGATTCATGACACTTCCTTACCTAGAACAAAGCATTTGCTGCTCATGTGAATTTTCTGCTCTAACCTGACGACGAAGCTTTCCTAGACAAGGGTCCTATCAACCAAGCTAAGTCGTATAAGCTCTTCTTTGTGCACAATCTGATTACCCATGCCATGGTCTATGATGTACTGCGGATCTGGAATGAGCCCCAGCAGAACATGTGCTAAGGTAGGGTCTGGTGGAGGAAACTAGGTCAGTGAGGGCCTGTCCTTGGATGGGATAGTTGGACTCAGGCTCTGGCTGCCCTTCCTTGCTTTTGAGTGTCAGAAATTCCTCCCCTGACTGCTCTTGCTAAGATTGCCACCTCATCCTAGGACTGACACCCATAAGGAAACTGTCCATGGAATCGAGGTCCCAAAACTCTGAGCAAACCGCTTCTATTTTTAAGTTGATTGCTTCATGCATTTTGCTGGCATGCTAGAGAACTGACTGCGTTAGGAACTTTCCTTGTCACTGCAATGAAATACCTAAAAAATGAACCTTAGAGAGGAAAGGTTTATTTCCGCTTAAGAGTATAGTCCAGCGGGCCTCTCGGGGATAGCAACTGAACACAGCATAATGGGGTACAATAAGACTGGGCGGAAGCCCTCATTCCAAGGCTAGTCTAGGCAACCCAGTAAAAGGAAAAGGGTCCCAAGTGCATACTTGTTAAAAGAGAAAAAGAACCCGCCGTTTATTCTCCACATTCTCAGAACATAGCCTGAAGCCTAGCAGGTGACGGCCACTCAGTGAACAGAACACTTGATGGATTTAGTGCGGTCAGATCTCCTGGCTCTCTTTGACTCTTCAGAGATGTCTATAAAGGGAGATTTCTCTTGCCACATCAAATCTCAGACCAGCCACCATTTGATCTAGATCTCATGCCACTTTTCCCACAGGGCAAAAAAATTCTCTGAGATGTATACATTTGTTTTGAGTAATCAAAGCCTGGAGAAGATACAGAAGTGGGGTGGAGAAAACCACTCACTACGACTCACCATCAACAGGCGAGTAAGAACCTTCAGGATGAAGGTTTTCTCTACAATAGTTCACAGAGCAATCACAACTTTCAACACAAGCCATAGAGTCACATGTTCTATTATTTGGGCAATCTACTTCCATTGCATGTCTTTTATATATATAGTCCACTAAGTAGGAAGAAAGAAAGAGCCGTGCATTTTGTCACACGTGAGTTCTTTAACACTACCCAGAGCAGGGCTCTCAATCCCACAGAAAAGCTGGATGAATCAAAGGCTTGGGCCAAGGGCTGTGAGTAGGATTTCTAATGGATAAGCACACTCCACAACGTTTACAGAGAAAAAGCACAACAGAAGAGAAAGTATGAACTTTGAAGTCAGACAGCACTTGATGCAGCTCCCATCCATGGTATCATCTCCAGAAACTGATCTTAACCTATGAGCTTCAATTTTTCTCCCTAGAAAAATGAGTAAAACCTTAGCTCATTGACTTAGCACGCATGACTATTATAAACAACGCGCCCTGACAAATCTAGCTGTATGGAAATGGTTTAGACAGTAAGGGTTGCTTCCTTTCTTTCAGTCTTCAGCCATCTCCCAAAACCCCAATGATGATGAGGGACAAAAGGACAGACAGACATGTCTGTGCCCCTGTCTTTGTGTCCCCAGTGCACAGGATCATGCCCTGTTTATAACAAGTTCTCAGTGATCAACTTTCTAAAGAAGTAAATAAAGACTGTGTTACGTTCTGTTGATGTAATGTCACACCATGACCCAGGCAGCTTAGAGAAGAAAGAGCTAATTTGGGCCTATGGTTTCAGATGGACAGAGTCCATGATGGTGGAGGAGAGGCAGCAGGCTGCAGACATACCAGCTGGGGCAGAAGCTGAGGCCTCACACCCTGTACCACAAGCACAGGACAGAGAGCACAGCGGCAGTGGTGTAAGGCTTTTGAAACATCACAGCCTGTTCCCGGTGACATATTTCCTCTAGGAAGGCCACACCTAAACCCATGCAAACAGAACCATCAACTGAGGACCAAGCTTTCAAATATCTGAGCTGAAGAGGGGCACTGTCATTCCTTCAAACAACTAAAGGCTTGGAGTGTAGTCAAGGAGACTAGTTGCCTGGTAGGTACCAACCTTGGGTTTGAATTAGTGAATATTAATTTATTCTCAACTATAATAGTATCCCTCTCTCTCACACACACACATACACACACACACACACACACACACACACACACACACACACACACCACAAAACATTGACTCACAAATAACAAAATTCCAAACTGAGCTTTTTATTTTTCAAAGCATGTCTTCTAACCTCAGATGGGTTTAATGAATGGTCCATCTGGTTAAATAAAAAAAATTCTATTTAACACACTAGCAATTTTATGATTTATAAAATACCTGATAAAAACATGATTGCATTTTAAATGCCTGGACTGAAATCCATCTATTCTAAGAAGGTTAAGAGGAACATAAAAAGGCCCAACTGCCTCGAGCCATCTGCTTCAGCAGGAAGGAAGTATCACACAGATTTCAGAAAAATACTCCACAGAGTCACCGTAAGGTATTACAAGGTAACAAATATGAAAATAGCAGAAAACAAACCAGGAATATGATTGAGATTTTTTTTGAGAAAGTCTATGTAAATATAGGGAAACAGAGAAGCAATTGAGGCCAACCTCTAATATCATTCAGCTATAATTAGGTAAATGCCCCTGGGAATAGATATCTTTAAAAGGAATACAAAGATATGAAGTATCTTATGCCTGAACTATTTCATTCTCAGGCTCATTCTTGGAAAGAAAATAATTCATGCGATTTCCTGAATGCATATTTCTGTTTAATTAAAATGAAACTCAGTTGATGGAATTCTAAATTTAAGGACCATTTTACAATCACCAGTTTTGAAGTTAAAAGAAGACTGGGCTCGACAAGCTAACACATCAATAGATGCCCACCTAAGGGTCCTCGGTCTGACCAGAATGCATCAAGGTCAACGCTGTTTCCAGCTCCATCTTTGTCATTTCCTCTCGTACCTCCAGAACCTTTCTGACAAGAAAACAAATGCAGACTACGTTTTTTTCAAAAACATATTTAAAATGGCATCTCTTGGCCAGACCTGTCTTTGCTGGGTCAAGGTTTGGTATGCATTTCACTTTGAGCAATGGAGTTGGAGTTTTAATCAGCGTCAAATGGAAACACACCACCTGCCAAAAACCCATAGCGGAAGGGACACTGACGGATGAGTGGTGGCAGGATCAGCCACTAGATTAAAAATATAAATTTTCTCAAGCACACAGATGCAACCACTGCCAGACAACAAATGTTTGTGTAACCCAAAAGCTTTGTCTTCCCCCATCACCTCCCACAGGTTGAAAACATTCAGAAGGGGGGCAAGGCAGACCAAGGTCCTAGAAAGTTCATGAGTAGTCCAAACACTCCAGTATCCCACAAGGCTCTTACCCTGGGGGAGCAGGTGTCTACACCCAGTTGTCAACCAGGGTCACAGCCAAGACTGGGAAGGAACAATATACTGCCATTCGTCAGGAGTAAAGAATTCAGGGGGGCAGACGATGGAGAAAGCTACCTCAACCAAGTAAGACCTGCCAGGGACCCTGCTTTCTACAGCCCTCACTTGCGCGCTTGAGGACAGCACCTCACGTAACTCTTGCCCAAGCACCGTTTGTCAGTCACGCTGTTTCCACTTACCTGAAACATGTGGGACAGAGAAAGGCAATGGAAGCTCATCTGAAGACTGCTAAGGAGGCTTGCTTGCGGTGGTCATGGGACTAAGCACCCAGCATTATCCCAAGTGATCCCACAAGGAGCACATGAGGCTGATAACCCATTAAACTCCAAATTTCAGAGTGGAAATTAGAGCTCAAAGAAGAAAAATCATTTAGCAAGGTCATTACAGATGAGTGGCTGAGGATATACGAGGACTCCCTCAAACTCACATGCAGCACTGTGGACACCATCGCCACAGAACATAGATTGCCAATCAGGCACATTCCACACCTCACATAACCACACACACACACAACTCTTACATCATATACAAACACACACACACACAAAACTCTTACACCATATACAAACACACACACACACACACACAAAACTCTTACACCATATACAAACTGTATCTAAATGCACCCCCTACACAGACAGGGATCATAAAATAAATTACACACATGTAGCACACAAGCATACCATTAAGACACAAGCATCCACTCACACCACAGCCACATCCGTCAGTAGAAATCTTTGTGTTATCACCAGAAGAACAGGTCTTTGCAATTTAATAAAGGATCTTGGTTCTGAAGCCAAAATCACTGGAGAAATGCTTTGAGGATAAATAAACAGCAGTGAAATGGCAATGCGTATCTCTCCAGCCCAGAACAACAGACCAGATGGCACAACTGAGCCGCTTGGCATTCCACCAGCTTTGAGGAAAATACCTGAAGCTGGGTCTTACACCAGACCAATCAATTTAGGATCTTTTGGTGGGAGAATGGGGTCCTGGGCCCCAGTATTAAGTATTCGCCCACAGCAGATAACTGAGTTTTAGTGTTGGCAATGATTTCTTCTGCTCTTCCAGGATGCTTGAACACACACAAAGCAAGAACCCCCGTGTGGAAAAGGCGAGTCACTGCTTCCCCGCCTGCTGTGTTTACATGTCTAGTCCCTGAAGCCCATCTGCAGCCCTTCAGCAACTGGACAGGTGCACCAAGTGGGGTTTCAGTTCAGCTAAAACTACAGCATTGAGTCAAAACAGGGAGCCATGTCTCCATAAGTTCCATGCCCACAGGTCTCATTAGACTCTTGGATGATATTTACCCTTGCTGCTACAGGACCTTGAGCACTGCCCTCTGCACTGCCTATAATATTCTCATCTTATGGAACTACATTTGGGATTCTTTCTAATTCCTAGACATCAGCTCAAAACCCACTTCAGCAAGGTCCTTCCTGAGCAGCCACTCCTACGTGGCCTTCCTACTGCCCCTGGTGACTTGCTGGAATTGCCCTCCTTTGCTTTCTCCACAGCATTCATCACTGGCTGTGGCCACCATCACCACCATGGCTTAAGCTCTACGTATGCATCATGGTCAACTTTATCTGATGCCTAGTGACAGCACCTACCTTTCCATCAGCGCCTGATACACATCTGACTAGATGATAGGCCCAGTGAATAAACCATGAGCAAGCCTGTTAATTTATGTTTTAGGGAATCCAAGCTATGTGATACAAGCCCCTATGATGTTTTGGGGAAAGGGGATGCCTAAATAAAGTTAAGACTCTGCAAACATTTTACTGACGGAGCACTCTTTACAGGCACACACTTACAATTGCTTTCAAGGGGAAACTCTCTTAACTCAAAAGCTCATGGGTCTTCCATTTTGGGCAATTTCTCATTAGAGATAAAGCACCTCAAAGGGAATTCAGCCTGGTCCCCAAGCCCATTTCCTAAATCCTTTCAGATGAACCCATGAGAGGCATGCAGAGGAAGCTCGCTGTAATTAACTCCCAGTGGGTGCAAGCTTCTTAGTAGACCACAGAGAGAAGTGGAGCCCCACTGCCCATCAGCTGCTCAAGGAAGGGTTGAGGTAAGGTTCAGGAATGCTTTAACCTCTTACGGTTTGCCATCAAAGTCTCCAGCTGGGGCTTTCCTTCTGTGACTCTGTCACCAGAAGAACGCATATCATTCCTGCTGAGTCCTTGCTCCTCCCAATCCAGTAATTTCTATTCCAGTCTCTCTTCCCCGCTCCCTCCACTTCCCATCTACCAAGTCCCACCATCTAGAGAGCTCAGGAGACTCTTAAAAGTGAGATGGCCATTTGTCCACATGGACAACTCCAACCAATTATTTCCTATACTGTATACCTATAGCTGTCATTAGAAAAAAAGATCTGACCAAAGGAATCTTAGGGAGGAAAGAATTTATTTAACGTATGCTTTCAGGTCACATTCCATCACTGAGGGAAGGCAGGGCAAGCTCTCAAGCAGAAACTAGACACACAAATCATGGAGGAATTCTGCTTGCCAGATCGTGGTTAGCTGGCTTTCTTATACAGCTCAGGGACACTTGCATCAGGGATGGTGCCAACCACGGTGGTCTGGGGCCTTCTATATCAACTAAAGTCACAACAGTTCCCCACAGACATGCTTACAGATAAATCTGACTTGAGCAAACCAAACATCCAGACTTCCTTCTCAAATGGCTCAAGATTGTGTAAGGTAAACAATTAAAGCTAACTTCAACACATTGATTCTACAACTGGTTTGAATATTTAACTAATGTTATCCTGAGTTTACCCCAAAGTGGTGTGTGTTTGTATGTACGTGTGTGAGAATGTGTATGTGTGTGTGAGTATGTGTGTGTGTATGTGTGTGTGAGTATGTGTGTGTGTGAGTATGTGTTTCCATGTCCATTCAGTTGCCTTTATGACAAAGACAGGGTCAACTTCTCTATTTCTCAGTATCATATTCGCTCAGCATTCTTGTCAAATGGTGTCAAGAATGTTAGCATAGGCAGCTATCTCAGAGGAGGCACAAGAGGAATAAATGCTTGTCAGTGAGGCCTTAGCTTGAAGATGGCTATTTGCACAGCTTACCTCTCTAGTAGGTAAGGACTGCTAATGCCAAACTAATCCAAAGCAATTCCTTCTCTAAGGTATTAGAGAAATTGAAGGCTGTCCTAACAGAGAGCCATTTGCTACTAAATGCTGAAGACCCTGTGAGAAGCCCAGCTTGCATCTTACAGCCAGAGATAAGAGAGTCATGAATGCCCCTGTACCACCATCCCTAGGTGAGATTCTCCTTCAGTATATTGCAAGGAGAATTTAGCCACAAAATACTCTAAGAAAACTGGTTTAGGGAGTGCCACATACTACATCCTCCACAGAGAGATGCAAAGACACTGAGAAAATCTTTAGTAAATCTAATTGTGGTCATCTCAGCATCTTCCATAGCTATAAGCACTGAAGACATTTTTCCAATAAGGGCTGTTATAACTCCACAAAAATATCAGTGTTCATATGGAACAGTGTTCGAATCAATGCATTCAGTGCTATTTCTGGAAGCCCATGGCATTGCCTGCCTCACTGTCATGAAGGCAGGAAGATGCACTTCTGCATGTTTAGAGTGAGCCAGGTTTTGCCCTTTTTGTTCCCTAATGTTCAGAATGGACTCTGGTGGTCCTCCGCTGACCTACACCTATTCTTGCATCTTTTCCTCTCCTTCTGAGTCCTGAGCTTTGTCTACTTGGAGCTTCCCGCTGGCTGGCTTTCAGCTAGAGGGCAGGAGGTGGAGAAAGCAATGGTGCCTCTTCTACTGGCAACAGCTTTATGATTGCTCTGACCAGGCTGTCACAGGTTAGCATCCCATCTCTGTCTCCTGATCTCACTGGGAGCCCTCTTTTCATCCTTCAGATTTGAGAGGGTTTCCTAATAATGCTAGCGTTGGCTGACTTTCCTATTTCATATCCATTCACCTCTTAAAAGGAGATCTACCATGGATCTATTTGAACATCTTGGGGATAAGTTCTTTTTTTCCCTTCTATCTAACTCCGGTTGATGGAGCAAGGAAGGAGACCACTATCTATTGATGTCTTCTGGGTTCCAGGAATTATGCAAGATAATTGCATTCATGTGTCATATAATTTGATGCTTGCAACAACTTTGATGATCACTGTCCTCATCCCCATGAATGAAACTAAGAAGCTCAACACAGATTTTTTAGCTGATGTTGCCCAAGAAAGGTAGCTACAGAACCAGTCGGAAGGCATTCAGTCTGTGAACATGCTTTCTGTGAACCTCTTTCTAAAACCCTCAACTAAACCCTGATGACAGAGTAGAGAAGATACAGAAAAAGACTAGAGATGAAATAGAGTCAGACCTCCTGCTGGGGTAAAAGAAAATTCATTTTCCCATTGAGATTCAAATAGAATCATGAGACTGTACACTCATGAGACTCCTGATCCTGGCATTGCTCCAAGGAACGCATTATTTCGGGCAAGGTTCGCCACCAAGGGAAGCATCTTTCCCTAGATTTGCACTATTGAACACAACTAATACATGTGGCCCGATCCTTGCTTATTTGTCACTTGCATTGTGTCTCTCTGTCACTGGATAACTAAGAAATCTGCACCATCGGTCCTTGCATTTTCCACACCTTAGATGGCTCCAGTGGCTGCCTCCTGAACCCCAGACATGAATGCATCTGACTTGATTACAGCTAAAAACCGCATACCCACATCTTGTATCCCCTCGTTTAGATGAGCTTCCTCCACACCAGCTCTACTCAGATGATCACACTCAAAGCTATCGTTTGTTGATCTATTCATACGTGTCAGGCCCCTGATGGGCTTCCATGGCTAAGAGCTGGGTTTCTATAATTGATTGTTTGGATTTATAACCAATTCATTCACTTATTAGCTGGATAAGTAGCCCAACTTTTCTAAGACCCCTTTTTCCATTTTAAAAATGACGGCTATAATAATGTCTGCTGGTTTAAAATACTGTTCTGTGCTCAGCACATAAAATGATAATAGTGATATTAATAAACATATATAGCCACATAACACTTGCTAGGAACCTGGCACTGCCCCAAGTGCTTTATAGGTCCTAGCTCCATTATTTTAACAATCCTTTATGGTAGGTATTATTATGATTCTTCAGCTTTTGTGGCTGAGGAAACGGAGGCTTGGAAAGGTAGAAGAGATCTGCCCGAAGGCACACAACAATATTCAGTGAGGCAGGCTTTCGGATCTAGAGAGAGAACACAAGGGTGTATAGTATGTTCTGCAGAAACCCCTTCACCTCTGTGCTCAAGGCCTTTCTCTCTCGAGCTCCATATCCAGTGTGTTCTGCTGCTGGAATGATTATCCCCACTGGGCATTCTGTTCAGACCAATCCTTCAGTGACTTTCCCTGAGCCTCTAAAGAACATTTAGTTCTTGTAATGTACACCGCAGTTTTCCACCTGCTGGGACGACTTCATTCCCCATCATGCCCTTAGCAGTCACTACAAAAGCAGCAGATCTGGGTCACAGAGATGCGTGCCTCCTCCTCCAGCCCACACTCATGCTCACTTCCCTCGGCTGAGGTCCTAGTGACAGGGGAGGAGTGAAAAACCTCACCTCAGAGATGGGGTACTTGTGTTGTCAGAGAAGCTAGCGCCAGCATTTTCTCAACCTCTCTCCCTCCCCCTCCACTATTGACACATCTGAAAACCTGCAGTCCCACTGCATTGCATTGTAAGAGCTTACTAATGCAATTACAGCCTTCAAATGAGAAAAGATGCATGGATGCGAGCATGCGCATACACGTTGGGATCTCAAATCTCTTGAATCAGTCAGTGGAAGCACTGTTTCCCACAGAGATAAGCATGCAAAAAAGCTATTGGTTCCTCCTAACTTCCAAGTGACAAAAGTTGGCCCCAACTTTTATCTTCATCACACCATGCCCTGCCACACATTATGGAGCCCACCAGAGCTTCGCTGCAAACAGCGGCCCTGCTGCACGCTGGCTGATCCCTTTAAGCACAGCTCCGTTCTCTACCCAGCATCTCCAGGATCTCTTGCTCCAGGGTCACTCGGGTCCTCACTTACTCTAAGGTTTTTGTCGTTTTATTCCTTTCAAGTTAGATTTCGTATTTGATTCTTTCTCATTTTCTTGAGTCTGTTCTTTATCTTCCTCTTTTCACAGTTTCTGCTACCTGTGACCTCCACCAATAGTTCACCACCTTGCTCCTGGCCCTTGCGCCAGTCCTGACATGGATCACTTACCCTAATCAAGGCATTATGTGTTTCTTATTCTAAGACTCCCATTCAGCTCCATGTTAAGGCATGAATGATATTTCATTTCATTGTGTCTTTGTGACAAAAAGCCTATAAAAAATAGGAGTCTCTATGAAAAGAAAGTAGCTCAACTTTCAGCCTGGCCTCTCAAGTTGCTCTAAACCAGTGGCTCTCAGCCTTCCTGATGCAGTGACCCTTTAATACAGTTCCTCATATTGTGGTGACCCCCAACCATAAAATTATTTCATTGGTACTTCACAACTGAATTTTGCTACTGTTATGAATCAGAATGTAAATATCCCATATGCAGGATATCTGACATGTGAGCCACAAATGGGCCATGACCCACAGGTTGAGAACCACTGCTATAGCCCCGGCTCTAGCACAGCCATAGAAGCCCAAGGCACTGAGTAAGGCTTACATGACTTTCATTGGCTTGGGAATGGCCCACCATAATTGGCCCATGTTTACTCAGTCCCGGGAAAGTCATATTCTCTGAGATGTGCTCATTTGTTTCTCATGAAATAAGTTTGCATGTGAAACTCAGCCTCTTTATGGATTTCCGAAAAAAATGAAATAAACAAGAAATAAAGCACTTATTAGTGTGTACTGCTATTCGGTAGATAGACCTGCTTTTGAAGAGGAGAGCCACATACCCCAGCTATGTAAACCTGACATTCTGAGGGGCCATGACGAAAGCCTTTGGTGATAGTACCAAACACTTTTCATGAGCACCTCACTCACCCTATGTCACCCCAGCTTCTTGAGGCCGCTCTCCTCAGCACCTCTCTCCTCCATCACCTACAAGTTCTTATTTACTGCTGGGGTGGGGCACCTGCCGTTCCTTGCTTTCAGTCTATCCACCCTGTCAGCACTGTCTTCGTTTTTAAAGCCCACTTCTATGAGGAATTCTCTTCCCAGTCATCCATTACACCAAGTCCAGCCGAAGCTATCACTGTGCTCCCGTTGACCCCGGCACAGTAACTTCCTTTCTCTGCTGGAGATGCAGATTCCAGAGGACATCTGCTAAAGACGCCAGAAAAGACCAGGGCCTGGAAACCCGTGTGGCACAGTCATTCCACAAATCCTCCTCTAGAGACATGTCACATTTTACATCCCATTTAGGCTGCCCCTCTGGGAATACTGCATCTATTTCAACCTTATTTTACTTGCATATATTTATATATAACTTAGGCCTCAGAGGAGCTCTACTAGGCCTGGAACTACTCTACTAGTTTCCTGGAAGCAGCTTTTTTTGTGCCAGGCTGGGCTTCTTTTCCATAAAGCTTCCATATCTGTGAAATGTGTCCTCAACAACATGCATGAGTAACTTGAGTCTTGGGGCTTAAGTACTGAAGTCTACTTCTCTCTCACACTCAACACAATGGGCAAGGCCGATCTTTAGAGAACGGCCTGTTGACCCTTTGTGCTCACAACAGCAGCCTAGTTGGTAAGCACCATCTTACAAATAATCACCTCTGACCTTGTCTGTGTCACTGTGCCCTATTATTAAGGAGGAGGAGGAAGAAAGGGGGGAAATGGGTTCAGCTTCCAGACCATATCACAGAACTCTAACGGCAGGGCAATGTGGCTCCAACAACCAAGAGGAGGCAGAACTAGGAATCTCCAGTTCAGAACCACCCACCTCTGCCCCAGTCTAGAAGCTGCCCTGTACCAAAGCCTGCAGATAAAGCAGTGAAGTGGCAATCTTGCCTGAAGCAAGGGAAATGGAAATCACTTACTCTTGTCTCATATTAACTGGATTCTGGAAAAGCCACCAAGATTAATCTATTTTCAAGACCTTAAGTCATAGCTGGGGACTCAGGTAGAGAAACGGAGAAATATTTATCTGCCATCCCAGGCTCTACACAACAGACTGTATGCCTACAGCAGCTGGAATGGGCATTGGGTGAGCCAATCCTTTGGTATGCTGTGGATAGTTCATTGTTGCTCAACTCATTTTTCCTGAGATGAATAAAAGCTCCCTCCTAACAGAAGATCTGACAAACGATAGTTCTCCTTGCTGGTAAAACTCAGAAGGAGTGGAAAATGAAGACAGGACTAGTATTTGTTACACAAATGCATGCGTTACAACACATTTGACCTTTGAGCCATGGCTCTATTAAGGAGTGGTGGGAGAGACAAAGAAATGAAAAGCAGAAAGGGGAGACCAGGAAACGGCAACACCATCCGGCTCTGATTGCTACATGCTTGAAGCCTGCCCTTTGCTCGGAGCTACCGCTGCCTCCTTAATCACCTCCCTTCCGTTCTCCCTGGATTTATCAGCCTCAAGCACTAGCAACCATTTATCTCCACAGATTCCTTATTTAAAATTCAGAGAAGCGTGATTTATCTCTACTATATTTCTGTGCAGTGGGGAGGGACTGGCTTTTATTTTCTGGGGCTCAGAGGGGTTAACTGGCTCACCCAAGGTTATGCAATGAGACTGAAGGATAAAATACCGACACAAAATAACAATCCATAGGAAACGGAAAGTGTTCCCCACCAAACCCTGAAGCTCAGAGTAGAAAGAGAAAATCCACAGCAATGAAGGGAAGCTGCTTACCTCTGACTGTCCTGAAGGGACAATTAGCCGAATATCAAGAGCTCCAAATTTTCTACTGAGGGCTTCCTTTATGGGTTATTTCTTTAGAGCTCTGAGATCTCAAATTTGATTTTCAAGATCAGTTAGTTGAGTAAAGCAAGATTTTTTTTCTCTACAAGTATCTTGAATACAATTCATGCATATATGGTAAAAAATGAAATAAAATTGAGCCTCTGGTTTCTCCGATGATAAAATTGACTGCTTTTTATCCACGGAAATGAAATCTTCCAAAGCAGCTCATTTCTGCTCTCTTCAAATATAGGTAGACTCCTTTGAGAGGGCTAAAAAGTAGTCAGCCATGTATTTTCTCCAACCTAACAATGAGAAGAATTCTTAGATCTCCTCCTGTGTGGCGATCCAGCTGTAAGTCCCACTTTGGCCATTACTGACCCATGTAAACCCTACAGCAAGCTCACATCTCTGGGACTCAGTTTTACATACATAGAACAAAGGAAATAGAGTTAGCCGGCCACTAATCTCCTTATGAACTAACAGTCTCCAGTGCAATGCTCACATCACTATAAGAGAAGTCTTTCAGTGCAGAACAGGCAACACGTGAAAGATCTGAACTGAAACAATCCTCATTTCCCTTTGTACGCGTCCTGCACAGGCTGTACACTGAGCCCATTTCAGCAAGCAAGAGCTGTGTGAGGTACGGCAGCCAGCTTAGGGTAGATATCAAGAGCACAGTCTCAGCACTGTGGCTGAAGTCTGATCTAAAGCGGTAACAGTCAAGGGGGAGGACTATCAGAAAATGCAGCCAACTCTTTTGGGGATGACATAAGGACAGAAGTAATATGTGTATGCATGCATGTGTGCATACATATGAATATGTGTATTTGTGTATGCCCATGCACACATATGCCATTCAGGGGTCTTCTTCTATGGCTCTTTGTCTTATACCCTTGATAGAGACCTCTCACTGAGCCTGGAGCTTCCTGGCTTTTGGCTAGGCTGGCTGCTCAACCGGCTCTGAGATCCTCCAGTCTCTGCCCACCCTCCTTGGCACTGAAGTCACAAGTACGGGTGACCGTTCCTAGCTTTTATGTAGGTGCTTAGCGTAGGAACCCCGTCCCAATGCTTGTACATGAAGTGTTATTACCCACTGAGCCATCTTCCCCATCTCCTATTTAGTAACTGTTGCTGCTGTTAAGCTCCAATGTGTTCTACGTACTTCACCTATAAGCTCAGTGAATTCTCAATCTGTTTGCACACATCAACACACAGAGTACAAAAATCTAATTTCTGTATTTCATTTCCTTAGGCAGATCAAACAGGCTTTGAGAGGCACGTGTTCTTATCTCTTGTAGAGGGTCTTATACTTGTTGCTTCACTCTTTTACTTATGACAGACATCCTGATTTTCATTAGGATATCTATGCACCGAACCCATGTTCTCTGGGTAATATTAAAGTCAACTCAGGTTTGTGGGGTTCAGTCTTTCAGAGACTATCTTCTCTGTCTCTTCAGATGTTGGGGGGAAAAGATGCAGCCATAGGTACTCATATTGAAAATGAATTAAGTTCCTTGGCTTTCACGACAGAAGTCAAAAAATTTTTTAAAAGATCCATGTAGAGCAAAGGGATCAGGTCTTGCTGCACTGTGGGGGTAAAGCCAAGCGTCCAAGCCGGTGTCTGTGTGACATACATAGTCTTCATTAGAGGAAGTAAACGAAGAGACTCAAGCATTTACTGGGGTGGCTCCTGCTGCCAGGCATTGAATCTGAGCATTCCTACATGACCACTCCAAGAGAAACGCATTGCAAGCAGGAGGGAGCCCGCATCTGCCACACTCTCAGCAGAAGCCACCATCGCTTCCTAATCCAGACCCACAGCACTATGGGTAATGCCACCGTTTGGAGACACTTTCCAAAGCTGCTCATCACGCATCAATAAAGCAAGTGAACTCAAAGTGAGATTTCAAGTTTCTTAGCTAGACTTCTCAAGTGCCAATACCCCTATCAAAGCCTTCAGGTCTCATTTGATTTTACACATTTTACCTACAAAGTAGAGGATAGACATTGTTTCCAAGAAGAAATTTTTATAGCAGTCTCTGTACCCAAAACAATGTTTAGGTCAAAACAAATCATATATTTGGTTTCCGCTTTGTGCTGATGTCTCTCTGGGTGATAGATGACCTGCCTCTGGTTTCGCTCTGACCGAGGATGCATAATCTCTTTACAAACACACAGGCCATCACCATGGAAATGAACATGAGGTCATAAATACATCATTAGGAGCACTGCTGTGTCTCTTAGGCAGTAATGACAGTACTTCACATTACAAATCTTCGTGTGACTTAGGAATCATTAACTCCGCAGTCCCCTGGTGCCTGTAGAGGAGAAGGGCACTTGATAGCAGCTTTGAAGATCTGGAGGCTGAGAGAGATTATGTTATTTCCCCAAAAGTTCCAAGGGAGTAGGGATTAGCATCATCCATGGCGAGCTTACAATACCAGATGCGTCGCTTCATGATCCTTCCGGCTTTCCCCCACACCTCAGAGGGCAAAGCAGGTGACAGTGTTTCAAAGCTTCCTCCGGGGGAAGTTCTGACATTTGCTCAGGGCAGACCTGGTTCTAAACAAAGCAGAGCCATGTGCTGGACAAAATGCTGTGGTGAAGAGACAAAGGCACTACAGGCATGGCTTTCCCGACAGGCCCTTCCCTCTGGTTCCATCCCCTGAAACTCCCTCCAGAATCTAGAAGGAAAGGCTTCCATGGTCCTTCACAGAGGCAGCTCATCTACCTGTGGCCCGCCTGCCACAAGGATGCCTGTCAGGGCTTAAATGCCCTTCCTCCCCCTTTTCCATCTAGCCTTCACATTTTCTTCTGAGAAGTCAGCTCAAAGAGGCCCAAACAGCTTTCACCTGACCTGGCTGCCTGCGTCAGCTTTCGCTCCAATTTTTCCTAATCCTTTAATGGTCAAAGCCTTCAACTCTACCTCCGGCCCAACTTTCTATCACGATCTCTCTTTTAAAATTTTGTTATTGGAAGCAACGATGCTTCTGCTCTCTGGGACACTGCCAACAGCTCCTCTTGCCAAATGTAATGGGATTTTTATGGCTTTGCCTCCTGAGCTGCCATACAATCCACAGCAACACTGCCAACAGCCAAGCTTTTTGCCTTTTATTTCTGTATAAACTCTTAATTTTATTGCCACTTTCTCTGTTGCGTTGAGCTGTTTGCTGGTCCTGACATGGGTGTCTCCTCCCTATAACTTTCTCTTTTTTAGTCACAAATTTTAGGTGACTCAGTCCTGTCTCTCTGTTAAATATCTCACTACCACACTTAGTTCAGCCCCCCCATTTCCCTCCACACAGACTCTTAAAGGGGCAGGAGGTCTCCACTGCCTTCATTCATCCCCAGGTCTTTGCCTAGGACCATCAGATGGGGGCAAAATTTAAAACACTAATTGAGCAATATAATTTCCAGGCCCAATTATCATGTCTACAGAGAGGTCTAGCCAATTTGCATCTTCTCTCTGCATCCATACTAGTGAAAGATGGACTTTTGGTCCCCAAAGGAGAGTTAATGATATCATTTCGACTTGAAGAAATCACCTACACTTAAATTTATGATTAAATTGAAAGTGTGCCCAGTAGCTTTGATACAGAAAATGAACGCAAACCCAAATGATGATGGCATTAGCAATGTCCTTCCTTAAGTTGCTCAGAGCCACAGGGGACACTTCTCCCCTGGAATTAGTGTTGTGCTTTGAGACAGTCCAGAAGTTCCAGGTGCTGCAGACTTGTCGCCCAGGTCCTTATGGGGAGAATCATTGCCTGTGGGGGCCTGAAGAATCTAGAAACACCCCACAGGTCCTGCCCCACTCTCAACACTTCTGGAAATATAGGAAAAAATATATGAATATCACCCCAGTCGTGGTCGGTAGTGACTGCCATGGAGTTGTGTCACTTGGAGAGAAACGGGTGAAAGTGGAGGTTCACTATGTTAACCAGACTGAGCCCAAAGCAAGCATTACATTCTGTTGTTAGAACGGGAAGGGGCAGCAGAAGAGGAGGGGGCACTGTTAGGAAGAGGGACAGCAAGATGGGGTGAACAGGACAAAAGGATAAGAGGACAGAGGGTGAATATTGTTGAAATACATAATATACTTGAATCATATGTCATTAAGAAGTCTACCATATTGTTCATGAATATACAGTAGTGAAAAAATAAATATAAAGTTTAGAAGCAAAGACCTCTAACACATACTCACAAAAAACAAAAGCCAGTGCTCAAATATTTTATTCCAAACCCATAGAACCCTATAAAGCTTCCAAGATAAGGGCTGGAGAGATGTCTCAGTGGCTAAGAGCACTTCCCGTGCAAGCATGAGGAACTGAGTTCAGATATGAGCCTCCAACATGGCCACAAGTACCCCTGTAAATCCAGCCCTGTGGAGGACTTCCTGGCTACCGGCCTAGCTCCAAGTTAGTGAGAGATACCGTCTCAGAAGAATAAAGTTGAGGATGACAAAGCAGGACACAAGAGATTCTCCTCTGATCTCCATGAGTGCACATGCGTGTCCACCTACATACAGTGCATTTATCCATGTGCCCCTCCCTCTCTCAGCACACACATACACATAAAGTGTATAATGTAGTCAAGAAGAAGAAAGAGAACTCCATTCTTCATTAAGTAACTGATGCCTGTAATATTTTGAAATGCCAGCACACATTTCATGTATCACATCGTCACTTCAGGTTTTATATATTTGTTTGCTCATGGAACTTCCAAGCCGTGCCACAATATAGGCACATTTATTACCATCATTCTTATTTTTCCAATAAAGAAATGGGCTCAGGCCAGTTAAAGTGACTTGCTGCAGGTAACACAGCTGTGCAACAAAGACACAAAGTCTGGTCTTTCTGAACCCAAACCTGGACTCAGCTCTGCTTCACATGGGTGCAATCACTTGGTAGCTCTGGTCCTGTCAACAGAACGCCTCAGCTGCTCTCTGGATACTTCCATTATACCAGACAACTCCACACCTCTTTGCCTCAGGTCTTCATAGCTGAACCCTCACTGGACATGACATGTCAGCCTTAAAATGGACAATCAACATTGCACCAAAGAGGACAGAAATCAACATTGTACCAAAGAAGACAGAAATAACATTTTCTTCCTACCACTCAAAGAAGCTACAAAGATTGATTGCCTGATCCGCACTCTTCCAGAATCAAGGCACTCGCTGCATTTGGTAGAGAGCAATAGTAGTGATCATGTGTTTTCTTTTCTTTATAAACAGGAACTGTGATTCTGAGGTCAACATTAAGTTAGAAGTGAATGCAGGAATTTTAGCAGAAATATACTGTGAACATACCAACGCTAGGCACTAGGTTTTCCACATAAATTATTTTATCTAATCCTTAAGACCACCCTGTGGCATAGACACCAATTATATGTACACTATACATGAAAAGATTACACTTTGAGTTAATTAAAAAAAATATACAAACTCATTGAGCTACTAAACCTGGCCCTGCTGGTGCCAAGCTTCTGCTCAGGTCTGTGATATTCATGGATTTGGACTTTGCATCTCAAAGCATTTCTATACAGCAGCCTGCTATGGTCTGCAAATGCACCTCTCCAAGGGTGTGTAAGATTGGGCTAGAGTGCCACTTCTACCCAGGCCAGCTCCAGTCAGGATGTCTCAGTGAGGCACAAAGATAGGTGATGTCCCAACCGAGAGGGAGACCCTACCCCTCTGACCATCATATTCTCAGTACAAAGAAGGATCTGGAACATAGTTGACCCTCAGCGAATATGTGTTGATGAATATATGATTATCAGAATTGTCAAAATTAGGGATCTGAAATCAAAGGAGCTGAAGATGTACAGATGGATCTCAAGGGCGCTCCATCCTTTGAAGGACTCTCTTCCCTGCAGAAGATGAAAGGCTGGGATGTCTAAGAGAGTGTGTCTAAACAGTACTTGAGCCTTTCTTCCTTCCTCAAGTTTAGGTGCCACCCAGCCCGAACTGCAGTCTCAACTCAGTTTCACCCAAACAAAACCCCATGTCACAGTGCCCAAGCTTTTCAAGATGCTTCCCTAGCCCTCCAGGTAGAGGACCTGGTTCTCTCTGGTCTTGGCCATTCACAACACTTAGACTTCAGGAACTTTTGCATGGATGTACTCTCCACAGACCAAAGAATAAAAGAATTGAGGTATTTTGTACAAAGCAACGCCAATCTGAGCCTAGAAGACAGACTTTCTAATACTGACGACACTTCTTCCACAGTCTCCAGTGTCTTCTAACCCTCTCCCTACACAGACCAACCTTGACAACTGGCACCAGAGTCACCATATCATCTGCAGGTACACGGCCCTTCTGGCCCTGCGGGGCAGTAAAGGAAGTGAACAGCAAGGATGATGCTAACACATTCTTACAAGCATCAATTCTCACCAGGACAGTGTTCCTGCTGGCCTGAGTCTCCAGCACTCCATCACAGAACCCAGCTCCTCAAGTTACAAAAGAGGGCCCCTTATCATTTGTGTGACAAGTGCTTGTCATCATTATAGCCTGAGCCAATAAACCCATAGAATATTAAGGATAGGACGATGGTCTTGGGTTCCTTAAAAGGAACCTCCTTATAAAGCTATACATATAAGACTGAAAAGATGTTTAAAATAAAGTTGGATAAAACAAAATTTAATGCTCAGAATGATTATGAATGCATGATCATATATTTAAGTCAAAATACAAAAGAACACATGTTTCTCGTTAGCACCCCCACCATGGATGAAGCGGTCAAAACAACAATTTAAAGAGGTGTGTTTCCTGAGACTTCTGAAAGTTCATCGATAATTTAATATTCTCCAGCAGGTGACGGAACTGAAGCCTTGAGGCTGAAACCACTCATTTGATGCTGTGGAGCGAGCTGGTCTGGGATCACGATAGGTCTTGTGAGATAGGCCAAATCCTTCCTTCTCTACCCCATTAGCTCGGGGACCACCCAGCATTCACCGCGCCTCTTGTAACTACTCTCACTTCTGTTGCTGTCATCCAGCCTGGAAGAAGCATCTTAGGAAAGAACGGGTCTATCAGGCAAACCATTCCAGGTTACTGGCTATGTTTGTGGAGAAGATAAGGCAGGAACTTAGAACAACACAACCATAGTCAAGAATAGAGAGAGAATAAATGCCTGGATCCTTGCTTGCTTGGTGTTTTTACTCAGTTAGCTTTTTCTCTCTAATACAGTTTAGGTTCCCCTGCCCATGGAATGGTGCCACCCACAATGGGCTGGGTCTTCCTATATCAATTAACTATCAAGATGGTCCCTCACGAACATGCCCACAGAGCAGCCTGATCTAGGTAATGCCTCATTAAGACTCTTCCCAGGTGATTCTAGGATGTGTTCAATTCCCAATTTGTGTTAACCCCACAACTGGTACCCCCAATTATCTACTTAATATGTGTACAGTGCATTGCTTCTACATGAATAATCCAAATAATTATATTGAAGCTTATTTCTGAGTTTTATTCTATATTATATGCATATGTTATGATACTTCATTCTATAGAGAGGATTTTCAGAAGTGAAGGAATGGGCAGATACCATGTTACATAAGCACATCCTAGCTGCACATGAGAAGATTCCAGTCTAAAGCTTCCTGGCATCCCACCTCTGCTGTCAGTCAAAGCTGGGTCCCAGATGCCCAAGGTCATGCCCTTGACCACATCCACCTGCTTTCCAAAGCAACACAATAATGTCATAATCTCTGTTGTTCTCTCCTTCTGAGCCCAGATGAACAACCCCCCCACCACGCCCGGCAACCTGAGACCTGTTGCTAAGCACCATTAGGAACCTGTAGTGACCCTTCCATGAATTCCGTAAACATAGCCCTAACTTCCTTTCTAGCTACAAAAATAAAGTCAATTGATTGCAAAGCCCCAGAGGACACACTGCCACCCAACAAATACGAAAAGCTGAACTTGCAAGACCCTGAAGGTGTCGAAGGACCAATCTCCTAATGTATTTGTCCGCTCCGTTAACAAGTCAGGGCTATAGCCTTCTTTCCTTTTCTGAATTATTTATCAACAGCAAAGAAAATGGAAAATGATAGACGTAAAAATAAAGAGGGAAGGGGGAGCAGGGCTCTTTCAGTTGCCTGGTTGCTTAGAGATTTTCTGGCCTGGGTTCTGGCCGTGCCACAGTTGCCCTGTAGGAATAAATGTGAGGGTCTTGTTATCAGTAATAGGACTTTGGCACTGAATTTCCTACATGCTGGGTGTGAAATACCCCTTCCTGGACTCCATTCCTCTTCTAAAGGGATATTGTCTGGTAATGGCGAGGGCCACTGGAGCCTCGCTTTCTATTAAGAAGAAAAACACAGTAGTGCCCCATTTACCCAGTGGCTGGCTTCTGTCATCAGCAAGCCTGGAGAAGACAGACTGACCCAGAATCTGTCACTCTCCCAGGCCTCGGATCTCACTTGATTTAGTCCTTCAGAGAGAGCCAGAGTCATCCATGGGCTACAGAGGGACCAATTGCAGTTTACTGATTTAACAGTTCCCATATTTAATCCTGAGTCTCCGAGGAGATGACTATTTGAAATTCTATTCTATAAACTTGAAAAATTAAATTAAATTAAAAGCCAGGTATTTGAAATTATCTAGGAGACCCTGTCTTGCAGATCCTTTCTTTGTGTGTACATATACATGCATGTGTGTGGATGCACACCATGTATGTGTGCAGGTGCATATGTGTAGGTGCACATGCATGCAGATACAAGTGTGTGCAGGTACATTTGTGTTGGTGCACATGTGTACAGGTGAATACACATTTTGGTATACACATGTGAAAGTTCACATATGAGCAGGTGTACATGTATGTGTGCACATATACTGACCCCTTTATATATCAATCTGATTGCCAATACCTAAGAAGAACAGCTCTTGGTTATTGTCCATCTTACAGATGTGCTTTCTGATCAGTTTCCCAAAACCTTGGGAAATTATTATCTCCTATGTCTTATAGATGGTGGCGTCAAGGTTCACAAAGGTGAAATGACTAGCCTGAGACACACCAGATTCAGATATGAGGACTCCACTCCTGGGACATATGCAGTTTCCACAGGGCAGCATACAGTGTGTGATTCCCAGTGGAGCACACAGTGTGCCGTTTCCACAGTGCAGCACATGGTGCATGATTTCCAGAGGATAACAGCATTCCCTACAGCAAAGGAGCTGGCTCCTTCCCTTCTCCCAGGTATCATCAGTGAAATATTCCTATGCTATTCCGAGTAACATGGCACAACCACACATCCTACACTGGTCTCCCTCCCTCAGCATATCCTTCAGCATGGTGCGTATCCTCTTCCGGCCCACAATCTTCAGTGTCTCACGGTTTGCTGCTCCCAGCCAGAGCACAGCACAACTCAAAGCAAAAGTTTACCTCCTTCATTCACTGGCATATACCTGACATACATAATTGCACTTGATAGAACATTCTCAACAGATATTTAATAGATGCATAAACAAAGCCAAGAATCAGTAAGTTACAATATGAATTAGAAAAGAAGTCGATGACCAGTGTGTGATAGAGACACAAGGAAAGCCACGCTAAGTCTGGTTTCTATACAGGAAGAAATCTTTTGCTGGAGACATTCTTACTCCAATTTTACAGTGCCAAAGCCCACTCAACAGAATTTACCATTTTCTCAAGCACCGTTCAGTGGTATCATGCTTATTTATGATGTCTACCAGCATATGGCCATGTGGACATTTTACTTCCTGCCTCTGATGATTTGATTGCTCTGGCTACTTGCCTGTCAGTGCCTGGCTTACTCCCCACAGGATAATATGCCAGAGTGTCACCTTTGCCATCGTGTGCTCCCCAATTCCCTTTCAAAGGAACAGACTTGCTCTACCTGTGCTGCACATTTTGCTTGTCTGGTTATCTTCTGGTGAGCCCCTGATATCTGCACATTGTGTCTCTCATGTGGTCAATACTGGCACTATTTTTGATTGTTGGGGTACACCCAATGTAGAATTGCCATCTCGGATAATTCTATTTTTAATCTTGGGGGACTGTCTATGAGGTCTTTACACATACATACAAAGGCAAGTTCACCAACTCATGTACGCACCCACAGATTACATAGATTTTAGATGTTTGATGTGTTACTCTTCTTTCCGATGTGTTTAAGTCAACACCAGACAGGCGCTCATTCCTTCTGTCTGTCATGGATGGGTGAAGCGTGTGTATCTCCTGCACTGGTGTGACTCGCTCTCCATCCATATGGAGTGGAACAAAGATTGGTGTAACAGAGGGGAGAGGAGACTCATAGATGTCCCATGGAACCAAGGGAAGACAGAGAGGTGACTGGATGTCAGTCCTTCTTAGGTATGAGGAAAGCTGAGATGATTCAGCCACCATGAGGGAGAATATTTTCAGCCATAAATACCTGTGCTCTTACAGGAACTTGGCCGGTTTAGGAAATGCTTGTGAAATAAGTTAGGCTTAAAAAATAGTCACCAGCAGTAACAATGTGGTTTTTTTCCCCACTGTATAGAGAATCATGAATCCTTTAAAATATTCAGAATGTTAGCATCAATGTTAGTGGTTTAGCTGTGGCTGTTTTCATTTTCTTCTTAGTTTCTCTGTTACTACTGTGTTTGTACATTACTGTCATGGATGAGGAAAGCCTTTTGTGACTTGACTGATTTCTACTTTCTGTACTCCATCTGTATGCTCTAAGTCCCACTAAGGACCGTCCCCAAGAAAACAACCCCTCATCCTGCTGTCCAACTTCCAACAAACCTTTCATCCATCTTTTGAAATCAATTTGTCCCATGGCTGCTCTTAAGGACTAACTAGATGCTACCCTAGTAAAGCTTGTCGCTACCTAAGGTGCCCAGAGTGCAAAGGGCTTCCTTTCTGGGGAAGAAACAAATTGCTAAACAAAACATTTTTCAGTGTTTTCTCCATAACAACCTAGAAATTGGGGCTATAAGACAAGACTTTCCTTTAAATTAAGGGATGTATTCTGAGTCGCTACAAAGGCTGGCCTCAAGCCCGTTCACATGGGTCCTCTTCTTAACCCATCCTGCTGAAGCAGCTCACGGCAGGCGAGAGGGGATGTGGAAAGCATGCCCAGCGCTTCAGTTGAACACCTGACCGTCTTGAACTGTCTCTATCATGTTCAGACCTTAAAATCCGACTTCCCTCAGGGTGACCAGCTGTGGCAATGAGCACTCTAGGAGCAGGCCCAAGACACCAAGCTTACAGCTTTGACCCTCGTCCTAAGAACGGCTACTGTCCTCAAAGACGAGGAAGATCTGGGTCGCATTAGCGTTTTCACAACTCTAGGGAGTATTCTTCCAGGAACCCCACAAATGCTCCTTGCAAGATTCTAAACGGAAGCAGAGTCTGTTTTCCTGAAGTCAGCTAGGGTTGAGGTTGATGGTGCTGAAGTTGGGGGCGGGAGCCAAGGCCTGTTTCCTCCAGCGCCTTCAGCTCCTTGCACTTTTCTGTTATAAAAGTTTATTTTTTACTTCGGGGCTGAGGGACTGGGGAGCCAGTGGTGAGGACTCCTGCCGCAGGGGCTTCTTTGTTCCACACGACCCTGCCCCCTCCGCAAGCTGGCCCTTTTGTCTGCGAGGTCCTTGGCCTAGCAAGAGGCCTGCTTCTGCACTGAGGAGATTCATCCAGAGGGTTGTGTGCCCACCCGGCCGGCCAGTCCCAGAACGGAGTACAGGCCCCCTCCAATTCCCTAAACATTTCTGGCCATTGAGCAGGGTGTCTCCCTGGCTACTGGCTTTCTCTATTTACCCCATCCCATCTTGCCCCCAAGCACTCCTTTCCACCTACAGGGTCCTAGGATCCCCCAACTCAGCCTGCTTCAAGGCTGAGGGGTTGGGGAGCCAGTGGTGAGTGCTCCTGCCACAGGGGCTTCTTTGTTCCACACAATGCTGCCCCTCCCCCCAAGTTGGTTCTTTTATCTGTGAGGTCCTTGGCCCAGCAAAAGGCCCTGTTCCTGTACCAAGGAGATCCATCCAGAGGGGTAAGTGTGTGCCCACTCGCCCGGACGATCCCGGAACACAGTACAGGCCCCCTCCAATTCCCTAAATGTTCCTGGCCATTCAGCGGGGTGTCTCCGCCATCCACTGGCTTTCTCTATTTTCCCAATCCCATCTTGCCCCCAAGAACCCCTTTCCATATGTGGGGTCCTTAGACCCACCACCACAGCCTGCTTCAGGGTGGAGGGGATCTGAGAGCCAGCTCCAGTGCTGAGGGGACCTAAGAGAGGGCAGACTAAGAAAGACCCCCAAGTACACAGTTAGCCACAGCAAAGATTGGACCAAGCCGCCAAGACTCTCCTGACCACATATGAAGGAAGAGATGGGCAGGCACCAATGCAAGAATTCCTCCAACAACCTGAAAAGCAACATGATAACACCAGAATCCAGCAAATACGCAACAGGAAAACTTGAACACCCTAATCCAGAAGAAGTAGAAGAAATTGACTTTAAACATAACATTATGAAAATGATAGAGACCCTTAAACAGGATGTGAAAAACTCCCTTAAAGATATGGAAGAGAAGACAAACAAAAAGTTAGAAGAAATTAATAAATCCCTCAAAGATACCCAAGAAAACCAAGAAAAAGCAATCAAACAGGTAAAGGAAACAGTTCAAGACTTGAAGACCAAAATGGAGGTAATAAAGAAAACACAAACTGAGGGATGGCTGGAGATGGAATATCTGGGTAAATGAACAGGAACTACAGAGACAAGAGAATATAAACAGCAGAATACAAGAGATAGAAGAAAGAATCTCAGGTGCTGAAGATACTATAGAGAAAATAAACGCATTGATCAAAGAAAACAGAAAGTCCAACAAATTCTTAACACAAAACATCCAGGAAATCTGGGACACCATGAAAAGACCAAACCTAAGAATAATAGGGGCAGAAGAAGGAGAAGAATTACAGCTCGAAGGCCCAGAAAATATATTCAACAAAATTATAGAAGAATACTTTCCCAACCTAAAGAAGGCTATTCCTATGAAGGTACAAGAAGCATACAGAACACCAAATAGACTGGATTAAAAAAAATCCCCTTGCCATATAATAATCAAAGTACAAAACATACAGAACAAAGAAAGAATATTAAGAGCTGCAAAGGAAAAAGGTCAAGTAACATATAAAGGTAAACCTATCAGAATTACACCTGACTTCTCCGTGGAAACCATGAAAGCCAGAAGGTCTTGGATAGATGTGCTGCAGACACTAAGAGACCACGGATACAAGCCCAGACTACTATACCCAGCAAAGCTTTCAATCACCATCGATGGAGAAAACAAGATATTCCAGGACAAAAACAGATTAAAACAATACGTAGCCACAAACACAGCCTTACAAAAAGTACTAGAAGGAAAACTACAACCCAAGGAAGCCAACAACACCCACAATAACACAGACATCTGACAACCCTCCACCAGCACAACTCAAAGAAGGAAAAAACACAAACACTACCACCAAAAAAAACAAACAAACAAACAAACAAAAAAAAACAAACCAAAACCGGAGTTAACAACCACTGGTCATTAATATCACTTAAAAATCAATGGACTCAATTCACCTATAAAAAGGCACAGGTTAAGAGAATGGATATGAAAACAGGATCCAACATTCTGCTGTATACAAGAAACACACCTCAACCTCAAAGACAGACACTACCTCAGAGTAAAGGGTTGGGAAAAGATTTTCCAATCAAATGGACCTAAGAAACAAGCAGGTGTGGCTATCCTAATACCTAACAAAATTGAATTTCAAACTAAAATCAGTCAGAAGAGATGGAGAAGGACGCTTTATACTTATAACAGGAACAATTCATCAGGATGAAGTCTCAATCCTGAATAATCTATGCCCCTAATATAAAAGCACCCACATATGTAAAAGAAACATTACTAGAAATGAAAGTACTCATCAAACCCTACACACTAATAGTAGGAGATTTCAACACTCCTGTCTCACCAAAGGACAGGTCAACCAGACAGAAACTTAACAGAGAAATAAGAGAACTGACAGATGTAATGAATCAAATGGACTTACTAGACATCTATAGAACATTCAACCCAAACAGGAAAGTATATACCTTCTCAGCATCTCATGGAACCTTCTTGAAAATTCATCACATACTCGGTAACAAAGCAAACATCCACAGATACAAAAAAATTGTAGTAACCACCTGTGTCTTATTGGATCACCATAGAATAAAGTTATAATTTAACAACAATTTTACCCCCATAAAGACTAAAAACTCATGGAAACTGAACAGTCAACTACTGAACCACCCCTGGGTCAAGGAAGAAATAAAGAAAGAAATTAAAGTCTTCCTTGAATTCAATGAAAATAAAGGCACATCATACCCAAACATATGGGGACACTTAGCACTGAAAGCAGTGCTAAGAGGAAAGTTCATAGCACTAAGTGCCCACATAAAGAAAATGGAGAAAGCTCACATTAGAGACTTAAGAGCACACCTGAAAGCTCTAGGAAAAAACAGAAGCAGACTCACCCAGGAGTAGAAGACTGGAAATAATCAAACTGAGGGATAAAATCAACAAAAAGAAGCACAGAAAACAATCCAAAGAATCAATGAAACAAAGAGCTGGTTCTTTGAGAAAATCAACAAGATTGACAAACCCCTATCCAAACTAATCAAAAGGCAGACAGAGAACACGCAAATTAACAATATCAGAAATGAAAAGGGGGGCATAACAACAGACATTGAGGAAATTCAGAGAATCGTTAGGTCTTGCTACAAAAGCCTGTATGCCACAAAATTGGAAAATGTAAAAGAAATGGACATTTTTTTAGATAAGCACCATATATCAAGATTAAATCAAGACCAGGTGAACAATTTAAATAAACCTATAAGTCTCTAAGAAATAGAAGCTGTCATCAAAAACCTGCCAACCAAAAAAAGCTCCGGACCAGATGGTTTTAAGGCAGAATTCTACAGAACTTCCAAGAAGAGCTAATACCTATACTCCTTAAGGTGTTTCACATAATAGAAACAGAGTAATTGCCAAACTCTTTTTATGAAGCTACAGTTACCCTGATACCAAAACTACACAAAGACTTAACCAAGAAAGAGAATTATAGACCCATCTCACTCATGAACAGCGATGCAAAAAGCCTCAAAAAATACTGGCAAACTGAATCCATGAAGACATCAAAAAATTATCCATTATGATCAAGTAGGCTTCATCCCAGAGATGCAGGGATGGTTCAACATACAAAAATCTATCAATGTAATACATCACATAAATAAACTGAATGAAAAAAACCATATGATCATTTCATTAGATGCTGAAAAAGCATTTGACAAAATTCAACACCCCTTTATGATAAAGGTCTTGGAGAGATTAGGGATACAAGGATCATACCTAAATATAATAAAAGCAATATACAGCAAGCTGACAGCTAACATCAAATTAAATGGAGAGAAACTCAAAGCGATTCCACTAAAATCAGGAACAAGTCAAGGCTGTCCATTCTCTCCATATCGCTTCAATATAGTGCTTGAAGTTCTAGCAATAGCAATAAGACAACATAAGGAGATCATGGGGATTCAAATTGGAAAGGAAGAAGTCAAACTTTCGTTATTTGCAGATGATATGATAATGTACATAAGTGACACCAAAAACTCTACCAAAGAACTCTCACAGCTGATAAATACCTTCCGTGATGTGGCAGGATACAAGATCAACTCAAAAAAATCAGTAGCCCTCCTATACCCAAAGGATAAAGAAACAGAGAGGGAAATCAGAGAAACACAACCTTTCACAATAGCCACAAATAGCATAAAGTATCTTGGGGTAACACTAACCAAGGAAGTGAAAGATCTATTTGACAAGAACTTTAAGGCTTTGAAGAAAGATACTCCAGAAAATGGAAGGATCTCCCATGCTCTTGGATTGGTAGGAACAACATAGTAAAATTGGCAATTCTACCAAAGGCAATCTATAGATTCAATGCAATCCCCATCAAAATCCCAACAAAATTCTTCACAGACCTTGAGAGAACAATAATCAACTTTATATGGAAAAACAAAAAACTCAGGATACCCAAAACAATCCTATACAATAAAGGTACTTCCAGAGACATTACCATCCCTGACTTCAAACTCTATTACAGAGCTACAGTAATGAAGACAGCTTGGTATTGGCATAAAAACAGAGATGTTGACCAATGGAATCGAATCGAAGACCCGGATATTAATCCACAAACCTATGAACACCTGATTTTCTACAAAGGAGCTAAAATTATACAATGGAAGAAAGAAAGCATCTTTAACAAATGATGCTGGCATAACTGGATGTCAACCTGTAGAGGAATAAAAATAGATCCATATCTATCACCATGCACAAAACTCAAGCCCAAATGGATTAAAGACCTCAAAATAAATCCGACCACACTGAACCTGGTAAAAGAGAAAGTGGGAAGTAGCCTGCAATACATGAGCACAGGAGACCACTCCCTATGTATAACCACAGTAGCACAGAGAATAAGAGCAACAATGAATAAATGGGACCTCCTTGAACTGAGAAGCTTCTGTAAAGCAAAGGACACTGTCATTAAGACAAAAAGGCAACCTACTGAATGGGAGAAGATCTTCACCAACTCCACATCAGACAAAGGTCTGATCTCCAAAATATACAAAGAACTCAAGAAACTAGACATTAAAATTCTAAATAATTCAATTAAAAAATGGGGTACTGAACTGAACAGAGAATTCTCAACAGAAGAAGTTCAAATGGCCAAAAGATACTTAAGGTCATATTCAACTTCCTTAGCAATCAGGGAAATGCAAATCAAAACAACTTTGAGATAGCATCTTACACATGTCAGAATGGCTAAAATAAAAAACACCAATGATAACCTATGCTGGAGAGGATGTGGAGTAAGGGGAACACTCATCCATTGCTAGTAGGAATGCAAACTTTTGCAACCACTTTGGAAATCAGTGTGGCCGTTTCTCAGGAAATTGGGAGTCAACCTACCTCAAGATCCAGCAATACCACTCTTGGGCTTATACCCAAAAGATGCTCAATCATACTACAAAAGCATTTGTTCAACTATGTTCATAGCAGCATTATTTGTAATAGCCAGAACCTGTAAACAACCTAGATGCCCCTCAATGGAAGAATGGATAAAGAAAGTGTGGCACATATACACTTTATAGTACTACTCAGCAATAAAAAACAATGACATCTTGAATTTTGCATGCAAATGGATGGAAATAGAAAACACTATCCTGAGTGAGATAACCCAGACACAAAAATATGAATATGGTATGTACTCACTCATTGGTGGATTTTAGCCATGAACAAAGGACATTGAGCCTATAGTTCACAATCCTAGAGAAGGTAAATAATAAGGTGAACCCAAAGAAAAGCATATTTAGATCCTCCAGGAAATTGGAGGCAGACAAGATCGCTGGGCAAAAGTTGGGAGCATGGGGGTGGGAGTGGGATGGGGGAAGGGGAGAGGGGGAGAGAGAAGGGAGAAGGGGAGGGTTGGGGAGAGCTTGGGGGAGTGGGATGGTTGAGATGGAAGAAGGGTGGATATGGGAGCAGGGAAGAAGATATCTTAATTAAGGGAGCCATTTTAGGGTTGGCAAGAGACTTGGCTCTAGAGGGGTTCCCCATTGTCATTGGGGATGTCCCCAGCTAAGTCCTTGGGTAGTAGAGGAGAGGGTGCCTGAACTGGCCTTGTCCCATAGTCACACTGATGAATATCTTGAATATCATCATAGAACCTTCGTCCAGTGATGGATGGAGATAGAGACAGAGACCCACATGGGAGCAATGGACTGAGCTCCCAAGGTCCAGCTGAAGAGCAGAAGGACGGAGAAGATGAGCAAGGAAGTCAGGACCGCGAGGGGTTGGTCCACCCTCTGAGACAGTGTGCCTGATCTAATGGGAGCTCACCAAATCCAGCTGACTGGGACTGAAGGAGCATGTGAACAAACTGGACTCTCTGAATGTGGCTGACAATGGCAGCTGACTGAGAAGCCAATGATAATGGAACTGGGATTTTTTTTTCTACTGCATGTACTGGCTTTTTGGGATCATAGTCTGTTTGGATGCACACCTTCCTAGGCCTGGATGGAGTGGAGAGGGATTTGGACTTCCCACAGGGCAGGGTACCCTGCCCTCTCTTAGGACTGGAGGGGGAGGACGGAGGGCGAATTGGGGAGCGGAAGGGAAATGGGAGGAGGGGAGGAAGTGGAAAATTTTGAGTGGTATTATTTATAAAGCAATAAAAATTTTTTTAAAAAAGTTTATTTTTTGCCAGGTGGTATGGCACATGCCTTTTCAAGGCCAATCTGGTCTACAAAGTGCTTTCCAAGCTACACAGAGAAACCCTGTCTCGAAAAACCAAAACCAAAGAAATAAGAATAATTTTTTTCTGGGATGCGGTATGTGTTTGTATATTTATGGAAGACAGAAGGGGGTGTTGGGTCCCCTGGGGTTGGAGATACAGGTCTTGTGAGCCTGTTGTAGATGCTGGAAACTGACCTCAGGTCCTCTGTAAAAGCAGCGAGTCCTTTTAGTGGCTGAGTCATCTCTCCAGCCCATGGACTTTTCATCTTTGTCTAAGTCATCTCCAGAATCCACTGCAGATCAGCAAACACAAATGTAGCCTATTTCTAAAGCCCCTGCACCCATTCTTTCTCCTTTCTCTCACCTAAATTCCCAGCTAACGCCTCAATCGCTCAGACAGTCTGGGGGAGGTTGGGAGGCACATGCTCTCTCCCTAGGAGTAATTACCTTCTTCCTCCTGCTCTCCCTGTTCTCTGGCATTTATCGCCCGTATCTCACACTTTAGCAGTCAGTTATATGCCCTATAAAGTTATTCTCCTTAAATGTAAATTTTATGTCTCCCAAAGAGACCATAACTTCCTAGGGGTCAGAAACCAAATCTTACAGAATCACAGAATTAGAAAAGTAATAGTTTGTAAAATTCTCTTTAAAAGAGAGAGAGACTAAACTCTTTTCAGAAGAAACCTAATTTTTAATCCCAACCTCTCTGACTAAAACTTTAATCTCTCAAGGTTCAAAAAAAAAAAGAAAAGAAAAACTATACATTGCCTTGGCACAATTCATCAGTGAACATCTGGCAGGAACTACACGAAGCTGTTTCCTGACTGTGATTTAAAGGCACTTCACCAAGGAAACCTTCTCAGTCTTTTGTGCCTCTCTCGGTATCTCTCCTTGTCTTAACCCAGGTGCAGAAAAGCCTGGGCAAAACTTCTGGTTTAGGAAACTACACCAGAAGAACTTGTGTCTACAAAGTAGTAGGACCTGATGTCAGGTGTCAGGTACCTAAGGATGAAGGCAGCATCTGTAGTGAGTTAGATGTTTGCTGCATTCTGGAATTCCCGTTGGAGGCGAGGCCTCTGGGAGCCCATTGCATCACCAGAGCCCTTTACAAAACATCTTCACCCCTCACCCCATGTGTGAAGAATATGCCCTCTCTATAGGCATAAAATCTGCAGTCGCTTTTGATGTGGGAATCCCCTCTGTGTGCTGTAATTACCATTAATGAATAAAGAAACTGCTTTGGCCTACTGATAGGGCAGAACTTAGGTAGGCGGGAGAGATGGAACTGAATGCTGGGAGGAAGAAGGGCAGAGTCAAGAGGGACACCATGTATCCGTGGCCAGAGGCAGACATGCTGAATTTTACCTAGTACGCCACTGCCACGTGGCAATACACAGATTAATAGAAATAGGTTAAATTAATATAAGAGTTAGCCAATAAGAAGCTAGAGCTGATGGGCCAAGCAGTGATTTAATTAATACAGTTTCTGTGTGGTTATTTCGGTTCTGGATGGCCAGGACGAACAAGCAGACTCCTTCCTACTACAGATTGGTGCCCAACATATGACTGAAGACAGAAGGAATGAACTCTATGGCAGCACTTTCCAATTTGTGGGTCGTGACCCTGCTGGGGGTGGTACAGCTCTTTCACAGAACTCGAATATCAGATATCCTGCATATCAGATATTAATAGTTCATAAGAGCAGCAGAACAGCAGTTACGAAGCAGCAGTGAAATAATTTTATGGCTGGGGGTTACCACAACATGAGGAACTGTTTTAAAAGGTTGCAGCACTAGGAAGGTTGAGAACCACTGCACTATCAAGTTAAAAACACTCAATTTAAAAAAAAGAAGCTAATGAGATCATCATTGAGAGACTTGGCTGGGCAAACGCTCAATGTCACCTTTGTCAGCCTTTTGTTTTCTAATGTTTTAATGGCATGTTTTCTGATATTATATTCTTCTAAAAGTTTTTTAAAAATATGGAGAAATGTTTAAAAAATATTCCTGTATGTAAAAAAGTTTTTTCATATTATAATAAACATTGATTTGGTAAGTCATCTTACTGACTCAAATCAAATAATTTACTTCAGCAACAGAAAGAACAATTTCAATTAATCTCCCCCATCAAAATCCTGCTCCATAACTGAAGTCCAAATCCCATGAATTACATCACTAAAGGGGTTGATGACACTGAACTTCCACAGGAAGACTGTATAAACTTGCCAACAGTTAAGTACATATTAGACAATATTCAAAGACCATACTCAAAAGTATAACCCAGTCCAAAAACTACCTGAAAAACCTAAATTTAATAGGAAATTTATACTTAATAAATATCAGAAAATTATCGTTTCAAGTATATAACAATACTAGTTACATTATATAAACTGATAAAAATCCAAAGCCAGTAGGTAAGTCACCAGAATGGGTGTGAAAGTTTTTAAAAGCCATTTAGCTCTGCTTTAAAACAAACAATCTGCAGTGGAATCTTCGGAATTTTCTAGTATCTTGAATATCCCTGTTTTCTCTTTAAATGGCCTTGAAGCCTTCATTTGATCTATGAGATCACTTCGATCTAATAACAATTTTAGGTCTTCATCACTAATGACCTAATCTCTAGATTTTAATAACTCCATTAATTCTTTAGGATCTAAGAAATTCTAGATTGACTTAACACAGACTGACCACCTTTGAAATTATTTTTATGGATGATAAGCTTCTCCAGTTTTCTTTTAGCAGCTAATCTTTCCACAATTTTCTGATTTTAAAAAACATGTAGAAAGGAAGAGAAAATGTCAGCCAATCATTTACTCTAATTTCCTACTTATGTTACCAACATTCCCAACTGTGTTTGTATCCATGTGCACGCCAGAGTTTGAACAACTGTAACTTCTACTTGTTATTTCAATTATAAAGTAATATTCCTGCCTTACATCTCATCACCCTACATCATGTAAATCTTCTATTGAAAGGGGCCCTCTAAGTGTTAATTATATATTACATCCTATTATATCTATACAAATCTCTACTGCTGAATACCTGCAGCATCTCCAGTCTTTTTTCCCTCGTAAACAGTTAATGCAATGAGTGGCCACAAGGCAAACTCTGTGTAAGTAGCTGTGACAGATCATCTTTCAGAGATGAGTTTCTATGAGTAAGTCACTTCTGATATGCTCATCAGGTGACCCACAAGAAAGGTTGCAGCAATGTATGAAAATGACTCTAGTTTTTATATATATGGAAATATATAATGCCCCCTATATGTCCATCTACAGATAGTCACACATCATTTCAAGAACATTTCTATTTTCATTATTTCAACCTTCAGAAATGTATTCAAAGTTTGAATATATTCTAATACATGTTGTCAGTTGCCTACACAATGTTGTGTGTGTCAGTTGATCTACACACACACACACACATACTCACAAACATACAGAAACACATGTGCATATTCTCTCTCTCTCTCACACACACACACAAACACACACACACACACTTGCTACCCACACACAAATTTTCTCCTTCCTTGACAATGTAATGTACAATGTTGATAGGAATCTGACAAAGTATACATAAGAAGCAGTTCCTTTTCCTAGGCTCAGAGAGGATAAATATTCTATTCAAAGAACCTGTCTTCACCTCTTCAAGATACATTCCATGAATGGGCACAACAAAGTACTTTTAGTCAGTAGGGTATTGCAGTAAATCTACGGGGGTGGTGCTTCAGATGAAGACATTCTGAGTCCCAAGAAAGGACAGGAAGGAAGGAATTGGGCTTTTCCTTTATGAGTCTGAGATGTGGTTGAGCTTGGAAAGGTTTTGATAACTTTAAAACTATAAGAAGAACAAGATTGAGTTTCAAACTATCATGATGGAAAAATATAGTAAAAATCTAGAAGAATTAGTATGCTTACGATGAAATGAAGCAGCTGAATTGGCTGAGGAGCCGGGTTGTGAGCCACATGAGAAAGTTTACCTCACAAGAAAGTTAAGTCACTGGCTGTTGTTCTGGTTGTATTTTGCTTTTGATTTATTCCGTTATAATCACATGAACTCTTTCTTTCTCACACACACCATAGTAACACCATCCTTCCAATTGTTTGACAATGAAATGTGGATACTGTTGAAGAGGTAGATAATTTAATGTCTTTAAAATTCTCATAGTATGTAAGCGACATAAACAAATCCATGGTACTAGTGAGAATTTACCTACTCAATGGGATAGGGAGCAAATATTTTCAGTGATCCTGGAAGAAAACTTTATAAAACACTTTATAAAATGTTTAAGAAAAACCTTTGTCTGACTCTGTCTCTCTATCTGTCCCTCTATCTCTCTCTTGGTGCACGCGCACACAGAGACACACACACAGACACACACACACACACACACTGTATCTTTAGGATGGAAATAAAGAATGTAAGACGGGAAGCCGGGTTGTTAGAGAGAAACTCCTACTCATTGCATGACCCAGATGCAGATGTGGTGGGTCTATGACCCAGCCTATACAGTTCTTAAGTGCTTGGGCACCCTTAATCAAACCCCTTTATGAAAAGCTTAATTGTCATTCTGAAAGAACAACTCCAACAAAAGCATGCACAGAAATATTCACCAGCCTTTATGATGAATTTGGGTCAAGGGCAACACAGTGCTTAATAGGTTTGTGCACAAACGCCCCAGGGGTGAGCTCCATCATTTGTCCTGGTTGCTCCACAGTGGCCCACGTGATTCAGCTCCTTCACAACACAGACTGGGAAGAAAAAGAACTCCACTTAAAGCAACAAAGAAGCCCAACAGTGGCCACGTCCTTCGGAATGACTTCATTATAAAAGTTCAATCTAACCATTCTCTGATGGCCTCCCCAACATGCATTTTCCAAACTCATCTCAGCATGATATTAACACTGAATTTTTCAGTATTAGCTATGTAGATGTAATAAAATAACCAAAGTTACTAGACTTTGCAATAATTTTTGCCCACATAATCCCTCTTAAGAGAGACTGTAATATACTTTGCTCCTTTTTTGACTTCAACTTTGTTCACTTGTGATGAGAAGAGATGCCCTGTCCAAAGGTGTGTAAGTAATGCAGGTGTATAATAATAAAAAATAAAGGTAAATAATAAAGACGTATAATTTCTCCAATTCCCCTTGAGTGGTTCTGAGACCCAAGGCTTCTGTGGCAATGCTCTGGTCATTGTGGGCACTCCATACTTCTCTTGGGTCATGTCAGCTCTATAGGACTCCAAATGCCAGAGGTGTTGGCACAGAATACTGAATCTACACATGTAACATAGAAGCCATTATGGAGATGGCCAGCTTGTCCTACCAGGGCATCCACCACACAGCTCAAGATTCTGAGTATCTCTCACTCAGGGGGACATTGTGTAGCCCTTCTTTCCTGGGTCTTGCCCATTTCAAAGAAAGTGCAGCCTTGAAAGGCAGGGCCTTTCTCTCAGAACAGTTTGAGTTTCTGCTTTCACTACCCTCACAACTGCTTGTCTGCCACCACCATTTTAAGAAGATTCTTTTTTCAAGTATGATGTAGAAAACAATTATCTATTCTTACTTTTTTCTCCACACATGTCAACTTCCTCTGTTCTCTGCGGAAGCAGTGACCCCCAACCTTGATGGCACACATGGATATTTCAGCAAAAGTGCAAAGGTCCCTTCACAACCTCAACCACAAAGAAATCCAAATTGCACAGGGCACAATTAACTCTCTTCCTAAAACATTTCAGGCATGTCTACCTGAGGTGAAGCTTGGAAATCTTTGTCCTAACCGGTTATGACTGGAATGCGACTTTGGTGGAGTCACATTCCTGCTTTGGGAAGGAGGAGTGGTGGGCAATAGAGTCCCCTTACCTGTTTATATGGAGGAAAGAAAAAGAGAGGCAAATATCAAGCCAACAAATTAAAACAAACAGCAAATATCTTTTCAGAATCATCAGACCTTCTAGGTGGGTATTTAGATACCCAAAACTGTAAGTCTTCTTGTGACTTTTCTTAGTCAATATTTGATAAATTATTCCTCATATCTGTAATAAACATATTCTATTCTCTACAATTTGCATGGGAATTCCAGTTTTACAAATTTACTAATACTTTAACACTCTCATCCATGTTTAACTCTCATACATGTTTGCAATATATTTATGTTACATCCATCTCCCTTTTACTCCTCCCAAATTCCTTCCCATTTACTTCATGTCCTCTTCTCATTTTGGGTAACATGTTGAGTCTATTTTATAAAGGATGTTTTTAGACTAAAGTGTGTTTATAGGCTTCTGACTCATTTCATCACTACAATTCCATCACCTCTTCTTAAATCAAAACCACAAGTAATTACTCCAATAACCTGCCCCCATGCTGACAGACAGCTCACAATACAAACTGCAAGCCTTCTGAAGCAATTACATGCATATCTTTGACAGCTATGGATAATTCATAGCGTCATCCTATCCAGCTGCAGAATGTTCTCTCCGCTTCACCCGGCACATAATTCTACGTGGAAAAATACCAACATCTTATATTTGGAAATTAAGTGTATATCATCAACCTTGTGCTGAGACATATTCTAGAAAACTGTCCTAAAATTCCTACTGTTCCTCACAAGGCCTTTAAGGGCTTGCCAAACCTTGCTTCCTTATAAGGTGCTTAATTCTAACCATTAATTTAATCGACTTGGATATCAGTCTTTAACTAAGCTTCATTAGAATATTTCAAACATGTGCTTCTTTCAAGGGTTCTTCCACACCAATATTAAGAAAACAAAAGTCTTTTCAGTGAGGTGATAGAAGTCACATGGGGTGTTTGTTACCTCACTTCCTCTCTTTATGTCCTACCCTCATGGGAAGTTTCTGGCATAAACACGAATGTTTGCCCATTCCTGTCCTACTGTCGTGTGCTTCTGCTGTAAATCACAAGAATCTCTTTAAAGCTCCCTGCGTCTCTAATGATAACATCTTTGCAAACAGCCAAAGCGCACGGAGTTTAGCTGGGGAGAAATGAAAGTCAGAAGCCAACAAATCCATCTGTCGACCATTTCAAAAATGGAAGGAGTTCTCAGGAAAGAAAAGCCTCTCCCTGACACACAAAGCTAAATACCTCCCCCCGCCCCCACAACCTTTCAAGATTCATAAAGGGGCCACTAAGGAACTGCGGACGGGAGAGAAAGCGCTCCAGACTGACAGAACTTTCAAGGCAAACACCTCCCCCTGCGTCAAAAGCCAAATGTGTTGCAGTTCATTCTTCAAACGCGCCGGAGAAAATTGCTGAGGAGACTTTATGTATGATACATAGTGTTAGACAGCCCTGAGTAAAGATTGAGCTACACTGTCAAGATCTAGATGGCTTGTCTCAATGTGAAACTCTGAGCGCATTGTCGCCCAATAGGTTGGTAGATAGGTAGGTATTAGCCTAGGCTGGCCTCAAACTCACTATGTAGTTAGTCAAGGGTGGCCTTGAACTTTGATCCTTCTGTCTCTACCTCCCTAGTGATGAGACTAGCAATGTGCACCACTAAGCCTGGTTTTTCATTGTGCTTGCAACAGGCCCAGGTTTTATGCATGTCAGAGGAGCGTTCTACTAACAGAGACCCAGTGCTTCGGACAGGGTCCCAGGTTCTATGCATGTCAGGAGTGCGCTGTACTAACAGAGACCCAGGTCCATGTTTCTTTCAAATCTCAACAAGAAAAGAAAAGGAATAAAAGCAAATGGGCTCTGTTTGGTATCTCCTTCCTGTGTGACCTCTCTTCTCCAGGACCAGCATGGCATCTCCTGTCCCAGGTGCCCACTTCTGAGACGACTGTTGGCAGAAGCTATTCTGGGAAGGTGGTGTAGGGCCCTTCTGTTATATTTGTTAAGGAGTAAAGATCAATGAGCGTTTAACATCCAGTAATCATTACTCCCTCCTAGCCATTGGAAGATAGATTGGTTTGACAAATGGAGTATTCCGGTGGTAAATAAATAAGAGCTTTCTCAATGTGAAGTTGGTCCCTCATTAGCCATGAACTCTGTGGGTGCATGGACCATTTCCCCTAATCTAGGTGACTATATTTCCTAACTCATGGCAGACAGTGATTGCATATTGACTTTGTCAGGTAATGAATGTATGAATCAACCAATCAGTTGAACAAATCACCAAATCTGTTATATATACTTTAGACTCTCTAACTATTGGCTGCATGAAATTTTTCAGTATGTCTACTGATGTCCCCATTCAATCTTAACTAAATGCCTAATAAGCGATACCTGAGTCCTGCATGGAATACAGAGAAAACAAAGACAAACAGATATGGTTTTTGACACACTAGAAAGCCAACAGTGAAGAAAAACAGTGGGTAACTGACCCAGGATGGAGACTACAGTGATCTTTGGAATAAGGACTGTCAATAACAAAAATGGTATGCAAACTCCTAGCATAACAACAGATGCTTTTAAGGCTGGCAATTTCTCTAGTAAATGCTCATCTGGAAAGGAGACGTGTGTGTGTGTGTGTGTGTGTGTGTGTGTGTGTGTGTGTGTGTGTATGCATGTATGCGCGCGTGTGTATCTGTGGCAGAAATTTACCACATATCTTGTTTGTCACATCAGCCAGTCACTCCTAAGGGAAGAAGTCTGCTTCATCAATAAGTGAACGTCAAATATTGGGCGGAGACAGGTTCCATCTTGAGGAATAACGGCTATATTGACCCTCTTGCAAGGGAGCTCCCAGAGTTCAGGGGACTTGGTTTACTATGAAAATATTTGTCAGAGGCCCCTGAACTAGACTAGAGAAGAAATAAGAACCAAAAGGATGTCTCTTGGCTCTCCCCTCCCACCTAAGCTTCCCATTATAACATTCTAAGTAATCCAGCCACCCTATGTGAACACACTTCAGTTAATTCCAGTAGCTCCCTCTGGCTTGCAAAAATAAGAATAATTAGTACTCTTTCTTGAAAATCAAGGGCCCTTTTCTAATGACTGCCTGTTGGAGCCTCCCTCATAATACATAATGCAATAAACTTAATCTTGAGAATGTGTTTTATTTTGCAGTTCTGAATCTTGAATGCAGGGCCTCACATGCTAGGCAAGCTCTCTGCTGCTGATCTGCATCCTATACCCTATTTGCTTTCTGAACCATCTTCCCAATTACTTCCTCAACTGCCGGAGTAGAATGACTTAGAGAGATTCTCTGGAGCCAAGAGCAATTGTGTTGGGAATCAAGTATCAGTCAGTTTACAGCACCCCTTAGCAGGGTTATCAAATATATCTGATTCTCTACCAGAAGATACCACAGGGCTGAACTTCCTCTTCCCTTTGCGACCAGAAGTTTCAGTTCCAGCTTACCTGTGAGCTGAGATCAGTATTACCTTCTGGGGAGCATTTCATAGCTCCAGAGAACACCCCTTCCCCCTCCCCCCATTCTCTTTCCTTCAGTTTTCATTACAGTGATTCTCCCATTAACTTGAACCTTGTTGATCAGCAATGGATAAACAGGAGAGTGAGGTGAGGGTGAAATTGTGAAATTTCTTGAGCTTAGGCCTATCTGTTACAGCACAATATCCTTTCCTGGCTGGCCTTAGTGTTGCAGTAACGATTTTCACATACATTAGACTTACTAATCTTCATGAATTGTGAGATGTGAGCAAGATTTTACAGCTGAGGATTTCTGAAGTGGGAAGGTCATCCATGGTCCATTACTTTAATATGTTCATTCACTCAGCAAGTATTCGCTGAGCACCACTGTCCGTGTCGGGCAATGTTGTAGGTGGTCAAGACAGAGTAGAAATAAAAAAAAATCATTTATATGAGAAACATACTCCGCATGATGCTCTCATGCTCAGGGGACTGAATTCAGATGTTACGATGGGGGAAAGGCACAGGATTTACATTGCTCAGCGGAAGCCTCACTTCTAAGCTGAGATTTCAATAAGACCAAGCTCCCTGCACAGACCCAAGATGAAGATATTTCCAAGAACATCCAAGAGGGGATGACAGCTCACAGAGAAACAAGCTCATTGGGAGAGAAGACAAGAGGAAGGTAAACACGCTATAATGGTGGGAGGAGAGTGTTGCACAATGAAGTTAGAGGCAGAAAGGATAAAATCACCATCCTATATTGAAATATAAAGATCGGATTGTATTTTCTGTGTACTGAGATATACTAGAGAGTTCTGGGTGCATTTGTATAGTTCCAGTTCATAAAAATACTCTCTGGGGAGCTGGGGAGATGGCTCAGTGGTCAAGAGTGCTTACTGCTCATCCAGAGGACCCGAGTTTGCTTCCTAGCACTCAGTTCACAAACACCTGTAACTCTAGCTCCAAGGTGTGGCAATGGGAGGTCCAATGCTCCTTCTGGCCCTCACACACCACACACACACACACACACACACACACACACACACACACACACACACGAAGAATGGCTTCTAGTGGAATAGTAGAGAAAGGCAATTCTGCTTGCATGGTATAGCTACGTAAGGAAGTGAACAGAGCTGGGACAGTGTGAGTGTGTTAAGACTGAGTCAACAAGGCTTGAGACAAGACTGAAAGTACAGGTACTATCAGCCCCCACTCCCAGGGAGGAAAAGGAGTCTGGCGCAGCCCTCAGATGCTTATCTGTACAAACTGGGCAGATGAAACAACTGTTGTCAGCTTTTAAAACACAGAAGAGATGGAAGGACATGAAGAGCTTCGCTGTAGAAATATCTGGAAGACCTGACTCAGATGACAGATGGGATATGTGATTCAGAAACTCAGGAGAAAGATAGGAGCTGGGAGTAGAATCTCAAAGACGCTGCACTCAAGATCATAAAGTTGATGAAGGTGTATACATGTACCACTGATATGAACACATACATGTACACACACATGCATATATGCACAAAGAAATACAATAGAACTACAAACCAGGTACATGACAAGTAGGTGCCTCTCACACAGAGGCAGGTCCCCTGACCATGGAACTGCAGGCTGGCCAGTTTAGGAGAGAAAGAAGAAATGAAAAACTGACAATAAGTAAACATTCACCAAATTTACTGAATTGGCTCCCAATGCTCGATATATGACCACTAAATGCACCTACCACCCTTCTCAATCTAATAATGATCTTTCCTGGCATTTTCCCATATGCAAAAAATAAACATTTCATTATGACGGCAAGAGAATACTATGACACTTCCTATTTTTAGAACTGCTATCTCTTGATCCCTCAGTGTTACCATACGCAGCTGGGACTTCAATTTCAATGCACACACCGTTTATGTATGTTCACATATGCAGGCACAAATACTGCCTGTGGAAATCAATCATGCAGATAAGATTGCTTTCATTATTATTCTTCCTCAAAAGATGATATTGAAGTGAGGCAGGGGGAGATGCCGTAGGTAAATTGTGGGACTCTATGCCTGAGGACATAACGGGAGGACACAGGATGGCACAGAGCAAGAGTGGCTTAGCAAGGCAGCTGCGAGTCTTAATGCTCACCTGTACAAGAGAAGTCATCCACACGGATGTATCCTGGAATGCAGTCACAGCGATATAATCCCGGCAGGTTGACACACACTGTGTTGGCATGACAGTAGTGCATCTTAGCTGCACACTCATCGATATCTAAAAAAGAAGAAACACCATTACGGTGAATGGAGCAATCAGGACAGAATATAATTACCCTGCAAGGAAACTGTGAAAGGTGAATGCCCACTGATGTCAGGAGTAAAAGCAAGATGCATTCAATTCAAATGCTTAGGTGCAAAACCAGCTGGTGTTCTGGACCCCATTCTGGGTTATAAGTGTTCTAGAAAGATGCATGGTGAGGTACCACAGCTGAGAACCCAAGAAGGGTGAATACAAAATCAATTGTTAATTTCTTACCATGTACGAAACTCTATTTAAATGCACCAATTAAGGAGCTCTGTATCCACCAAACTGAGGCCTATTAGTATGTACTGGGAATCCACAGGACATGCTATGGCTCCCATCAGAGAGATCAAGGAATCCAGTCCCTCTCTGCTTACATATCTTACTGAGATATGTTTTAATCCATCTGTTACCAAATGATGCTGCAGCCATTTCCTCCATACCGTACCCTAGATTTAAGACAGCAGCTGCTCTTAGATGTGAACTCGGCGTTTCCATGCTCTGACACTGGGGTTGTGCACCAGGTGATAGGATAACGGGATGACTCAACAGAAGACCATATTGTCTTTGGGATGGGGGTCAGAGTGTCACCTGCTGTCTATTGTAGTTCCCAATGAAGATTAAAATACCTTACAACTGCAAACATAGAGTCCATCTTTTCTAGAGGTGTTTTCAAAAATTGATTTATGCTCATTTTGTTCGAACTACTGTTACATAATTGTTTACAGGGTTGTAAAAACAAAACAGGAGTCCAAGACAGAAAGCATGAAGACTAGTTTGGAGTCTGATAGTTACTAATGGAAACCTGCATTTGGCACTCTAAACTTTTGCCCTCCTCAGCTTGCCTATGAGGCAGCTCTGACCTTAATGCTTTGTTTCAGCCAAGGCGTTGACTAGCTAGATTCGAATGTAACTCCATGATTGAAGTATATGTATCACCTCAATCTTAAAGTCTAGAAAATGGAAGTTCAGGGAAGTTAAATTATCTGTCTGAGTCACTGCATTTAACATGCTACACATGGGATTTGAACTCGTATGTGTCTTATTAGCTACGATGTCAGCCGAAAGGACCTTCAAGTTGAAAGAAGTCAAATTCAGTTTTTTCAATAAGATAATTATTGGCATCCTAATATCTTAATTTATAGAGAACAGAAAAAAATGGCTATACCGAGTCACTAGAAAACTCATTTATCTGTTTATTTTTTAGAAAGAAAAGTAGTTTGATTTATTTCCCAATAAAACACAGTGGAATAATATTAGACTCTCTTTTCAGTCCTAAAGGGCTGTTAAGCTATAAATAAGAATTATTGTTGGGTAATTGAGGTCTTAGGAGGACAGGCACAGTTAACAAGACTCCCATAACCTTGGTATGAGAACAAAGCACCAAAACTTAATGAAAGAGCGCAAGCAGCCAACAACTTCCTGTGCGCCAGTCCGTGTCTCCAGGGAATGCTCGGGGAACCTCACGTGCAGCAGGAACCGTGGCAGCAGCTCCGCACCTCCTTCATGCATGGGCAACTAGGAATCCGAGAGCGAGCCCGACACACCGCTTTTAAAGGGTCCTGGCTTGTGTCATTATTGCTGCGGTGAAACTCTATAACCAAAGCAACTTGGGGAGGCAAGAGCTTATTTGGCTTCCACTTCCACATTACTGTTCATCATCAAAGGAAGTCAGGACCGGAGCTCAAACAGGGCAGGAACTTGAGGCAGGCGCTGACGCAGAGGCCGTGGAGGAACGCGGCTTACTGGCTTGCTGCTCATGGCTTTCTCAGTCTGCTTTCTTATAGACTCTAGGACCACCCACAATGGGTTAGGCCCCTCCCCCATCAAGCACTAATCAAGAAAATGTCCTACCAGCTTTCCTACAGCCAGATCTTCTGAAGGAATTTTTCTCAGTTGAGTTTCCTTCTTTCAGATAACTATAGCTTGTGTCAAGTTGATATAAAACTAGCAGGCACAGAAAGCAGCTTAGTTATTGTTCATGGAAAGTCTTTAGTGTGACCACCGGAAGTGGTAGATAACCTGCTGGAAGTGAAAGGGCTGTAAGAGAAGCTAGGTATTAAGGAAGGGTTTCGGTGCTAACATTTTTCCTGAGAGTTTTCCTATTTCAGGACACAGCAGGATCACACTTCCCCATCCTCATCTCATTGAAGCATGGCTACATGACTGCAGATGAATCCTGAGGGTAAGAATATCCTTGTGGGTAGAATAGTATAGTAAGCCAGCATCTGCCTCAACATCTGTATCAGAGCCAGCATCTGCCTCTACATCTGCTTGTTGCTACCTTAGGAACCATGGAAACATAGACACAGATTTTCTTTCAGCAAGGGCCCCTGAGTTACAAGCAGGTCTTCAGCAGGCATTATTAAACCGTTGCATCGTGCAGAAATACGGCTTCACTGTGATACATCCTTGAGCCTTCTCTGACTAGGACAACGTGTTACCTCAAAGAAGGAGATTATGGAAGTGGATCTTAAAAGATGAACATGACTTTATCTGGGTGAGTATCCAGAGGGGAAACTATAGAAGAAACTTTTTAAATCTCTGTGGAGTTAGAAATGGAGAGAATCATTGAACCATAACTTCCAAGCACCCTAATCAGCCAGCTGTGTTGGTGATATTGGTAGTGTATGCTGAAGAGGTAAAGACAGGAGGGTCATGAGTTTGAAGTCAGCCTGAGCTACATCCTTGGGGGCTGGAGATAAAGGTTAAGAAAGCATACTTCTTTCATAGAGAACCAGAGTTTGGTGTCCAGCACACCAACATGGTTGTGTATAACCACTGTAACACCAGCTTCAACGGATCCTAAGCCCTCTTCTGACCTCTGCAAGCAGCTTCACTCATATGTACATAGGCTCCATCCCATTTTTTTTAAAGGATTTAAACAGTTAAAAAGAAAACATGAATTAGTTTTTACTGAGCTCTGTGGTAGAATAATGAGCAAATTGCCATCTTGGACCTCACAGCCTATGAAACCTTTAATAATTTTTACCAAAGACATGAAACTTTCTAACAAAGTATTTCACATTGTCTGAGAGGGTCACAGAAGAAGACTCTCTATGCAGAAAGGTATTCTGGGGAGTACTGTTTCATCTGACCCTTGAAGTGCAAGTGAAACAGAGAAATGATACACCACATGGCAGAGGGTGTTTGAGGAGCCAGTTCCAAGAAGCTTCGCCTATTGGAAATTGGGCTGGAAAGAAATAGAAGCTCAGGCCAGCTCCACCAGACCTCTCGGCCCAGATGAAGGAGCTTGGACTTGAGTCAGGGCAGTGACACAATCCAATTTCTGTTTTTAAAACATCACTCCAGCTGTAGGAAAGAGAATTGATTGGAGCAGGCCGAGCCGAGGGCTAAATCACGTTGGTATTTTGCTCACAGCCACTCTGAAGTCGATCTCACTCTGCTGGGATGCCCAACCATTCTTCAAGATGAGAGACTAGTCAGGACCTGCCTTCGAGGCCATTCAGTCTTCACCCATGGCCACAGCTGACAGCCAGGCTGCTGACTCCAGGGAGCACCAACCCTTCAAGGATGCCTGTCAGCTCCTTCCAAGGGAGACCCCGGCTCTTTTCACTCAGGCCACTGTGGCAGAATATTATTTTAAATGGACAAAGATGTGTTACATTTGTTTCTGCTGCCTTTATTAACTATGTAAACATGTTTCATTTGTAGGCGGAGATAGCATCTGGTTGACAGGAAGTAGCAGGAGGAGCTTAGTGTTGTTTTTTATTTTTTTTGTTCATTTTTCTTTTCTTTTCTTTTTTTTTTGTTGTTGGGGTAGTGTGGAAGAGAGTGACTTCAGGGACACCAGCAAAGAAAGTCAGTTGCTATTTCTTTTTCTTTTTTTAATCTATTTTTTAAATTTTTTTAAAAAAGAAAACTATCTTTTTTATTTTACATACTAATCCCAGTTTCTACTCCCTCCCCTCCTCCCATTTCCCCCATCCCCTACCTCACCCCCCCATCCACTCCTCAGAGAGGGTAAGGCACATTGCTTTAGGGAAGGTCCAAGGCCCTCTCTACTATTTCTAGGCTGAGCAAGCTATCCATCCAAAGAGACTAGGTTCCCAAAAAGCCAGTACAAGCAGTACTGAAAGTCAGTTGCTATTCTAACTCTCTGCCTTTTGAGTTTTATTAGACCAAAAGAAAGAGATTTAGATAAAACTAGCTTTAGGGGTAGCAACAGAGTCATTTTCTGGGGGAACAGAATTCCCCCAGGCTACAGTTTTAGCAGCCCTGCCCAGGCCATTAGCAGTTTAAAGCACAGATAGGTGTAAGGAAGGTACAGGGGTCTAAGAAGTTATTTGTCTATGGCGTGCTCATCTTGATTCAAATAGACCAAGCAAGCCCTCTCCTTCTTTACAGGCATCTAAGGCCTTGAGTAAAAGCATTTTCAAAACAACAGAGAAGGCAATGGTTATGAAATCCTAGAGAGAAATTCTCACAAAAATTTAATCAAACCCTTTTTCTCTAGAAGTCATTCAAGTCTTGTGACCTGGATTCTCAGCTGCTCAGGGAAGTGTCTTACAGTAGACTTGGTTTTTTGCTTTTAGCTCATGCCTGTAATTTTAATTTCTGTGTGTCTAAAAAGTCCACGCTACCAGCCTAGACAGATGGCACTGAAGGAAAGCCGAAAAAAAAAAAAACCAGTAGAAAGTCAAACTGTGATCCTTTTGTTATTGTTGTTTTTAGAAACAGTGTTCCCCTGTGGCTTTGGATCCTGTCCTGGAACTAGCTCTTGTAGACCAGGCTGGCCTCGAACTCACAGAGATCCACCTGCCTCTGCTGGGATTAAAGGCGTATGCCACCACCTACCATCTGGCAAACTGTGACAATTATCTTTTGTTTAGCTTTCATTGAACCACCACCTGTAGGAGGCACATGGTGGGACAGGTGGAGGGGAGAGGAAGAAAATGAAATGGGGTCGCCCAACTGAGTCCCTTGGAAGAGAGGGTGGAGGTAGCAACTTCTGCAGTGTCAGGTTGGTGATGGGGGTGGCACAGTGACAGCTTTGCCAAGATGAAAGTTGCCTCTCTCCCTCCACAGGGAAAGGCAGAACAGTGTACAATTTCAATAGGACTCAAGAGTGCTTCAGAAAGAAAATCTGATTAAAAAGAGAATCAAAACAGAATTAACATCTTCAAAAAGCTGGGCTACCCAGAGAAAACAACCTCTAGAAATAGCTGAGATTTTTATAAACTTTCTCCCCCGACAACTGAGATTTTTAAAGTGAACCTAGGACAAACACTGCACTTTGTCATTTTGTTCACAGAAGAAAGGGCTATACAGGGTAACAAATAATTAGAAAATGGAAGAATATGACACAAAAATAAGGTACCGGTCAAAAGAATGAGCCACTATTCAAGGAGAGAATGCATGGACCCCAAACAGGAAACAGGAAGGATTCTTACAGGGATAGCAAGTTGTACCTAAGCTTGTCAAAGCAGGAAGTGCTTTGCCTGAAAAAGAAAATTCTGTAACAGTGGCCTCTCTCAAAGTAATGTTCATCCCGGAGCCAGGAAGGAAGGAAAGGCTGAGCCTTTGGGACCTTCAAGTGGGTCTTGATTACACCCAAATCCAGGCTTCAGCTAAAGGGCTGATTTTGTCCTGATAAGATGCTGAGTGGAATTAACTTGCCTTCTGCTGAGATTTGGGGGGAGACTAGGTGAGCTACACAGTCCCACACCTGCTGAAACGAGGGCCAGACCCCCACAGCTGGCGATTGGTCTCTTGTTTGTACATAGAAGGTACCATGCTCAGCACCCCACAGGTAGCATCTCAGCACCCCACTCACCCACTTGACCATGCTAGCAAGTAAGTACCACATGTCATGATAAGTAAACCGTGGCTTAGAGGTTATTACAGCCAAAGCACAAAATCAGTGGACCTTAAAACCTGGATTTAGATGCAAGTAATTCAGTTTGAAAGGCCATTTCCATCAGCGGCTCTAACTCTTTCTTGAATTTCAATCCAATAACCTTCTGCGTGGCTGCTCTCCACATCTGTGTCCACTGCCCACACTGCCATGACATCTGTTCTGGTGTCACTCTCTCCACTGATGTGGCACTGCCAACCCAAGCACCACAGTTTCCTTGGCTCCTTTAAATCACATCCTAAGATTTTCACACTCTAAGCTCAGGGTCCCAAGGCACCAAAACGGCAGGTGCGGCCTCTGTCACCTTGAACCTGTTTCTTCATATAGCTCCTACTTCAGTTACAACTCTCAAAGCCTGCAGAGAATTAGAAATCAGCAGAACGCCCAGGTATGTATATGAAGCCTTGCTGCAGTGTATTTTGGCTCCAGTAGAATGGAGCTCAAATTGGGATTCATTCATATAAATTGCTTGTCGTCTTTGAAATATTAGAGTTCATCTTCTCGTGGTCTTTTGAGGTAATGAAAACACATGATTTATGTCCCTAGGATGGTGAAGTGGTTTGTTTTCATTTTTTTTAAATGTATACTTATAGACTTCCAAATGAAACTCGATGTGACATAACATTTCTTCACACACCACCAGCCTCCATCTACAGGGCTTCAGAGTAAACCCTGACCAACCCAAACTGGGATCACTGTCATTAAGTTATAGTGCAAATGAAAATTAGCTTACGGTACAGGGTCTAGGCAGCACACAGAAGTGTGTTACAATGATTCTTCTTAACACAATATGATCCATGCAGACTCATTAGGTAAGGCTTTCTGAGGTAAGAAAAAGCAACCAAGAGAGCTAGACTCAGAGATGGGGGGTGGGGAGAACGAAGGAAGGAAGACCATGCCGCTGGTGTTTTGAATCATGCTCTGACCCAGGACTCTGGGTATTGTCTCTCATTCCCTCTATGTCCTCCACGCACGAACTTCAGTATCACATGTAGAGTCCTTGGAATTTTAGGCGAGGTCCGCATGACATCAAGAAGCACACACAGCCATGTTCCGCTCACAATGAATCAGACATTGGCTTGTTGGCCAAACGTTGCATTCTGTTCTTGCTTTGTTAAAATGTCCTCGGTGTTGGGGACTGAACCAGAACTCTCCATCTATGCCACATGGAACGCTAATTTCAGTTTCTGCGTGGGTGGCACATGTCAGAGCATGGAGCCACCCTGTCACCACTCCTGGCCTTTCTATGAATCACCTGTGCTCTGGACAAGTCACATTCCCTGAGACAGTAGATCCTGTAAAGTGGGGGAACTGGACCCAACACCTTTGAAAGCCCCCCTGGCTCTAATGCTCTTGACGGTTTCAGCTATTCCTATCCATTCATCTTATGTGCTGCTTCTGGAGTAGCCCCTGGGCCACCTTCTCCCCTTGCAAGAGGAGCATGTGGACATCCTAAGTGTCCTTCCAAGACAACAATCCTGAAGGTCACTATCCAGGTGGCCAGAGCCCTCGCTGTGGCCCTGTCAGCTGCACTGGGACCTTCACACATTCGCAGTCCCAGACAGCCTCTCTGTGGATTGTGAGGATAACCTGCGGGGCAACTGTGCCAGACTGCCCTGGCTGTGCAGCCAGCGAGACACTGGAAACACGGCAGTGGTGGCCAGCTGGCTGGCATTTTAGAACCAGCTATCCTTTCCTTTCCGTATGGGCCATATTTATGTTTTTTAAAGTTTATGCAATCTCTAAATTGAAACTACAAACATTCAGCAATGGGTTAGAGCACTGCAAATCCTCTGTAAGCTGCTGTGGAGGTGACGCCTGCCTGTCATTGCCATTCATCCAAATTAATAGAATTCCCAGCCAGAACGAGTCCTGATATGAACTGAGGCTTTAGATGATTATGATACATCAACAGTACGCTCAGCGACTGCCGCTAATGTAGCAGCTGGTGGAGATGCTAATGTGTGTGGAGATGTGGGTGCCATGCCTATGCCTGCAGTTTTATTGGAGGCCTAAAACTAATTTTAAATTCATATTTTAGGCTTAGTTTTTAAAACCTAAGGAGGAAGACAAAACGTGGACTGTTCTATGCTTTCTCATGTGAGGAATTGAACAAGGCCCTGGATTTGACCATTGGTATCATTGAGAGAGGGGGAAGGGAGGCTAACTGGGATGCTGGGGATAGGGTCCCACAGGCACAGAGATGATTGCTCTCATCGGTGGTGCTGGAAGCAGAATCAAAGGTCACGGCCTTCGTATTCCAAAACTGGCACTTTATACCATGTTCCATTTGTCTGTAGTCATGGGCTGAGGTCTAGCTGAGTTGGTAGTGTCTTTGCCTAGCATCTACAAAGCTGTGGGTTCGAGCCCCAGCACTGCATAATTAGAGGCTGGTGATCACTCCTGTAATCCTAGCATTTGGGAGGCAGAGGAATATATATGGGACCCTGTCTCAAAGAAAAAAGTATTCTCTCCCATTTGTCTGTAGTTACAGTTTCTTCCTAAATCAAGGGGGAAGCCATCAAATGCTTATAGAATCTAGAACTATAAACAAATGTTCATAGATGCCAGGTAGAAGACTGTGTGTGTGTGTGTGTGTGTGTGTGTGTGTGTACAAAATGTGTCCTTTTCACAAAGAAACACCTTCTACATGATCAAAAGAAATGCTGGCAAAACTCCCCACTGACCTCCATGAGAGAGCACAAGAGGTGAGGGAGACGGGACCACCTAAGCACAGGTGCACCTGTAGAGGAGTCATGTGAGGGAATTCATTCAGCACTCACAGATCTACGTGGTACAGGTTAGCGCCATCTTCAGTTATGGATTAGGGACTAGAGGCACAGCAAACTGTCAAAGATCACATAGGTCAGAGCACACCTAGACGTGATTAGGGACTAAAGGCACAACAAATTGTCAAAGGTCACATAGGTCAGAGCAGACCCAGATGTGAGGCTATGGACACAGGCCACACAACTCTGCACTGAATGCTAGGGTCTCTCATGAAAGATGGGCCAGGTCTCTTATCTTCCTATACGACTCAGAAGTGATGGCATGTTACATCTTCAGGCATTGGTTCTGCTTCTCCTTGGGACATTTCCAGCTGACCAAAATGTATCCGCCAATGCGACTCAACTCACAGACGCCAGCCTCAAGGGGGTGGGGAGGGGATAGGGAAGGAAAGGGAGAAAAGGGTGAAGGGGGAGAAAATTAGTAATAAAAAGATAGGAAGGGGGGAGGAGAAGGAAGGAAAATGACTTTTATCCAAGACCACAGCTCATTGCTGTGGAGGGATCTGTGACCCCAAATTCACATGTTCAAGTTCTAACCCCCAGCATGATGATGTCTAGAGATTAAGGCAATCAGGGCTCCATACAAGTGAAAGAATATGGGCTTCGTCTCATGTGCTGACCCCATCTTAAGAAGAGACCCTGGGGACATAGCTGTCATCTTCTGTCTGAAGCTGAGCTGGTCAGCTGCCTATTAGCCAGAAAGAGAATCCTCACCAGAGTCTCCCCATGCTAGGACTCAGATCTCAGACTGCAAACCAACCCCTCAAAATCCTGGGATTTCTAGCTCCCCAGTCCTCGGTGTTCTGTTGTGGCTCCATAAGCTGGTTCCCACTATAACCCTTTCCATTTCTCTGCTGCCTATGGAAACGGATTTTTGCATCCATTTCTATCGTATGTGTCAGATGAACATGTTGCCAGCTCGATCAAATTATCTTCAGGTTTAAACTCCAAGGGACATTTTGGTCTTCCCATGATTGATAAAGAAATCTTATTCCATAGCATTTAAATTGTTTGTTTTTCATCCTGCTGGGCTCAATTTCAGAATCGAACGCTGTCGTAAAGTCCCATTTTCGCTTTAGTTGGGAATCCCAGCACACCAATTGCCACCTAAATCTGGGCAAGCACACTCCATGACATTCTGCCCACCCTGGCACTTCTGACCTTCAAGGATGCCCATAAACTGACACTAGCTGTCTGTGAGGAGAGAGACACCTGGGGTGAAGACTGATTAATCCAGTCTCAGTCTTAGGCTGGACCACAGCCTGTCTGAACCCATTGGTGCCGAAGGTTCACTTCAGATGATGGTAACAATGAACAAGACCAAGCTCTCCCCAAAAAGAGGCCAGTGAGATGTAGTTAGACAACCCTGGACATACAAAAGTAAGAGCAATCTTTTGTCTTTGGTACAGCTGGGAAAGGAAATTCAAGAGCTCTTGGAAGTGGGCCGAATTCCAGAAGCAGAGAAGTTTTGGCATGTCGGTGTGACACATGGGTCTTCAGAAGTTAGACTCACCCAGGAGAGAGGTAGCGACACGATGATGGGCTGGGAGCGTGCCCCCTGGGCCTCCCGGTAAAAGGGTAGGCTCAACGCAGAGAAGGGGCTGTGATCTTTGATCATGCCAAGCGTAGGCACAGCACTCTCGTACACTGATTCATTTCGGGTTTACTGCAGCATGGAAATACTATGAGCATCTTCTAGTTTATGGGTGCCTGAGAGGTAAACCAGATGGATGGTAACAACCGAGATTTTGAGCCTCCAGCACCTTGCATTCCCTAACCCTCCGAGAACTACCTTAGTTTCTCTGCTCCCATGCAGTGGTTATAGTAAACAGCATTTTCCTGTAGCCGTGTAATCACATTATTTATTTACCATTTTCATTATGCAACCAAAATAAAGTGCCCGACTTTAGCCTTTTAGAAATAATTAATCTGGGGCTGGAGAAATGTGCCTGGTTATTAGAAGCACAGGTGGCTCTTGCAGAGGACACAGGTTTTGTCCCCAGCACCCATGTTGGGCTTACACTGTCTTAACTTGAGCTCCAGAGATCTGCTGCCCCTCTTCTGCCTCCTCTCATTCTTCATGCACATGGTGTAAATACACACGAGGATACACCACACAGAAACAAAGATAAATGAAGAAAAACTAAAGGTAAACAAATGATTTGGTGCCAGGAGTTTAGCTCAGACATACAGAGGCATCAAATTAGTAAGTGACCAAACATCTGGTTCCAAATTCCATTTCTGTGGACTGAAGATGACAGACACAACCCAGGTGAGGAAGCAACACCCCTTTCCCACCCTTGTGTAATGGAAGACCATCAGCACAATCTCCTCCTTGCTATACCATGGTTGGGGGAGAGGGTAGTACCTTACATAAAACAAGTATCCTAAAATGAAGTCAACATCACTCCTAATTTCAAATTCATATAAATCTAACTGAAATAGGAAAATGGAAGTGTTCAAGCTGATCTGCAAATGCCTTTAGATCCAGATCCCCATTTATTGCTAAGCAAATGCAAAAATAAATAGACTACAAAAGAAAGAGAAGGCATTGGAATGCAACCAAATTTCTTCTGAAAATACAATCCAAAGGTATGATAGACTACCTTATCCCAAAACTGGAAAGCAGGAGAAAAACTCATGCCTCTACTTGAACTGCATTCAACGGAAGAACTCTTTCTAAAGTAACAATGGCCAACATTCACACAGCATTGTATAATTAGGATGGCCCTGTGTAATAATTACTGCTCTCGTTATAATAACCCATAGGGAGATCCCCTTTAACATCTCAAGTCTACTAAGGAAGAGCGAGAGTGGAAGAAAGAATAAGCAGCCTGGTTGAGGTTCTACAGCAGGAAAAGAGGGAGGAAGGACAGCCCTGCCCCGCCCTCAAACTCACGGCCTGCAGTGCTGCTCCGGCCCTCAAACTCATGGCCAGGGGCCCTGCTCCCACCCTTGCTACTCTGGTAGGCACATTCAGGCCCTACTTACTCTGTTTCCTGTAGCTGTTTCTTGTTTCATCCCCCAAGGGACTGCAGAATTCTAGGAGAATAGAGGTCCCATAGGTGGGGAGCTACTAGGAGGTAGGGAATACCAGGTGCTCGGGGACACCAAAGCCTTAGTTGTCCCAAGGCTAGAGGATCCCTGGTGCTGAGAGGTTCCAGGAAATGGAGGACTCCTGGGGCTGGGGAAACTGCAGAAGATGAAGGGATTAGGGGGACCTTCAGGGCTGGAAGTGGGAGGACTGAGAAGCCAGGGCTTATCTGGTCAGCGTTTCTGCAGGATACTGAAGAGGGTTTGGACCAGAGAGTGGTGATGGTTGCTACAGTTGAAGCTGCTGAACTGAACACTTAAGATGTCCAAATTGGGCCACATATAGGGATGAATGCCTGTAACTCTAGCATTCAGGAGACCAAGGATGGAGGACTCTCATGAACCTCAAGATGATCTGGCTCATATAGTCAGTATCAGGCCAACTGGGAATCCATAATAAAACCCTGTCTCATAAATAGGCAAAAGTGGTTCATTTTATCAATTTATCTATCCTCTTTAAATAGGGAATTGAATAGCATATGAATTTTATATGACTACAGCTGTTTGACCATGAAGACACAGTAGTCTCAGCCGCACTTCACAGAAGAACAAACTGCAGTGGATCTCAGGCCACACCCCTGCCAAGCCGCTCATTAGTGTCACCTTGAGAATACCACTTAGTGTTTCTGAACCTGGACTTGCCTGTCTGAGGGATTCACCACTACGCAGGTACTGTGAGCTAGTCTTGGACACCAACAATAATCCTCAAGTGCCTTGAAGCTTCTCACATCTTTGATTCAGGGGCCATTCTGGACAGACCATCAGGTTTCTACTATTAGTCAGCTTTGGGGACCTAAGCAGAAGGCAATGTCCACTCAAGGGTGGTCACTCCCTCCACAGTGCCACCTTCACTCTTCCATGGAGCTGGACACATCTTTCACAAGACAAGATTCTTTTGCCCCACCTCTGCTGCTCCCAACAGTAACAGCAGGGCTACTGCCTCCTGCTCAGAAAATGGCTTTGCTCTCCCTGCCTGGGCTGCCATTGCTGAGGTGACATGCTAGCATGTACTTGTACGTGTGCATTTGTGTGTGTGCCTATGACTGTTTGTGTGCATGTGTGTATGAGAGAGGGGGGGTGTCTTTTAATGTCTTTTCCCTAAATATTATTTAAAAATTAAAGCTCTGAAGTTTAAAAAACAATAACTTCAGGATTTAAGTCTTTTGAACCTTATATAAGAATATAGAAATAAGAAAAGAGTCTTGAATAAATAAAAGTCTGATAATAAAAATGGATTGTTCTTCCACCATAGGTAAATGAAACCATTTAGGCAAAAAATAAATCTAAGATGCCAAAATGCCATTTAAGAGCATTTTCTGGGGGCTAAAATGATGCTGGGTTCCCTCATTTAGATGTGCGTTGTGATCGAGTGCAGAGATCTGAGAGTGGCAAGTGGATGCTAGAAGATAACCCCTAAACAGGATGAGGGGATGGGAGGAGGGGGTGGTAAAAAAAAAAAACAGAGAGAATTGAGAGATTGCGTATTTTCAAACGCTATTCTCTGATGTTCACTGGGAAAAGGCTAGAGGTGCAGGGGTCCAGGAGTTCCCTTTCCTCCTCACAGGCTCATGGCCAACGAAGCTTGCTTTAGTGTAGACTATTTCAGGCAGAGCAAACAGGCCCTTCTGAGAAGCCCCATTAAAAATTCTCAAAGGTCTTTCCAAGCCTTGCTCTACATTAGCAGCACAGGCTCGGGTCACCTGGGGGTTTTCTCCATGGGCTCACCTTGCTCTCAGGAGCTCAGCTGGTCAAGAATGAAGCCAGGTAGGAGGAGCGGAGAAGTGGCAGGCATGGCCATGCCTCCTATGAGATACAGCAAGAGAAATATAGACAGAGGACACGGGCAGGCTGAAGGCACTTTGAAGGAAATATGCCAAGAAAAACTGGAAGTTGATGATGTGCACCAGCAATAGGGCATGCTTCCTGAAAGCTGGCATGAAGGATGGACAGATGAAGGAGAGGGTGAAATATAAGAAGGGGAACCCACTGGAGAAAGGATTTCTACATCAGAGCTATCAGCATAAGCTCCATTTGGAAGCGAGGCTTCGTTGGCTGCAAGGGGGAACATCAGGAACATGAGCAGTCAGGCCTTGGACACCATGCAAGGACCTGGCTAGGACAGCAACATACATTTGACATGAAGATGGGCCCATTTCTCCCTCTAGCTTTTATTCTTAGTAAATACGTTAGCATAACATTCAATAATAAATAACTCTTAAGTCTTTCTATATCTCTCTCTTTCCTCCTGTCTCTCATTTAAATTTATTTTTCCTCAAATTTCAAGTCGTTTATATAAGGTACTTGAGGGCATCTGTTAATTTTGGGAAGAAGGTGATAAATTATTTGAATTAACAAATAAGAATGAGATGTGTACATTTGCTGAGAGGAATAATTTATGACCTCTTCATTCTTGGATATCTGTGACGGAAAGCATGGACTAACCCAGAATTGCTAAAGTGTGGTGAGCTCAGGGATCACTGATGAGTCTAAAATCACCCACTGGACGCAGAGCTGAGTCTGACTATCAGGAGGGCACCAGTGACCTGAAATCACCCACCAGATGCAGAGCTGAGTCTGACTATCAGGATGGCACAGTGACCTGAAATCACCCACTGGACGCAGAGCTGAGTCTGACTATCAGGAGGGCACCAGTGACCACAAGCAGAGATGCAGGAAGACATCACCCGCAGTGATCACCCGCACAGAAGGAACATGTGTAAGAGTCTGGAGCTGGAAGATTCTGTCTGGAGATCGGTCTGCTGGAGGCTGTGATTTTAAGGATCACAGTCAAGGGAAAGAAGGTCAAGAGCACAGGAAGTAGAACTGGCATGAAGGTGACATTAGGCCAAAGGGGAAAGATCTTGTGGCTGAACTCTTGCTCACAATAATAGTAGAGATTTCTGTGAAGATGAAGTCCAAGCCATGGGGGTACAAAAGATCTCAGTGAATGAGGGAGAGGGCCAAGAGATCTGTCACTGGTGACAATTAGCTGGGATGACAGGTGCTCTCAGCAGATGGCTGAGACTTCTCAGGAGAAAGGGGGATACATGAGGAAAGAATTACTTGACATATAGCAAAGCTGACTTTTAAGAAGCTGAGCTGCCTCTGGGTTCCAGAGGGCATCAAGTGTTGAAGGCAAAGAAGCCCCTGCTAACAGCTGTGTCCACAAAGGCATTCAAGAGATGGGACATTCTGTGGCATGTTTGATTGCGGGGGGGGGGGGTCTCTTAGTAAACAATGCAATAGGGGCTAAGGAGATGGCTCACTGGATAACGCACTTACTATGAAAGTACAAGGATCTGAGTTCAGATCCCTCCACACACATCAAAGCCAAGCAGAGTGGTTGGTGCACATCTCTAAAGTCAGTGCTAGGGTCAGGAAGGGATGAGCGGGCCTTTGTATCTTGCTGGCCAGACAGCATACCTACAACAGCGAGAGCTCCAAGCTCAGGGAGAGACCATGTCTAAGAAACTCATGTGGAATAATAGAGGCCAACATCCAACACTGAACTCCAGCTTCTGTGTTTATATGCACAGGCAAGCATGCCTGTGCACACATGTATACACAGACATGCACAAAACCAAGAGTGCAACAGCCATGTCATTCCCGGAGGGCAGCATTCCCTAACACATCATCCTTCTCTCCGGCTAGTCTACTCTTTCTGGCCCTTCTTCCATTAGTGCTTCCTGGGGCTGGGAGGAGGCTGATACGGATGCCCCATTTATGCCTCAGCGTCCAACAGTCCCTCGTTATCAGAGCTCCTGCCAGGTAGGAGTCAGTTCTAAGTCTGTCACCGCAGAAGAAATCCTTGGCATGGGCTGATAGGCAATGATGGTGATGCGTCTTCCTGTCCTCCCTCACTCCTGTTCTCCTTCTCCCATCTCATACACACACAGACAAAATGCTACTTTGTAAGAATACTCTCGCTGAGTGCTTTTGAGAATCAGCTTTCCCAAATGTGTCCAATGCCCACAGAGAGTCTTTAATTTGCCCTTCTTCCTAGGAGGCGATACCACTGAGAAATCAGAAAAACAGGATGTGTTTCTGACACTCTTCCACGCGTGCAGTGGGCATCAGTCTTTCACAGTTCCCATGCTACTACTGTTACCAGCCCATTTCACGGAAGGGGAAAACAATGAGACACAGTTCTAGAATGTACTAAGGAGACTCTACCAACATGAGCCAAGTGCAAAGCCTGTGGTCAGCATTGGAAGCTCACTCTTGTGCGCTGAGCCATATTCCCAGGTGTCTCTAATCTCCACTTTTCGCTCCTGCTCTTGTACCATCCCTAACCCACCTAACTTCCCAACCTAGTCCATATTGGGTTTTTTTTTTTTGCTCTTATTTTGCTTTTATTAGATTATTGTTGTGTACTCATTTTCCAGGAAGACTATGTGATTTTTTTTCTTTATTTTATTTTAGTACCAACCAGTTTCCTCTCCCTCTTCTCCTCCTGCTCCTTTCCCCACCTCCCTTCTACCCCACACCCCATCCACTCCTCCTCCATCTCCATTCAGATGGGGTAAGGTCTCCTTAGGGAATCAACAAAGCATGGTTTATCAAGTTGCAGCAGGACCAAGCTCTCATTATTACTAAATGCTAGACTATGGAATCTTAATATCAGACCTAACTCAAAGCAATCAGAAAGCTACTTGGTATATACATGTAAAAAAAAAATCAAAGCAAGTCATGTAACCTTGGAACATTCTAGAGCATTAGGTGCCATTTCTCATGTCATTTCTTCAACCTGGAATGCCCCCTCACTTGTCTTTCATCTTTCCATCCTGTAGACCCCTCCTTAACTGACACTCCTGCGCCCATCCCTCAGCCATACATACATACCCCTAACTTAGGTCCAATCTGATACAAGCAGTACCATAACTCCTCGAGTTTTATGAAGTTAACATCTGGAAAGTTGTAAGTCACATTGTCGTCTCTATGCATATATGTGCTGTCCCACTGACCATCTTGGTTCATAATGCCAGCACGTGTATAGTTCCTAATATCAAATATGTGCTAAATTATACTACTCAAAAAAGAGTGAGGTTGATGATTAGATGCATAGATAATAAGCATAGCATTGAATGAAACCTGTGATCAATTGTGCATCTAATAAATATCACAACTGGAAGTTCAATCAAGAATGGGCCCTATAAGGACCACTCTACTGGTTGGTCCCTTAGTGGGAATCTCACTTAAAAAAATTACAATTATTTTTCTGGCTAAAATTGAAAACCACCCTGTAGAATTCCACTCATTCCTCTCTACACACCAGTGCATGGCATCTTAGCATTAGAAATCATATTTATCCACTGAGCTCCTTTCATATAGCTGAGTTCTATAGGCTCAGGTCGTATCAAGCTCAACTAGCTGAAAATTCCTCTAGGTATACTTCATAATGCTAAGAAAACAGTCTGCAGTCTTCACACGGGCTGCTCAAATCACAGGGGAAGGGCCAGCAAGATGGTTCAGCATGTGCCAGCATTTGTGCCTAAGCCACACCCTGAATTCAATCTCTGGGACTCAGGTGGTGGAAAGAAAGAACCAAAAAACCAACTACTCCAAGTTATCCTCTGACCTACACACACACACACACACACACACACACACACACACACACACACCTTGGAATGTGCCTACACACACACACACACACACACACACACGCACACCATGGAATGTGCCTACACACACACACACACGCACACCATGGAATGTGCCTACACACACACACGCACGCACACCTTGGAATGTGCCCCCCCACGCACACATGGAATGTGCCTATAAATACACACACACGTAAGTGTAAACAAATAAAAATGGACAGCAGGATAAGACCCTAATATGGTGTATGTCCTAGCTATAGACGTCTTTAAACAAGTAGATATTTATCAATAAGGAGATATTGCCCCCCATGCTGCCTGAGGAAAACTGCGGCCTAGGAAAAGGCTATAGTTTATCAAACACCTGCTATAAAGCACCTGCCTACAAGAGAGAAGAGACACCATTTATCCAAGTCAAACTCTGTCATTTCCCAAGAAGCTGAGGTTTTCTCCTCATTCTGAAAGCCCACTGATGTAGTAAAAGGAGTGCAGGCCCCTTGATTCGTCCTGCCCGGCTCCCGTCCGTCTGGCTAGCTTAACTCCTGAAATAATTACACAGAAACTGTATTTATTTAAATGCTGCCTGGCCCATTATAACTAGCCTCTTCTTGGCCAACTCTCACATCTTAAACTAACCCATTTTTATTAATCTGTGTTTACCATGAGATCATGGCTTACCGGAAAAGAATTAGCACGTGTGACTCTGGTGATTTCATGGTGGTGTCTCTCTCTCTCTCTCACTCCCTTCTTCCTCCCAGAATTCTCTTTTGTCTACTCCGCCTACCTGATTTCTGCCCCATCAAAAGGCCAAGGCAGTTTTCTTTATTCAACCAATAAAAGCAATACAAATAAAAAAAAAAAAGAAAAAAACTTCCTACACCACACTGATACAAAGATTCCCCACTAAAAAGCCTTCATAAATATGTTTAAGGTGAAGGTACGAATCAATGTAATTCTTTTGGAAGTAAACAGGTCAATAAACCCACAGTCTGAAGCTGATCTCTCCATCCGTAGCCATTGCTCCCACTGCTTTTTCCTGTGCTTCCTCCCAAGTCTCTTCATAAGCCCAGCTGCAAAGCCACAGACTACACCCAGATCTCCCTGACCTCAACTGAAATTCGTTGCCACCAGCGACGCGAGTGCTATCATCATCAGGCCTGAGAAATAAACCCAGAACAAACAGGGAGAATCAAGCCCTTGCCATTAGGGATGAGCCATGTCGTGGGTGCATAACGCTCAGCCTTTTACAGAGGGGTGCTAGCCCCAGTTATGCACTGACACTCAGGTCACCAACCACCACAAAGGATGCCACTAGCCTTTATAAACCCAGCAGAGGGCACCATTTCGGGGCCATTTAACACGCATTTTTCAGCCATTTTTCTTCTTTGTGAGCTTGTTATTGTTTGTGTCCCCCTACACCTTGAACGATAGGAAGTGTCCAAATGGAAACTGAAGTCAATGTCCGGATGGAGGTAGCGGGCTTCTCGACAGACAGACAATGGTTTATGGAAAGCCCTGCCTCCCCCACCACACACCAGGAGGAACACAGACACTGAAGAAGCCCTCCTGCTGTGGCAGCCCTATTCCAAACCAGAGGCAACTGAGAAACTGTGACCACAATGCAGAACCATCTTGTTCTACCCCTGTTCAAGACGGTGGCCTACTACAGGAGGGATGGGATTCCACTTCTACCACGAGATAGGACTCCCTCTTGTGAAGCCTCCCCAACTGTCTGCTGGGTTGCAGTCCCTGGGGGACGGGCATATTCCAAAGACACTCTAGAAGACCCTGGTTCCAAGACTCCACCTTAAAATGCTGGGTAACTAGAAACTGCCTTCCTTTTCCACTCCTAGTTGTAAACAATTTGATACTTTGAAGCTTACAAAAACAAAAATAATGGCAAGTGGATTCTCACACCTCAAATCGGTAATGCTTCCTTAAGTTTGTTCCAGACCTGGCTTTGCTTACCACATTTATATAATTAGCATTATAAGTAAGCACACTTCCTCTGGGTTGTTTTCATGGTTGTCGCACATCTTGTACCTGTAGGAAGCCACTGAATGGGGAAGGAAACACTTCAAAGAAGAGAATTGAGTCCACACCCACTTCTATTCTAATTGATAAACTCATTTACTATGGTTCCGACTTTAGATGAATTTCAAAAACTTAGCACTTTGGTTCATTTTTGAGATAGCTTTAACTCATCTTGAGGATGAGAAGGAAAAGAGACACATGAATGCAATTAAGCTGATTTCTGCTTGGCTACTACATATTTTACTCCTGTAATTCATTATGCTTGACTTTGCTATTGGCCCAGGGTGAACACAGGAGCATTAAATCTCAAAATGAATAACTCTTGCCTTCTCGTTGCTTTACTCTGAACAATTAAGTTAAAATAGCAAGCATTCCTGGCATTTCCCTCCACCTCCCATCCCTCATCCATGGAGGGGTGGGAGTGGAAGGCTTACTCCTCCCTTTTTATCTCGAATACTCTTCCACTGGCCATGTCCTATCTCTGTGCTGTGATATTGACTAGCCTCTTAAATTCACACAGATGTTATCTTCCAATGATAAATCGTAGCAGGCTACTCATATAATTGATCTTGAAATCCCCGTGCCCCCAACAACCTTTAGCGGTGGCATTTTGAAGGACACAGTACCTCTTTGAAAAATCACAGGCTGATAGAATTCTGACAGGAGGGTGCCTCTACTTTTAAAAAAAAGTCTCAAATCTCCCAAGAAGTGTGAACACTGACCTCTCTCACCGTCACGAAGATATACTTTTTAAAAATTAGACATGAGATATGAATAGCAGTCGGGTAACAAACTCGTGTTCTTGCTTTACAACTAGAGAAAAATTGCATTTACTTGACCTCCACATGCAGCAAGAGGGTGTGAGTAGAGGGGGGAACGGCTGGTTGCTCTTGATACAAATCTGTGGAATTTGTCTGACTTATTGCAGCTTACCTGGGAAGATACCAGATGGTTAGAGAAGGGACGTCTGTGAACTTTGGTGTCAAATTCAGGTTTAAGCCCAGATTTACCCACTAGAACACATTGCTTCAAGCAAATAATTGCTCTGAGACTCAGTTTCCTTATGTGTTACCTTGCTGAATAACTGCCAAATTAATTAGGAAAAACTAGTTTTACACAGATCTAGAGAGGTACTACCTCACCATTAGATTGACTCTTTCTAGATTATTATTATTTTTTCTCTAACTAGTGTTATTTATCTATGGAAAGCCCGGATTCTGAGCTACCTCCCTTGGGGTATGGCAATGCTCATCAGTAAACTTATATCATCAAGCATATAAAACCTAGAACAGTATACTTTATTGGAGCTATGACATATTCAATGATACACATACACACATATGACGAGGGATGTGGGAGAGGGAGGGAGGGAGAGAGAGAGAGAGAGAGAGAACAGGACTCACGGGAAACAAGCAGTCACTGCAGAAGCTCATTACAAATTATGCATTTGGAACCAGAGGTCGAATTGTAAAACTTGCATCTGTATCAGAGGTTGGCACACTTGGTCTGTAAAAGACCAGAGAAAGGGTTGGCAGACAGACAGCTCAGCTAGCGAAGTACTTGCATGAGGACTTAAGTTGGATCTCAAGAATCCACATTAAAAAAGAAAAGAGCCAGAGGTGATGGCACTTACTTGTAACCCCAGAGCTAGTGAGGTAGTGACAGGTGGGTCCCTGGGATCAGGGGGCCAGCCATCCCAGCCTGCTTGGTAATTTCCAGACCAGTGAGAGACCCTGACTTAAAACAAAAACATGGAAAGCACCTGAGGTTATCCTTTGGTCTCCACATGCTCGTGTCTGTATGTGGACCTGCACACACATGAACACACATACACACACACACATATACTCAAAAATTAGTCAGATAGTGCATAGCCTTCATGAAGCGTGTTTCCATCACAGTCATAGAACCGTACTAACACTGAAGCATGAAACAGGCACAAACTATACACGAATGAGTAGGGCTGTGTTCTAATAAAGCTTTATTTACAAACCAGTCATGGCAAAACCACCATACCTTGCTGATCCTTGATGTGATGGAAGGCAATGTACCTGGACTAGGCATCTGATAGTCTCCTTCACCCCGCTGTGTTCAAACTGACTGTTTAAGCTGATATTTAAAGTACCTTCACGTCTAAACAGTATCACAGCAGAACATCAAGTTTGAAACATTCATAAATAATATTAGGGCAAGACAGAGAAGTTCTTGGCTTTCAAAGAATTATTTTCTATCCACACACAATGATAATATTTGTCAGTATGATAATGAAAAAATGGAGAATCTTTCCATGAATTTCAGCAATCCCCTATAATTTATAACACAAGTGCCACCTGAAATAGTCTCATTTTTTTCTTCCTGATCACACAAGCACTAAATCCCTTAGGCATCACCTAATGTGACTAAAGGAAAAAGGTGTTTGACTTATTTATTTGTTTATTTATTTATTTAAGTCTCAGGATATGAACATGATTTTCTCTTTCCACCTTGTTCCTTAGAGGAAGCTTAATAAAAATGTTAATTCTAATTGTTTTGCTCTTGGCTTTGATATTTATGAGAGCATTTCTACCCTATTGTCCGCAAAGTCAAAGTCAAGCTTAATCTTTAGTTAAAAACAATTCCAGGGGCTGAAGATGGCTCCGTGGGTAAATGATTGTGTGATCTTGTGGACAGGAGTTTGGATGCCTGGAACCTTGGTAAGTGTCAGGCAGATGTGGCAGTTTGCCTGTGGGCCCAGCATTCACGAGGCAGTGAGGTAGGGTCCCCCACGTAAACTGGCTAGCTACACTAGCCAAATCAGTATTCCTTGGGTTCACTCAAAGAACCTACCTCAGTATCTAAGGTAGAGAGTGATTAAGGAAGATACTGGATGTCAACCTCTGCCTCCATACAAATACACAGTAACCTGCACATGCATCTACACAGACACATACACAAATCCATCAAAAAGAATTCTGAGTAAGTCTGGTGGCATATACCTGTAGCCTAAGCCCTCAGGAAGTAGTTGAGGAAGGAGGATTTCTGTGAGCTCAATTCCAGCCGTGGCTATATAGTGAGACCCTATACAAATCATCATCACCACTGCCGCCACCACCGTCTTCATCACCATCACCACTGTCAACCTCAACACCATCGTCATCATCAACACCATCATCACCACCACCACTGTCATCATTACCACCACAATCATCATCACCACCACCACCATCATTACATCACCACCATCACCACCATCATCATTACCACCACCACCATCATCATCACCACCACCATCACCATCACCACCACCACCATCATCATAACCACCACCAACAACATCACCACCACTACCATCATCACCATCACTACTGTCATCACCACAACCATCATTACCACCACCACCATCATCATTACTACCACCACTGTCATCATCATCACCACCACCATCATCATCACTATCATCATCATCATCACTACCACCACCATCATCATCACCACCACCACCATCATCACCACCACCACCACCATCACCATCACTACTGTCATCACCACAACCATCATCATCACCACCACTACCATCATCATTACTACCATTACTGTCATCATCACCACCACCATCATCACCACCATCATCATCACCACCACTACCATCATCTAATCATCTAAACAAAACAAAACTCAGATAGTAATACAGCATGAAGGATCAGCAGCCTTCTTGCTACTTACTCTTTTTTCTCCTCTACTCAAGACCTTCTCTCTCTACTTCTAGAAGGGAGCTTCCCACTTGAGAACAATACTAAATGTAGTCCAAAGTGAGATGTGGTATTGGGATAGAGAATGATAAAGGATCCATGAGTTATGAAAGCAAATGATGGGGTGAGAATTTCCCATACGCACCCAGAATGCAGATTAAACATATCCAAAGGCAGCAGTGCAGGGTAAGGACTGCCCACTGTGAGGGAAAATTCAAGTCTCACTCAAACTGCACCCTTCATCTGCTGCAATCATGACCTGAGAAGCCTTCCAGTCCCACCCCCTCCTCACTCAGAGACAGTGTTCAGACAGAAGAAAACACCTGTCCTTCTAGGACAAGGAAAGGAATTCCTACTCAAAAATAGCCTGGGTGTCCAGATAGAAAGTAAAAGTGTTTAAAGTCAAAACACCTGATGATTCAAAACAGAGGCTGAAGAAGGAATGCTAAATACCTTGTCCTTTCAGTTTTTGACTAGTAGACTTTTGTCCCTATGTATGGCAGTTAATATTGAATTGACAACCTGCTGGGATCTAGAATCGTAACTGTGCATGTCTGTGAGAGATTATCCAGATTTGGTTAAATGAGGTGTGAATATCCTCCCTAACAGACAGATGGAACGAAAAGGAGGCAGTGAGAGAGAACTGAATACTAGTCTGTCTGTCTGTCTGTCTGCCTCTCACCCCACCCCAGAATAAAACGTAAACTTAACCTCAAGTTCTGCTGCCATGACGGCGATACCATGACAGATCATCCTCTAGAACTGTGAGCCGCGATAAACCTTGACACCATGACAGATCATCCTCTAGAACTGTGAGCCGATAAAGCTTGCCTCCCTCAGGCTGCTTTAGCCGGGCATTCTGTCTCAGCAACAACACAAGTAACTGATACTCCAATAAGACCTGCTATAGAGAACCCTTATGAAAAGAAGCTCATTTAGCTCAAGATATGCAGGGCTCAACTCTATGGTTTGGTCTTCTTTTCTGAACCCAGGATCCAGACATACTAAGGAAATAGTGGTGAGCCTCCTGCCAGCCCCAAGATTCAAAGTTTAAGATCAGGTGGCCTGATCAGTTGATCCTCTGATGAAGGCAGCGTGGAAAATGGTCTCATGGCAGGATCTTGTTCGGAAGAAAGCAATCATGTCTTCAACAAGGAAGCAGAGAAAGCTGAGTGGGAACTCAGACAAAAACACACTGTCAAGAGACTACCTAAGGCCTAAAGGAGCACTTCTGTCAATAACCAAGGAACTCCCATTTCTGAATGGGGCCTACACTACCACTACCTGGGACCAAGCTTCAAACACATGAAACCTTCAGAGAACACACAGACCATATACCAATCTCTGCAGTGACTTCAGAAATATGGTACAGACTGGCATTAGAACCAAAGCACTAGGCTCCTCCAGGTATTGGGATATAACATTCACAGCCATTGGTCACAAAGAATGGTGAACAAGGTGTCTACAAATCCACGGAATCTACAAGAGTTTTGGACTCAATCGATGTATTCCTTTATCTTACAGATGTTTATTAAGTGATTGTTGTACTTCAAAAATTAGGAAATAGGTTTCGACATATAAATAACACACTTCACGGTGCTCTTGCTTCAAATTTTGTCTCTCTATTTCTACCCTCACCGCAGGAGCCTGACCTATGCAACACAAACAAAGAAGAAAAATAATAAACCAGGGCACACCATTCTCATTTAAAATATTTCTTTGGGCCTGAACTCAGGAAGCAGAAAAAGAATCAAAAGGGGGGGGCAGACTTTAAAAACGCCTGAAGGCCCAACCTCCAAAGGCTGAATTCCTTTAGTGATGGTCCATCATCTGAAGGTACCACAACCTTCCCAAATAACGCCACCACCTGAAGAGCAAGAGTGCAAACACTCGAGCCTGCGCTGTTATTTCTAGTTCTAAGTAGCTACTAAGACTCAACACTAGGTAATTATTTTAGTTTCTCTTCTGTTTCTCTGGTAAAATACTCTGACTAAAAACAGGTTGGTGGAACACAAGTTTCTCTGAGCTGACAATTCTAGGTCCTGGCCCCTCACTGCAGGGATATCAAGGTACGATCACCTTCTGTAAGTCTATACTTGTGTCCTTCCTTTGTGCTTTCACGACTATAGAGCAGTGACGGGGGTTGAAGATAAAAACACGGATGCATCGTGGCTGTGTCTCCAGACAGTGGAGCCACTGGGCGATGCACAATTTCCTCTGTTTACCACCTCATAAGAAGCAACGGCAATAATCACAGTGTCCGTATCCCCAGAAATGGGCAGAGCTGACTCAGGAAAACACCGCTCCCGTCAGTAACAGAGAAGTCCTTGCTCGTCATCTGCAGACCCGACTATGACCTACTCAACGTGGATCTAATTTTATGTGAGAATAAAGCAATTAAGCATCACAGAAGCCATCAGCTACAGGAAAACTCTGTTTATAACATATTCATTGTCTTGTCTTACCTTTCAACAGCCAAACTCAATAGGTATCATTGCAGTTGTGCCATTATTAGAGAAGAAGATGATTGGCTGAATGGCATTTTTGTTTCTTTTATACTAATAATACAGCCAGAAGCACTCGAACATATAGGTGAGAGATGAATAATTACCCCTATTCTGACTTTGGCACCTGTGGAGTCAGGACACCAGAGTTCAGGTGAAGGTCACGACACAGTTTCTACTCATTGCCGGCAGAACAAAGACAAGGAAGAAAATGAAAATGAAAAACAGCACTTTTTTTCTCAAGATGCTTTAGTGTCATCTGCCTGGAAATTTCCATAGCTATACAAATCCACAAAGGCTCCAGTGAGAGAGACAGCTCATTGCATGGCTCCCTGGCAGCCGAGTTATGCAAACACAGCCTGTACTATTGTCCCAGTATTCTATGCCATTCCTAATTTTAAAGCTCTTTGTATATTTTTAAATGAAAGAGAATCATAAAAATGGTAATAATGTTTACTTTATATAATACTTTTAACACAGGCTGTGCCATCATGCTGCTGGCGAGGTAATTATAAAACAGCGTAATATAAGCTAATTTATACTACACTGTAGACAGTAAGGTAGAGTAACAGGACTCAAATTGTATGATGGATAAATAATATAAATGCTGTCAGCACACTCCTGTCCCTCTGGAGGCAAGTGCTCAGAGCGCAGTGTCTACAGTCTGAACGGATTCCACACTCCCTATGACAGGCCCTGAATCCTGTCACTACCCATGATTACTGACAGGGGGAGCTCTAAGGGATGGTGCATGCACCACACACTCCTGACACTGCTACCAAAAGGACAAAGCAGCAGCTCCAGCTTCAGTTCTCCAGAGCAACTCACAGTGATGCAATTTACCGTGGGATTATTGCTTTGGCTTCTCCCTCCCTAGGAGCTGGTCAGAGGCTACTCTCACTGGTTGGTGGCCTCGGAACCTGGGTCTCTAGCCAATCATCTCAGCCCCTGCGCTCTTCATTATCCTCTCCTAAACCGCAAGGACCACTGGAGACTCCGTCTGCTCCTTAGACTTTCTAGGCACTCTCCTACTGAAAACCAAGCTAGAGATAAAAAGAGTGGCACACAGTCAGACAAAGCTAGCACCTATCTAGTATTGTGATATTTGATTTTCTACCTTAAATGATATTTTTTTTTGAGACAGGGTCTCAACTAACTGGCCTCCAATTAGCTACGTGGTTCAGGGTGACCTTGAGTTTCTGATCTCCGGCCTAACTGCAGGAGTACACCACCGTGCTTTGTTTATGGGGTGTGGGAATCAAAGCTAGGGCTTTGAGCACGCCAGGCAGGCACTGTACCAACTAAGTTACACACTCAGCTTTTAAATATTACTAAGTGGACATTTTAGAAGGATGAACCATTTTAATTTCAAGAGAGCAAGAGAACAAAGACGCTGGACAAGAAAGTGTGAGGTTGCTTTGGGAGAGTTACACAGTTCATTGCTGAGATCCTGACACACAGAAAATGATCAACCGGAAAAAAAGGAGGGAGAGTCACGTTGGACGGCATCACAGAATGTCTGAATGCGAACAGCACGTCCGGCTTTCCCTGGGCAGGCAGTGGGAAGACAACACCATTTAAACCATGAGCGTGATGGACTGGAACTGTAACAAACGCCGTTCTAAGGGCCTCACGAGGGTGGTTTGGAAAGGAAGAGTGGAAAGCGCTTGTTTTCGTGCAGACCTTCATGGGAAAATTGCGAAGAATGAGCAGTCTCCTTCTGCATCTCTGATTACTATGATTAGCTCAAGAGAGACTAGTGAGCTCTCTGGAGTCAGTTGCAGAAAAGGTACGTAAATATGTTATTTCCCCAGAATTACCATGGTCCTTTTCTAAATTAATCTGTACTCCCGGAGGAAGGAAAAAAAAATGCCACACTGAGTCCATCTCAAGGGTATCACAAAATAGTGCGTTGAAAATCCCATCCACCTGAGGAGAGAGCCCCTAGGAATTCAGGATGAAACCCCAATGAGCCAGCCCTAATTCCACTATTTAAAACAAGGCTCCCCTTGATGTCAAGTGCCAGAAAAACAAATGACCACCATTGTAAGGAAGTCAGCTGTAATTTTCAAGGTCCCCAGAGGCAATGCAGATGAAATATTGAGTTACAAGAGTTCAGGTTGCTGGGGTGGGGAAAATGGTACATTCTGGGGAGAACATGGCCATGTGTTTGGAGTGTAGGCTCTAATGAAAAGCAGCTCGGGCTTAGATTGGGAATTCCCCCACTTTCTGCCTGTGTGACCTTGATTAAATTATTGAAACCCTCTAAGGGTGACAGTAGTATGTAGGTTATAAGATGATTAAAAGAATAAGTGAAGAAATATGATCACCTACCACAGTGGTCAAAGGAAATAAACTATATTTTGCTGCAAAGATCACTTAAACTGTTAGGTGAGGTGTAGGGTAAACTGTACAGGGGCAGAGAAGTACAAGATGGAGCAGGAGGCTATTTCATTGCTTGTAAAAGAGAACACAGAAGCCTGACAATGGGAAAAGGGGATGGATTTGGAATACATTTTCCAAGAAAGCTAGACACACTTTGCTTGATGGAACAAAGAGTGATTGTCACCTTCCTGGGGCTACAACAGGATGGAGAACTGCATAGCACACTGAGTCCCTGGGATTCTTTGTCTTCATATTATATTATATTATATACTATATTACATATAGCATATAATGCACATATGTATAGTATATATCATATACAACAACACAGCTCTCTTTTTTTATATATGTGAAATGGTTTTGTTGGGCAAAATGGCATAAACTTTGATTTAATATAACATATCAATTTTTTAACAACATCTTACATTAGAAATATTCCATTTAACAGAATGGCCCACACGCATTCCCAGTAAAACCCAAACTGAAGCTCATACCAGCCTTGGAAGTGTCCTTCTTGGGTTAGCGACAATATCTCAGGCTGACATCATCTGACACATCAGAAATTCTCACATATAAACTTCAGCCCTGGCAAGAAGCCAGCTCACTTATAACTTTGAACATACAAATTTAGAACTCAAGATTGCACCCTCCAAGAAAGATAAATCTTTGAACTCAGCTTTTACACTGCAGTTGATGGCGATTTGTGTTTCTGAAAACAGCCAACTACTTTCTACGGTCACATTCTAATTGGCTGCCAGTGGGGAAATATGGATGTTGAAAGCACAAGGTCCCTTCCCCAGGGGCAATGATCCAGGGCTCAAAAACAGACTGTGTGCCTGAAGACTGAAAGAAAGAAAAGTGATTGATTCAAAAAACAGTAGAGAGAAAATTGATGAGGAACAAGAAAGCAGACCATGCTTACTGCACAAAAGCAGCAGAGAGTGCAAAGAACACACAGAGGGAAGCAGGCTTAGAGTGGAAAAGTGTAGTCTAAGGCACATCTCATCATGTATGACTTGAGAGCGTTTGGGCATTTGGATCAAAACACAGAGTTTACAGGAAAGATAAGGACTAGAGGTACTAATTTTAGGACACTTTTTAAAAGGGGGAAAAGGAGCAAAGAAATGATGCAAGATCTGGAGAGCACAGGTTTTAGTCTGCACAGAAGAGGAACATACAAAGGAACAAAAGAAAGGGGATCGAGAAGTGGGGAGGGAGACAAGACAGTCTGTTACCACGGATGCACAGAGAAGGGTGATCCCAAGGGGTGGGGCGGGGGGGACGATGAGCAGTGCTCAGCTGCTCCTGAGAGACAGATTACGGTCATGTCAGAGACCTGTGTCCTGTAAATCAGACTTGAATGGAAGGGCTGCCAATGACATTGTGATGGGTTAGAGTAGATATGAACAGAGCTTCGGAAGCCTCCGCATAGCCCATTCTTAGAAATTGGATGAGAAACTATGTGGATGGAGCAGTGGAGGACACGGACAAGAAAGGAATAGTGTGTGGGATGAGAAGCAGTGATAGGGTCCTGATGGCAATATCTCCAGAGGGAGGGTAAACTCAATAAAAAGAAGACAACCAAAAGTCACAGGTCACTGAAAAGCCTTAGCGACCAGAATGCAAAGTACAGGTAAGGGCTGGCTTTGATGCTGCAAGAGTCAGTTGCTGCAATAGGAAAGAGGAGTAGTCGGGAGCTGGAATGGGTGCATGCGTGGTGGATGAGATGATGAGAGACTTCTCCTCTGAAGGCCTCTTCTGCTCGGTGACAAAGCAAGGTCGTAAGGTCAGTGGAGGGTGAGAATAAAATCAGAAGGAGAGGAGACTAAGTTTGAAGTAGGAGAGGATACAGCAGGAATACCAGGGAATGCTAACATAATTGGAGTTTGCATGTGGATTTCTACGTGACCACTGATCCAACTGCATTTTTACTCTACCTGACCACCTGACTCTCTCTGGTGAGGTCAATTCCTCAGGGACAAATGGACACAGGGTAGATAATTGAGTCCATCCAAAATCGGAATGTATAACATGGAGGGAAGGAGCCAGGATAATGATAATGTTTTCCCAAGATGTATAATGACAGGCTGTGTGATTTAGCTTGTACCAAAAACCTGAGGACAGATAAGAGATGACATAAAACCAGGGGGAAAAGAAGGAATCAACCAATTATGCTAAACAAAGTATTTTTCCAATGAGGGTAGGTGAACTAGGAAAAAGAAAAGATAAAATTTTTGTGCCGAAATAATACCTTTAAGATTTTAAACCCTGTTTTCATTTGTGACAATGAAAGGTTTAGCCATTACCAGAGAAGGCATTGCAATGAGAATATGTCGACCACGAGAAAGTGTGTTTGAACTGCTGTGGGCAAGTGGAGATCGCAAGTTGACCAGACTGAAATAAAATATTGACACTCTGAGGAGGTGCAACCTAGCAGGTGTACAAATGGGGATAATAACAGCAACTTGCTTAAAGAGCATGAGATGAAATCATGTAACTGAGGAGAAGCGTGAGAGAAAGGTCCGAAGAGTAGGAAGAAGGTTGCATACTCGGAGTGTGGACACCAGCGATGACCGAGACTTTGAAAGAAGAGCAAACAATGGTCCTTCGTTGAAAATGAAAAACAAAGACTTTACCACTCTGGGGTATGAAATCCATGGAGGGGTGGGGCATGGCTTTCACCTGGACTAGGTGAAAAAGTAGTGAAAAAGTAGGCTCCACAAGGGACATTTAGCTTTCTCAAGGCAAGAAGAATATGCTAAGTGACCATACTGTAAAAGGAAGCTTTATACAATGATTTAGAACATACACTCTGGGCTTCTGCCAAATTGCCTGTGATTTTGGTTACTAAGCGTATGGAGGCTAGGACTTCATTACTGCAATAGTAACAAAAGCAAAAGTACCAAACACTCTAGGGAAAACCAACAAAGCAAAAAATACATAGAAAAAATGACTAGGTGATTCATATGGGATAAAAATGATTAAATTTCTTTATACATGAAATGTTTAATAGCTTCAGAGCCTTTTGGCTACAATAAAGTGGAAAAGGTTCATATAAATCAACAGGGGAAATGGCAAACCTAAACTGAAAAATGAGTATAAATGAAAAATATAATTTCATGGGAAAAGAAACTGAATTGGCTTTTAGACATATGAAAACATAGTCAAACAGGAACAGGTCAAAGCAAGAAGACACCACTTTCCCTCAATGTTGTCGCTACATTGAGCTTGGACATGTGTGTGTGTGTAAAATCACCAGGCTGGCACAGACTGACCACTTCAGTAACACATGGCTGGTAATGGCACAAGAAAAGGTATATACCGCATTGCAATGGATTAGTAGTCACTAATAATACATTCTTACGCAGTTATAGCATTAGGATAGAGCAATTTCCTTGTTAGGGTGTTTCCTTTAATCACGGGCATGAGCCATGTTCACAAAGGGAACTTAAGTACAAAAATATTCAATGGAACATTCCTGTAGAAGCAAACCCAGAAACCCCCCCCCACCAAGATTCAGCAGTGTTGGTCAGGGTTAAAGTATAACCCAGCCACTGAGACGCAGAAGGCAAGACAGATCTGTGACAAGACCAAGGCTTTCCATGTATGCTCTCACAGACAAATTCCATGTGTGCTCTCACAGATGCACATCCAACACACACGGAGGAAAACTTAGCAACATCTGGTATTTGTAGTCATGTATATATGTAAATAATTTAATACATCACCATACCAAGTAACTCAAAGGCAATCTTAAGAAACAGGAGAAGGTCTAAGGAGAACCCCTGGGGTTGAGGATAGGCAAGGGGCAGGTGTCATTCCGGCCATTAATTCCTCAGGGGAAAAAAATGAGTTTTTTGTAGTGTGATATATATTTTTTACAGTGTGTGATAATTTCTTCTTTACCCCAGAGGAAAGTAATCATCAGTATCACTCAGCTATAGGTATAGGTTCATGGGTGATAGATAGATAGATAGATAGATAGATAGATAGATAGATAGATAGATAGATGATAGATAGATAGATGATAGATAGATACATAGAGAGCTATATAGATGATAGATATGTAGATAGATAGACAGACAGATATATAGATAAATTATAAACAAGAGAGTTAGATACATAGAACAGAGAAACAGAATAGAGAGAAGTGGTAGATGAGGGATTTATTAGATAGATGATGACTACAGACAGACAGATGACAGATAGACAGAGTAATACACTGACTAATGTGAGATCTGAAAGCCAGTGTATTCCATGTTCTCACTCTCCATTGAGCACACGAGATTCAGTGAGATTTTACTGCACCTTCCTACCTCCATTTTCTATGGAACATTTTCTTTTAATATATTCTGCATTCACCACTTATTTACATACAACAATGATTTCAGATTCGTTCTGAGAGTACCAGTTTCATTATTCATTTCTGTGAGTGTTTTTTCTTTTAAATAATGACTCTGCTACTCCTGGACTCTTTAAGTCACATGCCTATGTTTGAAGAGCCTCTTCCCTGTCTGTATTTCCAGTATTTAGATTTGGCTGAACATCAGACACAAGGAACAATTTGAATTGGCCTTCCTTTAAATCCAAAACACCTCCATCAAACCACAGTGTAATTTTTCTTTTAGCTGTTAATACCCTGTTTTACAGAAGGAAACTGCTACGTGCCTGGTATTTTTTTCTACACGGTTATACTTTATTTTCATTTGAATTCCTCCTCTATGGAATTTTGTTGAATTTTCAGATTTTTGCCTTTGGGGAAAAGACTACAGGATGTATTTCACTGTAAGACTGATAAGGTTATCTGTGGTCTTTGATCTACAGATGAGTGCATGTTTCCGTTTTCTAAATCTTTATCAAATATTTGCTATCTTGTATCATTCTCCATACTCACAGGGGAAGTGAGCAGAGAATGATTCTGAACTAGTGATCACAGGATCATAGGGCACGGAAGACTGGCTCTCATGGGTTCTGTTCTTTCCTTCCGTTTTCCAGGTTTAAATAGGAAGACAGGTCCACATAAAGGAAGCTTAACCCAGCTTCCATGAAAAGTCATCATATTAGGTTTGTCAAATCAGATTCTCTCACTTTCCCTTCCTAGTTTCTGATTCTATAAATTATTTTTATGCTCAGAAACTGAGAAAAACTAGAGTCCTGTGTGACATCCACCTTGTAAAATAAAAGTCCTCATTCCTTACACACATGCCGCTCCCAGCCCACGATCCCCACAAGTCCTTGACTAATTCCCTATAGGTGAAATCACTACAGGCCCCGTCTGTTCATGCTTGGTGCAGCTCCAGTCTCTGGTTGGGGAAAACAAGGCCAGTGAGAGGCTGCGAGGGTAGGACGCACCCCTCAGAGCATAGCTGCCATGTCCCACAAAGGCCATCTCATAGCTAGCTGGCACAGACTTTGTTCCATGCTGGGCACTGGGGATGGGAGAAGTTGGAGGCTGCCCTTGTCCTGTTCTCAGTGCTCAATGCATACAAACAAAGAGGTCATCTCCACAGCTGTGTCTTTCAACCCACCCATGAGCATAAGGTCAATAATAGAGCTGGGAAACTTTTCAGTCAGCCTTAGTTTATTGCTCAAGCATTCAGTTGTGTGTGTGCTCTTAAAAACGTCACCCAGAATCACAAAGAACTTAAGAGAGACACTAATCAGCGACTCTGCTAGGTCATAACTCATGTGTGGGCAGCCTTGTCTCTGATTCTCCAACGTTGGCATTGCTTCAGCACTCTGCGCCCCAAAGCCCACTGGAAAAGAGGAGAACACGGAGGGAAAATGGCATCCTGCTCAGTCCACACATGAAACAACCTCATCAATGACTTACAGGAAAAAGGGCCACTTGGAGTTTCCTCAAATGGAAAGCTCCCTCCTCTTCTTCACGAAATTCAAGTGAAAGCAGGAATGGGAATGTATAGATAAAGAATATTCAGAGAGTTGTTACATATCTTATACATGTGCAATGTGTTCTGATTACCCTAAAATTCTTGTAGGTGAGCTATGCAAAAGTTTTTGGAAGAATCCTGTAAAACCAAAGGGTAGATAACAAAAGTAGGTCTTCTTTCATTACATGGACAAAGCTACTACGGTCATGTGTTCTGGAATTCTTGGATATAGTAAGTGTCCCAGTTTTAGTTTTAGATGTCAACTTGACACAGCCTAAGGTCACCATAGAGGAAGGCCACCATTAAGGACTTGCTTATAACACACCATCCTTTGGGCATGTGAGTGAGAAGACTGTTAATTGATATAGGAGAGTCCAGCCTACCGTGGGTGGCACCATTCCCTAGGCAGGTAGTCCTGGACTCTTTAAGAACACTGGCTAAGCAGGAGCCTATGAGGGAGCCTGTAATCAGTGTTCCTCCATGATTTCTGTGTCAAGCTCTTACTTTGGTTTCTGCATGGACTTGCTCTAACGTAGGGCTGTGACCTACAAGTTTAAGCCAAATAAATCCTTTTCTCCCCTAAGTTGCTGTTGTTCAGTGTCTTATTACAGCAACGGAGATGAAAGTAGAACACTATGCCTGCTGTTGCTCCTGTGGAATTTGATTGACTAAACTAGATATCTTATGGGCCATGGAATCCCCCTAATCTCTGCATGGAAAGGAACCCCACATGAGGAAGAGTTAAGGAAAACTTCAAGTGTAACTCTCCTGATATAGGTCATCAAATGATGCCAACATAATACAAGACCTGAATGACTTCACTCTCCCTTGCAAAATCAATCATTCAATCCCCATTGTTCAGTCTCAGAAGTCTTACATTCCTCCTACATCACTGCTTCACCTATCTCTGACCAGGAATGTACAATAGTCAACCACCACTCTACTACAGATTCTTAGGTTCTGTTGTATATCAGAGTTATCTAGAAAGAATGAAAAACATTCATTATGGTTGAACTTTGTTATATGTAAATGACATCTCCAAGGTCTCTGCTTCCTACAACATAGCTTCTCATAGGTCAAAGTGCCTACATGCAACCCAAGAGTCTTGTTAACAGACAAAATAATTCTGAGAAGGTCCTCGCAGTCTGCATTTCTCACAGGGTCCCTGTTGGGCCATCCCCACAGGTCTTGAGCCACGTGTCAGGAAGCAAGGTCCTTCCTTTCCAGGAAGTGCAATTTAGCAAAAACTCATCCCCAACCCTCTCTCCACCTCCTTCCAATTCTTGTCTGTGAACTTCTGAGGATTTGTTTTATAAAAACACTTTGGACTACTTCAGATGCAAAAGGAATTTCGGTCCCTTTCTGTTTCTCAAAGCCATTTTTGTTTGTTTAGATTAAGAAACTTCTTTAAGATTCCTACTACCTTCGTGCATTTGTCAACAAAAGGTGAGGAATTACTTAATTACAGTACCAGAAATAATTGGTTGAGCCTAGAGCTACAAAAACAAGTCTCAGGAATACATACCTAACAGGTAGAGAAATTAAAATAACGGTACTTATGGTTTTCACTGCATTTTCTCCACATTATATTTAAAAAAAAAAAAAAACAAGCAGAAAACCCACCACTACCTCCGCATGAAACCTGTCCTGTCTTCCCTTTCTGGGGTTTTTTGTGATGACCTTTGCTTCTGTGTTCTCATTTCGCCTTCATGTCTTCATTTCTCATTAACTACCCTTGACCACCTAGTGTGATAGCGTACCAGGGCTGGAAGCAGCATGAGCTCGCCCTATGTGTCAGCTATTTTTCTCACTGTTCTGACTAACTACCTCCTAAAACCTAGTTATATTCTGGATTATGTATGCTTGAAAATATCATCCATCATGGTGGGAAGATCATAAGGTAGCTGGTCAAACAGTGACTGCAGGTAAGGAAAAAGGAGAGAGATGGATGCTGGAGCTCCCTTTTCTGTCTTCCTTTGGTCCAGTCCAGGACCTCCGCACTCATAGGGCATAGTGCTGCTTACATTCAGGGTGGAAATTCCCTGCTCTCCTAAACCTTTCTGGACGCACCCTTAAGGGCACATACACACAGAGGCAGGCACCCACACACACACACACACACACACACACACACACACACACACACACACACACATATGAATACATGCACGTATACCATACTTACCCACAAAAATAATAATAAAATAAAATTGTTTTTAAATAAAAGAATTGAGACGCTATTATGTTAAAAGTCAGAAACACGGCTGGATCTGTTCATTTAAGCAGAAAGCACATCACATGCTAATGAACAAAGACTATGGCCACCCTGCTGACATGCACACGTGCGGCTAATAGCACATATTCTGGGTAACCAACAGAAGAGGGAACCCTTTGCTGAGACAAAATAAATTAGGGTACACAACTCCTTGCTAGTGCTGCCTGAGCCAGCCCCACCTCAGTACAGCTTTATAGCTTATGCTGTTTGCTCTTTGGAGGGCTGAGTGTCTTCTTCCCCCATTTCTCAGGTTGAACAGTATCTCCCCGCATAAATCCTCCCCGAGCTTTATCTGCTAGGTTTTGTTACAATGTAACCACGCATCTTTAGGCTGTCATGTTTTATTTCTCCCATCCCTATAAAGAATTGTTATGCAGCTATGCTCCTCGTAGAAAATGCCTAGAACTTCCATGCCAAAGAACGCTCTTACACAAGGAACTATTGATGTTTAAAATGAAAATGCAATTCAAGTCAGGGTTCTGCAGCTGGGGAGAAAAAACTAACAACTTACTTGGGAATTATAAATAAAAATCCCGGTATTGCTCTGGACAGGACAAGAATAGGGAGAGAACTGTGCTCTGTATAGCTCCGGCATGCTACACAGAGTGCTGCTTCTTGGGCATAGTGTCAGGCTGATTTAGAGCGAACCAGCTTTGCTATCCAGCCCCCGGCACTCGTGTCTAATAATCCCTCTGTTTATTGTTGTGTACCATTTGGCTATTAGTACCAGGCCTTCAAAAGCTTACCTGCCAAAACAGGAGCCCCTGAAGGCTTCCACCACCAAGCTGAACAAATAATAGATCAAGCCTTCATAAATGTGCCTTTGTTGCTAGTTTAAATTCATTATCTTCAGCACATATTGGGAACGGGGCAATCAGCAGAAGAGGTGGCTTCCCGTTTCCTACATCTCTCCTGAACTTCTGCTCGCAACTCGGCAGCATGATAAAAGGCCTGGCCATTGTTGTGAGACAAACTGAGCTATCAGCGATAAAAGCAACTCCCATGGACATCAAAGGCATCACGCCTGTAAGAAGGCTAAATAGATTCATTCAAAAATGCTCATTCTTTAAGAGAGACATCAAAATGCTTTCTAGAGTGATCACCTCATTAAGTCACCTACAGCACAAAGGCTCTCAAAGACATTCCTGTCTTCTCTCCTGTTAGAGTCAAGCTTTGATCTCTGATGTCAGGGCCCATGAGACACCTGCTGCTTCCACTATTACTGCTGGACAATCTGCAAATGGAAACGTGGAAACTGGGGGCTAAGAGCAAAAAAGCCTAGATATGAGATCACCCTCAACATTTGGCCTTATGAAGTGAGTTGGCCAGAGTCCTGTAAAGATGTACAGATTTTAAGAAAAGGACTTGAGAGACAGAAAGTTGATTCATAAACAATCACTCAAAAAGTATCTAGTCCTTTTCCTGGATCCAAAATATTCTTTGATTGATATAGATAGATAGATAGATAGATAGATAGATAGATAGATAGATAGATAGATAGATATAGATATAGATATTCTGGCAAATGTTGTACATTGATGTTAATTGTGTGACCACTGTTATTATTAACACCCTCTCTACCATTTGTGGAGCAAACAACATATGCCAAACTTGCTGCAGAATGTGCAATTACACTATCTGCTCATTATTAAGTAACCCCTACCACCTGCTATGGGCACTGGGGCAACAGCCATGCTCACACCAGACAGCAATCCTTTCTCTAAAAGGAGCACACAATATGATTATCATATTTACCTACTGTTTTCATTATATCATTTATATTTTAAAAACGATGTAACTCAGGCTTGGATTTCGATCAAGACTGCATACTAGATAGGATATAAAAAAAACGTTATCGTGGCTCCACAGCTATGACCGCACAATCATTTGAGAGGGTGGAAAAGCAAAATTAGATCTTTGAATATCTGCTGGCTTTAGAATGGAAGATTTGCTGGTTTTCAAGCAGCCGGGCTAAGAAAGCTCCCAGTTGCCAGAATAAAAGCAGCAAACTGGCAAGATCCCTTATGTTCCACATTTGCTCAGAGGCACCGCTGCTCTGTCTCCTCCCACTCAGACATACTTTTAAAGATGTTTTCATCTCAGTCCTTGAACAACGACCTCTCAAATTTATTTTGGATGCTAATTTTAGTGCTATGGGAATCTCGGTAACTCATCACGACAACCCGGATGTACATTCAAAGGTACTGTGCTGAGCTGTGTAGGCTCAGCCCACACCAGGCTCTACACAAGACAAGAAATAGCAGGTTGAGCTATTACAAAAGAAATATGGAAGGGACACTTTCAAAGCACATCCTGTGCCCTTTTTTTGCAATGTGTGGAGGATTCATTATTTATTTTCAACAACAGGGCCCACATGGTGCCCTTGAAGCAGTAACATCACATCGGTCCCATTATCTGGCTTCCTGGTTCCTTTCAATGCTAAAATCATCACCTCTTGAGAAACTGTACTTTTAAAATCATGTGGAAAAAAGATAAGAATTGTAGTTTAAAGTTCATCAAGTATCCTCTAACACCAAGCTACCACTTTCACAAACGTCCTTTGATTATTATTTTGTCTTTTTGAAGCAGATGTCATACAGCGAAGAATGATCTTTAACTTCTGATTGGCCTGCCTCCACCTTCTGACATCCTCCCTTTCCCTAGACAGGCATTTTAGCTCCTGAAAACTGTCCATGTCTGTTAAGTAGGAACGTCTCGAAGGAGAAGGCTAGGACACTGCATGTGTATTAGCGTAGTCAGCTTCCTTGGCATCTTCATCCCACTTAATTCTCTATGATACTCTCTACCAGGATCCCCAGCAGCATATATGCAGCATCAGGCTCCTTTAATAAAACAGCATGAGTCCCCCAGGAAGTAGGTTGTGCAAGGTGTGAACATTCTTGTCATTTAAGACTGGGAAGCTATCTGTCCCTTGTGTTTAACTGACTGCAAGTCCCTCACGACACCCTCAGTCTCCAAGAGTGACTATCTGTCTGAAGAGGGAAAGATAATTTGTACAAAGTAAAGATGCAAGACCTAGGAACACATACTGTGTGGCTGACACTGTACCCACTAAAACCTAAGGAACACATACTGTGTGGCTGACATTGTACCTACTAAGACCTAAGGAACACATACTGTGTGGCTGACATTGTACTTACTTATTTTGCCTTAGTAAAAATCTCACAGTGACCTGAAGGAAGCTCAGTTCAGTGACACAACTTTCCCAGAGGCACCCAGAGAGGATACAGAGAAACTGACCTGGCATCTTAACCTTTTGCCAAAATCTGCATATTTCCAATATTCTCTTCTTAATACTCTCTATCAATGAGTGCCAAGCTACCAAACATGTCAAGAAAGATCCCACAAATATGTGAGCAATACTTCACACTATAATCAACTGAATATAAATCTTTCAAACCAAATGCAAGTCTATCATGTGTCGTGTGAACTGGTGGGCTGAACTGAGTCACATGAAGTCACCTTGACAGTTTGAATCATCAGACTAAATGGACGGAGATTATTGTTCTCTCTGTGGCCCCCTCCTGCAGAGCAATATGACCTAGAAGCCAGCCAGTGATAATTCTCCCAAGATTCTTTCTTTGAGAGTCTCCAGAAGAATGGATGCTAATCCTCAGAGCCCTCACCATGAATGTGAGGTACAGTGTGTAACAGTGTTCAGTGCAGCACACTATTCTAAAGATTCGGGGTATGGCCGCACCCAGCTCCAAATTCTTTGCCCTGCTGTTCTGACAAGTGAAGACAGCCAGTCTCTGTTTTCAACTCTGAATCCGTATAGCCAAATGAAGCATCTCTGTGAGAAATTGCTCTGAGTGAAGGTAGTAGCTGCCTGTGCTCTGTGGGATCCCAAACAGTCCTCTGAACTCTGAAGGAATGAGTGTGTCTACATTTAAACACTATCCACCCCATCCCATGGCCTTATTTAAAGGAGACTAGTCCCCAAGGCCTCATTTACCTATAAGCATTAAATATTTTAAGATTCCTGGGGATTGGCCTTGAGAGAAACATACAGTATTAAAAAGGCAGAAACACTGAGCGTACAGAGCCACAAATGGATGTTCCACTCACTTGTAACCACACTGCCCAATATATGGAGGCACACGGACTCCAGCATCTGTTGGTAAGCCCACACTCTCTTCATGTCCAGCAGTTAGACCTTGCCTTCCCCAGCATGGTCCAAGACTGATCTCAAACTTACAATCCTCCTGCCTCAGCCTCTCAAGAGAGGCAATGACAACTGTGCTCCACTTGGCCAGTTTCTTCCCTCCCCCTTTTCATCACTGAGGTCCTGGCTACGCTCGAGGCTTCCCCACTAATGTTCCTAATTTATCTTCTACAGGTATAGTTACGGTTCTGTTTCCATATGTGTTTGTGTCGTTGTGTGCATATGTGCATTTTAAATTTTAAAGATCAAAGAGACAAGAATGAGAGTCAATGCTGTAAGAGGATTTATAGCCAATTTTTATCTGCATTCTAGGCCAGACAGTAGATTCTGGTCCCTATAAAATTATCAGTTCCTTCTAATGATGAGAAAAAACCGTAGGCTCAACTCAGAGAGGACTACTTGAAATCAAATTCTACTCCTAATTAACTTGATGGCTCTGGGCAAATTAGTAAAAGCTCACTGGTTATGCCTAAAATGAACAGAGAATTGCATAGGGATTAAATTAGGTAACAGGGAAAAGTTGGACAACAAAGCAGACGCACAGACAGATGGAAAGATTTCCGGAAGTGGCAATCATCACCTGCCCCATGCCTCAGTTCACCAAACCCAAAGGTCTGCATTCTTCCTGGTTAAGGGCTCAGGATAGTCACAAAGTCCACCAGACAACAGAGCACATGCTCCCTCCGTGAGAACTAAACAGGAAAGGTGACAAAGCTTCCCAAGAAGAGAGTCCCACAGTATGACCCAGACAAGAAAGTCGAGTGGAATACTGGGGCAGCACAGTGAGTAAAGTGTTGGGTACATGTGTGTGGAGAGCTGAGCTGGATCCCCAACACCCATGTAAAGCCAAGGAAATCCTTATCCTGGCCCTGGAGAGGTCGAGATGGTGAAATCTCTAAAGCTAGCTGGGTAGCCAGTGCAGCCAGAGTGAGCTGCGGGTTTAAAGATGACCTCAAAAATAAGGCGAAGAGCAACTAAGGAAGACACTCTATACTAAATACTGACATCTGGTGCGCGCGCGCGCGCGTGTGTGTGTGTGTGTGTGTGTGTGTGTGTGTGTGTGTGTGACAGAGTGGGGGGGGCATAAATTTAAAAGTCCATATTGTTTGTGGCATATTCCCCACAAATGACCTCCAAGGCCTTCTGATTTGCTGTCTAAAGTCTCAGACTCTCTCTGATAATGACGTCTTTCCTCAGAGAAAAAGCTACCTCTCTGCAAAACTCATCACTTTCTCCCTTTCTCTAAAACACTCCAAGAGCCAGAGTCCACTGAGCACTGTTGACTGTCTTCACCCCGTACATGGAAGGTCTCGGCAGAACAAGTCTTACTTAATTAGAGACACAATGTTTCATCCCAGACTGGGGATTTTAGCCGGAATGCTACCTTAAAATGCAAGACTTTCACGAAATACGGTGGAAATGTCCCAATCAGTCATGATCTGGGACACCTACATGACTTACATCCCATCCTTCAGTCTCCCTGCTCACTAGCTTTCCTTATACACCTTAGGGACTCCTGAAGGGACTCTAGGCAAGGGTGGCTCTGGCAGGCCTCGTCTTTCCCTCCCATCCCTTCTGCCTTGCTAAAACCTGTTAGGTTCCATTCTTGAAGCTAGCTCCCAAGGTCTAGCCCCTTATTTGACTACTTCTTCCTCCTGAGGCTGACTACCAAGGTTCAGTTATGAAAGAATTGAAGTCCGGCAATCAAAAGTCTCTTTTGGCTCCTCCAATTAACAATGCTCAGTTAAAATTAAACACCCCATCCTAATGCGGGGTGTCCCTTATGCTCTTACACACCCACCATCTCGCCTCTATCCAGACGCAGTCCTGTGGTCCTTCCCTCCCTGGGATAACTGCCCCGCCCCCTTTCCCTCCTTCTCCTCCCCTTCTCCCTTGTCCTCATCTTCTGTGTTTATATCTCATTCCCTGTCCTCTGTCCCTCATCTCCTTTGTCTTGAGAACTTGGCCCTGAGGGTCCTGAGGGCCCTAATATTTTTCCTTTCAACTCCTGTGTTTAAAAGCTACAACGTCACCAGAAATTCCCCTTTCAGACTTGAGGGCAAATCAAAGAGATTAAAAAGAAATAACATTAAGAGACATTTAATGGCACACATTCACTAAGCCGGCTTCTTACTGCAAAGAGAGTGAAGGGCAGAGTGACAGCATTGTGCTTGCTGGGTGCTACTCATCCCGTGCTTTCTCCCGTGGGAGCTGCAGTCAAGGGCAAGGACAAGAAGGCAGGTACTCTTGCTCTCACTGTTTAATGTAAGCAGGAAACGAGGGCCTCCCTCGCTCTTCTCGAGGAACACGCACCGGATGAAGGATAGCAACTTCTATTCCACAGATCAGTAAACTGATAAACACAGAGAGATGGAAATTAACTTGTTCAAAGCACCCAGAGGGAAGCAAATCTGCAGACTGAAGTCTGAAGCCACAGCTCATCTGCCGGCATGCCTTCATCTTGTCCCTTCTCATGGTACATTAACAACAAACCAAAAACAATAGCAGAAGACTTCAGGCTGCCAACCTCACTAATGCTGTAAGAAAAGAAAGTAAAACACGGAGCGTTTATGGTTGCTTGTATGTTTGTTTGTTTGAAATGGGATCTCTTGTAGCCCAGATGGCCCTGAATTCACGAAGCACCTGAGGATCTCGAGAATACACCCTGGGGCTGTCAAAAGTGACACTTCTGTACAAATCATCAACCCACAAAGCAAAACGTGCAGGGATGAGACACCGAATGCAAAGCCCAGTGCTAGGCGCTAAGAGTTTCTAACAGCTGAAAGCAGCCCACTAAGAGAAGAGAGGCACAGACTCTGAGAGGAGAATGGCAGCCGGCACCGAGGGGAATGCCAAAGGTGTTGTCATTTGCCAGCAGACATCCAGCCTGAAAAGCCTTTTGTTTCGTTACCGGCAAGGAGGCCATGGCAACGTAAGAGAAAAATCGCGTGCGATGAGCTATATTCATTTCGGAGAGCGAAAGGAGGAATCCCACTCAGGAAAAGGCTTAAAATGAAACAAATCACAATATGCAAAGCTATAAATGAGTCAGGGACACGGAGGGCAGATGCAGATGAATGCCCTTAAAAAAGGTCCTCACTAGTGCATTCCGAGCAATAAAGAGGAAATACTTGATCTTTGAAGATTGCTAGTTTGATTCTTTCAGCTGAAAGAATATTTCCTTTCTCCAGAAACACGCAGACTATATAAACATCTAATCACAAAGGCACTCACTTAGTTGAACAGGAAAAGACATTTCTTCCCAGATCCACTGTGAAACCTTTAGTCCCGCTTTCCCACAGAAAAGTGAATTCGGTGTTAAATGAGCAACATCTCCTTAAAATTATTTACCCCACAGTTAATACGTCGCCCTCTATCTATAACCCAGCAAGGACTCTTTGGGTTCGATACATGCAGTCAGTACCAAGTTACCAGGAAAATAAAAGAGGAATCCATTACTAAGGGTGGTAAAAACCAAATCAATATTTTGTACCTATTCTTCCAGCCTCTCAATAATTCTCCTAGCATCCTCACTACATCAGGGTAGCAAATACTTTTCTCAGTGACATGAACAGTCCAACTGCCCAATAGTACACTGAGTCCAGAAGCCAGATCTTCAAATTCACTTATCAACAACAAATCCAAGAGCCATCTGACCAGCAGACACAGTTGCCTTTTGAAATGTAAGAGTAGATATCATACCCTGAAGACTGGTAGTTACTTTTTCCATGTGCACTTTCCTAGACTCTTGCCTCTGTGAAGACAGTGAGAAACAGAAATTTCCAAAGGTTCCCTTCCATAAATCTGATTCCCAAATAACCCCCACCCAGTATTTGTGTTGTTTACTTCATTAGGCTTATGAGCCTAGAAACTTTGTAGAAACCCATAAAAACCTTCAAGACCTGTAAAGAAACATATGTGTTCAAAAATAAAAACCATAATGTCAATATTAGTACATAGTGATTTGTTTAAAAATGTGCCACTATATCAATTTTGAAAATGACTGAATTCATTATTCAATTTTGCAAATTTCTAAATTCTGCCTCAAAACTACAAAAAGAAAATCAAAGCAGTATTAATATCCATTGATTTGTCCACAAAATATATTGCTGGAGCCTCAAATTCTGTATCCCTAAAATCACAAGTTGTCAAAAGACGTTTTTCCACCTGAATATAATTTATAGGGCAGATTTTTCTCACTTGTCTTATGAGTGCATGATTACTGACAAATCCAGGTCATTTATCAATTAAATGGCTAGAAAGAATCAAACAATTTCAAAGGGAAAGTTATGGAATGCCTTTCAAACGTTTGTAGGAAAAACTACTACTTAATAAAGGACATTGGCGTGCCCTTTCTGTTTAAGAAGTGGTGTGTAATGCCTGCAAGTTGTTGAGATACCATGGCCCTTCTTCTCTGCAGCCATTCTCCTTCCCCTTCCTCCCATAATTCCTTCTCAAACAGGCCACTGTGAATTATGTAAATGATTCTACTCTGCTCACACTCGTATGTGGCTTCCATAGTACTCAGTATAGCAAGTGCCCACAAAACCTTGGACCACAAAACCTCTCATCTTAACTTCTCAAGAAATTCAATTGTTTCCATCTTCAAAATGTATCAAAATTCCACCTGTCCCTCACCACCTTGTCTCCTGTTCTTTGCTCTAAGCTGCTACCATCTTGTGCCTGGCAACTGCATCAAAGCAGGTTGAACTACATCTTTTCTTTCTCTCTACAGCTGTCTGGGGAAACAAAGTGAAATGCTCAGATGGGAAATTGGGTCCTCTGCTCAAAATTCTCCAGATGGAAGAGTTCTCCAAAGTAAGAGCCATAGTATCTGTGACCTGGCCTCTTCTTTCACCTTTGCTTCTCTTCTCCCACCTTTCCAATGTCTCATGGCTTCTCTTCTTCCATCTCTCCATGGTCTCACGGTTTTTTCTTCCATCTTTCCATGATCTCATGTTTTCCCTTCTTCTATCTTTCCATTGTCTTATGGCTTTTGCTCAAGGGAACTTCTGACTGTTTCCTGACTATGAGATGAACATCTCTAATTTTAGGGATTTTTTTTTATTGCCTGGAACATTGGTGCTCAAGATTTTAGCTACAAGAAGAGTTGACTGCCCTGGTAAGATATGCCAAATGATACAATGGTGGCACAAATGTTATGGGAACAACCAACCACTTTCTGATTAGATTTAAAGCCTGTTCCACAAGATGGAACTCATGCCTCATTTTGTTCACTGGGCCAAATATGCATAGTTAACTAGGTCATTGGTTCTAAGTGACCAATTATTCTGCTAAGTAGAAATGGCAATAAAATATCCCCTAAGTTATTGTCTTTATACCCATAGATTAGTTTATCTTCCATCTCTCATCAGAGAAGCTTCTGTTTACAGTGGGTAGTAATTAATACAGAGACCTACAGTTGGCCAACATGCAGAGAATAAGAGATTACAGAATGCTCAATTCTAAAAGGGACATCTGTATCACACTCCCTCAACCGAAGGCTCAGAGTTCACCATGGAAGAGGCTTCAACAAGGTTGTAAGACCCATAGGTAGAGAATGCCTGCAGGAAAACAGCTTTTATCAGTCATAGCAGGGCCATTGCACACATGAACTCACATAGGCTATGACTGATAAACAAGATCAAGCCAGCCAAAAGTTCAGCATGGATGGGGGAGGGAATGGTGATGTCTCACCCATAGCTGGGGAGCTATTAGGAACTGATGGTTGCTGAGGGAGAGTACAATTAACTTAGGATGAGGGCCTTAAAAGGTTATCCATGATGCAGTAGATGGTCCAACACATAGGCAGCACAAAGTGAACTCAGTGGGTTCCAAAGAACTCATGGAGTTGGGAGGTAAAAGTGGTGGAGGACAAAGTAGGAGTTGGAGGAAGATGGGAATGAAAGTAGAGAGAACCAAAGCGCATTATATGCATCTATAAAATTCTCAAACAAAATTAAATAAATCAGATTAATCACACTTGTCTCCTCAAACATCTACCATGTATTTATATTAAAGACCTTAAAAATCATCTCCTCTGGGCTTCGGGAGTGTGCAGTTCGCCATTTCTATCTACGGTCACTCAACTGTGCAGTGCTAGCCAAAAGCCCGCTGCTGCTCTCTACCCACCATTTGGGGTCCACTGTTTCCTGCTCTCCATCCCACGGTGTTGGGTGATCACCACTCTGTCCCCAGCTCCATCAAAATCCACATTTTGTTTTGTTTTTATGTTTCATGTACCTTGGAGATCATGGAAAACCTGCCTCTCTGTGCCTAGCTTGTTTCATTTCACATAAGATTTCCCATTCCATCCAGGTGGCTGCAGAGAATAAGACTGTAGCTTTCTTTTTGAGAGTTAAAGTCTCTAGAAGCAAGCTATAGGGCAAAAGCTGAGATTTTATCTGGCTTACTTCTGTACTGTGAGATTTAAACCTAACAAATCCCCCAGCAGCTCCAGGCCTTTAAAAAGTTCTAGATCTCAGAAAGTCAAAGTTCCTTTATCCATTAAAAACAGGAAGGGTGGAGGAGACCCAAACAAAATCACTTTCCTTGGAGATAATGGTGGGACTGGTCCTAGGCTGTCCATGGGCTGTCTTCCTTCGGTTTTACTCTTCTATATACCAGTTCATTATTCGGTACATAATGGGATGCTGAAATCAATAGTATAGCCTTTTGCTAGATGTCAGCAATATAATGAGATCTTGGTTGAAATGTTATGTAGAAACAATACAGGGGCAAAGACCATCACCCATAGAGATGCTGAGACAGCTAAACCAAATAGTCACATCAGCCAAATCATACAACCTATTAGTTAATACTAATAGCTGAAACTTTTAAGTGCTTCTAATGCCTAAGCTCTGAACACATGTAATATAGTTTAACCTTCACAACAATCCTATGAATAGTGTCATTCTCATTACATGGAAAAGGAATATGAGAGGGAGTTAATTAAGCATCTCTCCAACCTGCCCAGAGCTAATAAGTAGCAGAGTTAAGACTCAAACTGCAAATCCTCGGCTTTGCAATGTGAGGATGGAACTATGGAAAGACAAAATGACCTTCACAGCAGAGAGTGACACCAAGGTCGTATTTACCTAATTAATGTGCTTAATCCCTTGTGGCTCATTAGCTCAGAGCATGTTTCATTATGGAGAGGGAGCTGGCCCAGCAGGTGAGCTCTTGAGCATGTCATGAAATGGACTGGTTTTTAAAATTTAAGACTATTTCTACTTCTGGTCCAGCCACAGCCTCCACCCTTCCCCTCCCTTAGCTTCAGGTGACAGCGGAAATAGAAACATGAGAACAAAGCAGACCTGTGGGTTTATCCTTCTGTGTCTCTGACGGGACCCATGGAATGACAGTTCTGCAGAGCATGGAGAGCCAGTTGCATTAGAGGAATCACCATCCCCCACAAGAAAAAAGTACTTAATTTCTCCAAGTTGCTAAAATATCAATTTTTTTCTTTAGGTTCATAAAATAGGACATTATACCAGGGTAATTAAGAATACCTACTGGAATGCTCTTTGGCTCATCAGGGCAGAAATCCAGAACAGGTCACAGTTTTCACACAGGTAAAAGAAATTGTCTCCTTCGTCCTTGTTCAAAAGGCACCTGGGGAAATCCCAGGGCTCTCTTTAATAAAGGTGGCAAATATTCACCTAATCATAAATGGACACCGGAAAGAAGAATTCCAACAAATCTAAGTCTGTGCATTAAGGGAAACATGGAATCTCAGAGGTGTGGCTAGAGCAGGAACAAGACCATAATCAGAGCTCCAGGGAGAGAACTATCTGAACTTCCCTGTAGAAATGGATCACTGATGGCTAAGCGGGGTTCACAGCTCAGGAGCTCAGTACAGCAATGAGCACTTAGGATGCAAAGATCACGGACAGCGCTCAGCTCAAGGACTTGGAGCAGGATGGCCCCTGCCCACCAAAGGTGGCTCTGGGTCCCTGTTCAGTGGCCTTGAACTATCACTACAGAAAGAGGTCATGTGCAGGGAGCCATACACTTGCATCCTTGCAGTTTGGAGGTAAAACAATTCCATATTTGGCAATGCTTCAGGACTGAGCATTCCCGCATGCGCAATAACCTAGGTGTCCCCAACCAATCCTGAGGACTCTGGTGCCAGCGGGACTTAGCAGCCAATCAAGGCGCGAGCTGCGTCACATCTCCCTATATAAGCAGCCACCATTTAGACCTCTCCCTCTCTCGCCTCCCGCTCTCCCTTCAACCTAGAGGCTCTCTCGCCTCTCGCTCTCCCTTCAACCTAGAGGCTCTCTCGCCTCTCGCTCTCCCTTCAACCTAGAGGCTCTCTTGCCTCCTGTTTTTTCCTCAACCGAGTGCTCTCTAATAAAGCATGATCCGGGAAGAATCCTGAGTCTGGCTGTTCATTCCGCTGGTCAGGAGTCAGCCAGAGTCATGAATCTCATTCTAGAACCTGACCAAAAAGCAAACAAATGACGCAACAGTGACAGGGTGGGAGGAAAGGAATCAGGTCTACAGTCTGTTGGAAACCCCATCAAAGGTAAGACCATGTGCTCTCAGCCAAGACAGACATCACATTTCTATTGTTCTGGGGCTCTGAAACCCAGCCGACATAAATAGCCCCAAGTATATATAACTCAACTCCATCTCCCATTGAACCAACAGGAAACACCACAGCTCCTGCTGGACCTGAGAGTTCACCTTGCCCTATTCCTACAAGGAAATACCATCACCCTCAGAATTGCGGCAACAGAGACAATAATAAGAAATGGAGTTTTAGTTTCTGTGTTTATACGTATGCATGGTGTGTATGCTGCATGCAGGTAAATGTGCTGGTGTGAACACCTGTGCCTTCTCATGGGGAAGCAAGAGCAGGACATCAATTTCTTCCTCTATTGCCACTTTATTCTCGTCAGACACTGATCTGGAAGGTCACCATTTCAGCTTACCTGGCTAGCAGTGGGGATCTCCTGTCTCCCAGGACTGGAGTGAGAGGAATTGGTGGCCACATCCAGATTTTTCTGTGAGTGTTGGGAATGCACAGCAAGTACTCTTACCCATGAGTCCATTTCCCCAACTGGGAAGTACAATTTTATATATAACCTTGCAGAAAATATGCAATAAAGGGTGAGTGAGTATGCTGTGTATTAGGTATGATGCAGGTGGATATTAAATGGATCCCACTATTGAAGTCATAACAAAATGATTATCACCCGATGTGCATCACAATACAACAGGGTAAAGGTTAACTCTCCTACTCCACTTGCAAAGCAAATCTCAGCCTACAGTACAGAGAAAAGGAAAGAGCATGAAGTGTGCCTGCTAATAAAGGCAAAAGAGAACAACAATTTAATTTAAACAAGCTAATCCAAACATCCGCTTCACTTAAAGCTGGGAAAATGTCATTTCATTAAATCATGATGTTTTCATCTCCAAAGATGACTGTCAGCACAAAAACTATTTTATTATAATGAAAGGCATGAAACACAAGGAAAATAACATGATTTTAGATTAAGTAACTTGAAATATGCCTCCGTTCTTTTGTTTAAAAGAAAAAGTATAATGAACTGACAAAGCATCTATACCTAAATCAGGGGACAATGACACCAGCTTGACGCACAAGAAATGTTCTGTGGGCTAGCACTCTTTGATGCAACAGTCCCTTTGTTCCTACACCCTGCACATACACAGTCCAGGAGCAAAGCCCATCTGGGACTACTGGCATCTATGTGGGAGAGGGGCCCTTGTCTCCAGCACAGCAACACAGCCTCTGCTGCAGCATCTTCAGTGGCTGGTAGTCACAGCTCAAGATCAACTTTCCTTTGTTCAAAGGCAGTAAACAATTGGCACAGCAGGCTTTAATCAGCCAACTCTCTGCATAGGACAGGAGGCACAAAAAAGAAAATCAAAGGAGTTTCTTTAAGCCATTTAAGAGCCTTTGAAAGTACTTCAAGTACTTACCTGTTCTGGAATGAAATTAATTTATGGTCATTACAAAAAAGTAAAGAAATATGGAGCCAGCAAGATGGCTCAGCAGGTAGAAGTGCTTGCTGCCAAGCCTGATTTCCTGATTTGAATCCCCAGGACACATATGACAGAAAGAGAAAACTAATCCCTTCCTCTGACCTCTCTACACTCACTGTGGCACACACACACACACACACACACACACACACACACACACACCCTCTTCTCCTCCCGTCACGGTGATGGCAGTCTCAGTAATTCTTGAAGTCTCCACTGTCCCTTCATGAAAGAGGGAAAACAACCACATTTGCAAAGTGACTATTTGGAATTGTTCCAGAGTGTAATCTAAGTTACCTCTGAAACTGAATCACAGCCACACCCCAGAGCCAGAAGCACCTGAACCTACAACATGACTAACAGCACAGCTATAAACTCACTCACACACACACACACACACACACACACACACACACACACACACACAGATGCACACATTGCACACATAGACACACGGAGAAACACACACAGATACACACACACAGAGACAGGCACACACACACATAGATGCATACATGCCAATAAATAATATGATAAAAAATTAATTTTTTTAAAAAATACAAGCAAGCAATTCAATTATAGTTGAATTATAATTCAATTATAATATAAATTATAATCTATCGTCACTTCAAAGATTTGGGAAATATATTTCCAAATATTCGGGTAACTTTTCTACTGAAGAATGTTAATAGAAGCCCACCCTGAGCTAGCAATACAGCTCAGTGGTTGAGCCTGTGCCTGCCATGTGCAAGGTCCTAGCTTAGCCTCAGTTCTAGACGGAAAACTAAACTAAAAAGGAAAGGACACAGCCCTGCATCCTGATTCCTATGCAGAGAATAATGTTCTCAGAATGTGTTTTTTTTTCCTGCTGTGTATTTTCTGCATTATCTCAGAGACAGTCTTCATTCAATGCATTTGTTCTGATGAATTGGACCAGTTCTTGCTACTAGACATTTTTTAGGCTTTGTACTATGTTTTTCCATGATATTTATTGAGCTCTACATTTTTCTCTGCTCCCCTCCCTGCCACTCCCCTCCGTCCTTCAACCCTCCCCCAAGGTCCCTATGCTCCCAATTTACTCAGGAGATCTTATCTTTTTATACTTTCTATTTCCCACCTAGATTAGATCTATGTAAGTCTCTCTTAGTGTCCGTATTGTTGTCTAAGGTCTCTGGGATTGTGGTTTATAGGCTGGTTTTCTTTGCCTTATGTTTAAAAACCACCTATGAGTGAGTACATGTGATAATTGTCTTTCTGTGTCTGGGTTACCTCACTCGAAATAATGCCTTCTAGTTCCATCCATTTTCCTGCAAAATTCAAGCTGTCGTTATTTTGTTCTGCTGTGTAGTACTCCATTGTGTAAATGTACCACATTCTTTTTATCGATTCTTCGATCGAGGGTCATTTAGGTTGTTTCCAGTTTCTGGCTATGACAAACAAAGCTGCTATGAACATAGTTGAGCACATGTCCTTGTGGCACGATTGAGCATCCTTTGGATATATACCCAAAAGTGGTATTACTGGGTCTTGAGGAAGGTTGTTTCCTAATTTTCTGAGAAATCGCTTTGCACTATTTTAAACTGCAGATTATCCCACACATTCATGTTGATGTACAGCCATCATCCTAAAGTAATTCCAAGGAATGAAGCTGCAGGCTCAGTGACAGGCATGACTGTAAGACCTGTGGTGGCCCTGCTGGAAAATCATTCTTGTCCGCTTCCCAAGAGACAATTGTGAGCTTGCCACATCCCTGACAGCTACACTTCCTTAATTTTGACTTATTCAATAGATTGAATAAAAGTAACTAATTGTCTTAATTTGCATATATTTGAATAGCTGAGAAATTTATGCTTCCAGTGGGCCATTTAGTATCTCTTTTTTTTAATGAAATATCTTCCCATATGGGTTTTATGCCTCATTTAAGAATTTACATATGTACCTGTTTTGTATTGATCTGATGAAATTTTTACTATATTGAGGAAACACTCAAACATCAATTTTGCTAGTTTGCTAGTTTGTTATAATGCAATGCTTTCCTTTTAAAGCTTTCAAATTTTGAAATTTATGACCCTCTTCTTTACTTTCTAAATTTCTTCACTTTTTCAGCTTTTTAAACGTCCAATTAAAAAATATTCATATGTGTGTATCAGGGGTTGAAGTGTGATAGATCGAATGTAATTGGTCCCCATAAGCTCACAGGGAGTGGCAATATTAGAAGGTGTGGCCTTGCTGAAGTAGGTTTGGCTTTGTTGGAGAAACTGTGTCACTGTGGGGTGGGTTTTGAGGTCTTCTATGTTCAAGCAATGCCTAGGTCAGTTCATTTCCTGTTGCCTGCAGATCAAGATGTAGTTTTTTCATCTCCTTCTCCAGCATCCTTTCCGTTTGGATGCTGCCATGTCCCACCATGATGATAATGGATTAAACCTCTGAAACTGTAAGCCATCCTATTAAATGTTTTCCATTATTAGAATTGCCATGGTCATGGGGTCTCTTCAGAGCAATAGAAAGCATAACTAAGACGGGCTTATCCTCAGAGGTCAGAAAAGGGTTCAGACCCCCTGTAGCTGGAGTTGGAGGTGGTTGTGAATCTCCTGACATGAACATTGGGTCCTCAGGAAGAACAGTATACACAGCTCTTAAGCACTGAGCCGTCATTGTCCAATGGGCCCATGAATAAGGTGGTCATGATGGCAAGAGGGAAGTCATGTGTGGGCATAACCCTTGGGATTTTAGAGCAAGTCTTTACCATCATCTGCAGATAACTCTTCTATTGAGAGATAGCTCTTAGCCTGCAATTGGGCCTTAGTGGAAACTAATGGGCCACCAAGTTACCATGAAATCTGAGCTGCCTATCATGAGCTGAGTATTATCTGAACCACCAAGCCATAAAGTGAGATGTGCAGAGCAGAAATCCATTATCAGATTGAAGTGGTATATACATGATTGGACAAAATCTGATCCTGAAGACACAAGAAAGGAACATGAAGAAGTTACCCAAGTGCCTATGGTTTCTTCTCCTGTCACATTGCATTCTACCCCCAACTGTGTACTTAGAAGCTCATATGGTGTGTGCTATGATCTGTTGGCTGAAGAAGAGAAGACTGGAGTCTGGTTTACGGTGGTTCAGCACATTAGGCAGGCACCATCAGAAGTGGACAGCTACAGCATTGCAACCCCTTCCTGAGACAGTCATGAAAGATGCCAATGAAGGAAAATCTTCAGAGTGCGCAGAACTCTGGGCAGTACACATGTTAGTACAATTCACTCAGAAAGAGAAACGGCCAGATGTTTTAATGTTCACTTATTCATGAGCTGGATGGTCAGGGACTTGTAAAGAGCATGCTTAGAAAAACTGATGAGGAAGGCATCTAGGGAAGAAGTATGTAGCTAGGGCTCTAAAAATGGGCAAAGAATGTGACAATGTTTATGTCCTGGGTAAATGCCCATCAAAAGGTGACTTCAGCTGACAAGGAGTTCAATATTCATGTAGATAGACCCATTCTGTGGGCAGTCGGCCTCCTTCCCTAGCCATCCATGTCATTGCCCAACGAGCTCATGCACAAAGTGGTCATGGTGGCATAGATGGAGGTTATGTGTAGACTCGACACATGTACTTCCACTCACCAAGGTTGACCTGGCTACAGATGCTGCTGAGTGCCAGATCTGTCAATAGCAGAGACCAACAATGAGGCCCGGATATGGCACCTTCCCCTGGGGTGACAAGCCAGCAACCTGGTGGCAGGTTGACTACATTGCTACACTTACTTCCTCTGTTGAAAGGGCAATACTTTATCCTTACTGAAACAAATACTAATTCTGGTTACAGATCTGCTTTTACTGCACATAATGCTTTTGCCAGCACTACCAACCATGGCCTTACAGAATGCCTTATCCACCATTGACGTGGGAGGTGATGATGCTGTGAATATGTTTTATTGCCATTGGTTAATAAAGAAGCTGCTTTTGGCCAATGGCTTAACAGAGTAAAGCCAGGCTGCAAGAGATATATACATATATAGAGTAGGGGAAGTCAGGGAGAAGCCGTGTAGCCCCACGGGGGACAGACCTTGCCAGTAAGCCACAGCCACATGGCAATACACAGATTAATAGAAATGGGTTGATTTAAGGTATAAGAGTAAGCCAGAAATATGCTTAAGCTATTGGCCAAACAGCATTGCAAATAATATAGTTTCTGTGTGATTATTTTGGGAGTCTGGGCAGCTGGGAAACAAACAAGTAGTCTCCACCAACACACCAACATGATATTCTACACAGTACTTGCTTCTGACTGAGGACCTCACTTCACAGTCAGAGAAGTGTGACAGTAGACTCATGCTCAAAGAACCCACTGCAAGTTCTCTACCATCTTGAAGCAACTGTCTTGACACACTGTAGACTAGCCTTTTAAGACACAGTTACAGTGTTAATTGTATGGCAGTAACCAGGAGAGTTTGGGGCAGCAATCTCCAGAAGGCAGTATATGCCTTGAATCAATGTCCAATATATGGTACGGTTTCTCCTATAGCCAGAATTCACAGGTTCAGTAAACAAGAGGAGGAAAGGGGAATGCTTCTACGCACTATCAACCCTAGCAATCTATTAGGGAAAAATTGCTTCCTGTTCCCACGGCCTTAAGTTCTGCTGACCTATAAATTTTGGTTTTAGATCCAGAGGCATTCCTGCCAGGAGACACAACAAACATCCCTTAGAACTGGAAGCCCATACGTCACCCTGGCTACTTTGGGCTTCTGATGCCCTTATGGCAACAGGCTAAGAAAAGAATAGCATTGTTAGAAGCGGTGGTTGATCCAGATCCAAGGGGAAACTAGACTGCTTCTCTACAGTGGAGGTAAGGAAGATTATTTCTGGAGTGCAGAAGGTCCCTTACGGCATCTCCTGGTGTTGCCATGCTTTGTGGTTAGAAGCAATGAGAAACTAGAGCAAGCCAGGCAGGATGACAAAGGGCACAGACCCTTTGGGGATGAAGGTATGGGTCACTCCTCTAGGAAATGAACCAAGACCTACTGAGGTGCTTGCTGAGGATGGGTAGTAGAGGAAGATAGATAAACCAGAGAAGGTCACATGACCAGCTCCAAAACTGAGGATTGTAATTGACATGAGTGTTTCTGTCATTTTGTTAAGAACATATTTGTGCCTAACCACACACATATTAAGAAAATATTTGCATTTTCTTTCCTCTATTACATTAGCATATAATGTAACAGCAATTAAGATATATCAACTTTTTGATATATTATCATATTTAAGCTATCACATTTAAGTTATGAGACACTAAAAGAATGTACCTCAGGGAATATTACCATTTATTAAAAATACATAATTCACTTGTATCGTATGTGGGCTAGTTATATCATGCTAGGTGTTATGACCTGGTTATTGTTTTCATTTGGAAATTAAGTATGATATCAGTATATATGATTGTGTGCCAAGTTGACAAGGGATAAAGTTATAATGGCTAATCTTAGTTGTCAATTTGATTACATTTGGAAGTAACTCAAACCCAAGTAGCTGGCCGTACCTGGGAAGGATTTTTCTTGACTGGACTATCTGAGGTGGGAAGACCTACCCTAAGTGTTGGCCTCACCTTTGGGTGGCAGCCCACATAAATGGGCATGATGCAATCTGTTGTAGAAAGTAAACAAGTTCTGATGCACATATCTGCCCTCTACTCCGTGTGAGACTGCCGACAGGAAGTCAGTACCACTGAGCTTCAGCCTCCGTAGCTGGGTGATCTCTGAGTATTTTATGGTAGGAGTATTTGCTGCTTCTATGAACTGGCAGAATCAGAAGATTTCACAGGGTGTGCATTCATGCCTTAGAAGGACATTCATTTTCAACTTTAATAAAAACATAAAAGAAAACAGAATTTAATGGAGAGGGAACTTGCTAACACAACTGATTTACTAAAGGAACAAGTTATTTGCTCAGCATGGAGCTTTAATCCATCTCAAATGAATGCTGATTTAAAAGGTCACCAAAATCTCAGATTGTTAAACTTCTGAAAGTCTATATAACCCACCTGATCACTCAGTGACTCAGGCTAGAAGAAAGTGACCAACAAGTCACACAAGGAATACAAGATGGCTGAACAGGAGCCCTGGTCTCCTCATTTCTAAGGGGTGTTCTAGAACGTGCACTTCATTTTGTGTACTTATGTGTCAGCTACAGAAAGTTTGACTCTGAAATTAAGAGGTGAGGAGCAATGTGTGAATATCGCATCTCATCAACATGGCCAGAAGGTGCCATTTCATGCATCTGGAGGAGCGGGGTAGGTAACGCGCAGCTCAGTCACTGGGAGGAAGGCCCGTGGAATTGTACTCAGCTCTAAAGTTAGGCTCCAGTCCTGGCTGTCTCTACGATCAGGGTAAATTGCTAGACCTCTCTCATTTCAGTAGCCTCAAAATGGAGGTCATAAAATACCTACCTCGCAAACATGTTGTGAAGATGAAATGCATTAATCTATATTTAGTGTTTGGCCCAATGCCTAGACTGCTCAGTACCTGTTAGCAGTTAGTGATCCATTGGTTTGAATATTACAATATTCCAATGCACATAAAGCAGAAATCAATACACCCCTGAGCCCTCCTTTCTCAAACTCACTATTAGCAACATCAAAATGAATCATTCAAATAACTGGAAAATAGTTTGTGAGAAGGATGTTCACGGAGCTCCTGGGACACACTTTCCACAGTGCTGAGCTGCTTAAGGAAGGAAAGATCTTGTGTTCAGGCACACTCCCTTCCCAAGGCAGTCCTAGGCCACCATAGCTTGTGGAGGAGGTTTAACCCGACCTTCCTCAGGATTTCCTCTGTGACATGATATTACTAAATTTAAAGCCACAGGCCAACAATTTTCCTAAACACAACCAACAGTCCATTAGAACAAATAACCAAAACTACCTATAGAAGAGGACCATGGTCATAAATAACATAGCAAAAGATTTAGAGAGAGATTGCCAAGCATTATTAAGAGATATGGACATCAACTTTAGAATAGACACATTGTCATTGTATAAAGACATCAGTGTTCTCAAAATTATTTAAAACGCATTTGTTTTTATTTTACGTATATGAATCTTTTTCCTGCCTATCTGTTCTCCACCATGCATGTGCAGTGCTGGTGGAGGCCAGAAGAGGGTAACAGATCCCTTGGAACTGGTGCTATGTATAGCTGTGAGTGGCCAGGTAGGTGGGGGGAACTGAACCCAGGTCCTCTGCAAGGGCAGGAAGTACTCTTAATCACCATCTGTCTTACCAGCCCTCAAGATTGCTCAAAAATGCTATCTAACTCCAAGAAGACATGAGATTTTTATAGAATTGTTAGAAACATCCCTGGAAAATGAGAAAAACTAAAACATCTTTGAAAGGAAAGGAAGGGAAGTAAAGAATGAAGGAAATTCAAGCTGAGAACCTGCACTGGCCAATAGTGAAAACACAAAATAAAGCTGAAGAAAATTTAAAATACTGACCTAGGTATTCATAATTTGATTCATAATGAAAAAGCACATTTTAACTTAGCAATAAAATGAGGATTATTTACATAATAGTACCAATAAAATTTATCAACTATTTGAGAAGAAAAGCAATAATACCATGCTCTCCGATAGTACCCCAAGGCAAGCTAATACTCAAGTGGACAATTAATTGTTTAAAATTAAACTGCAAAATAGTAAAGAAACTGAAATGGTCCACCAGGGAGGAATATTTTTCTCATCATAATGCACAAGCAGAAGGATCGATTTTTTTTCTGTTTCTCTGGTCCTGGACAGTAAGCCTGAAGTCTCTCACAGGCTGGACAAGTAGGTCTTCTGCTCTCATGTAACAATCCCAAAACGTGGAAGAATATCTGAAAGGCTCGAAGTTAACCAAAAACTTCTGTCAGCCCAGAAAAGCCATAAGCAAAATAAAAGGCAAATTTTGAACTTGGAAAACAGTTAAACACATACTAAACCATAAAAGTTTGAAGGTCAAGCCAGGCCTTGTTTAATCCCAGCTCAGGAGGTGGAGCAGGAGGATCAGAAGTTCGAGGCCAGCCTTGGATACACACTATGCTTGAAACCAGCCAGAGCCACATGAGAGCTCCATCTAAAAAGCGACAACAAAAGCATATAAAATAAATTAGATCCTTTTAAAAGTCAGAAATGCGCAAAATACAATAGAAAATTGCACACAGTTTAGGGATTTGTAATTCACAAAATGAATGCAAATTTGAAATATGAGCATGGGAAATACTTGGCAAGTTGGTAACCGGAAGAATGCAAATGAAATCGGGAGGCTGCCACTTCTTTATGTACAAAATGAACAAGGATTCAAAATCTACAACATCAGCGAAACAGCCAGGCAGCTATGACATACTTGTATGTAGGGTCTGAACTTTGAGGGGTCCAAAGTCTGTGGGGTCCAAATTGCAAAAGAAGAGGCTGAGAAGTTAGATTTAACAGCGAAAGCTTGATGGGAACCTTACAATGGTGCAATTGAGTTTTCTTAGCCTTTCTATAAATTCTAGGGAAAATAATGGAGGTATTCTTAACTACTTATCATATACAGAATCACTATAATACTTGTTTTAACAATACTAAACATTAAAGATAGTACATAGAAAGTACCTCATGAGCTGTTATTTAAAACCAAAGTTTTAGATGTTTAATATTAAAAACTGTTGAATGCGAAAGCACTGTGATATTGATACTGACTGTCAACTTGACAGGATCTAGAATCACATGAGAGACAAGTCTCTGGCCATGTCTGTCAAAGGAAACTCCCCCTCTCCCCCAAGACCAGGGCCAACCCCAAGACAGGCTCAACCCTTAAGAAGCTTGCTACCTATGGAATTCTGGAAGGCCATCAAACACAGCCTGAGCCAGGTGGGCCCCAAACATGCAATCTGACTGGCTGCTGCCCTGCAAGTAACCATGTCTTGTCTCTCCCCCTGTTCCATATCAAAGTCTGGTTCTCAAGCACTGCTGGGCATGTTCTGGGGGTGCCAGACTCTCAGACCACCTGACGTCTATTCTCCCTGTGAGATGGTTTCTACACTATGTTGACTAGGAGGAAGACCTACTCTGTGGGTGGCACTATTATTCCGTGGTCAAGGGTCCCAGACAGAATAAAATAGGAGAAAATGAGCTGAGCGCCGCTGTTCGTCTCTCTCTGCTTTTGGGGGATGCAGTGGGACCATCTACATAGGCTCTAGTGCCAGCCTTTCCTCACCGTGGTGGTCTGTGCTCTCCAACTGTAGCCAAAAGAACCCCTGCCCAGCTTCGGTGTTGTTTGTTAGCTATTTCACTGAAGAACGAAAAAACTAACACAGTGTATTACTAAATAGTTAAGGACAACAGGAGCATGGCTTTCTAAAACAGTCGTCCTGTTGACAAAAGAAAGAAAAGGAAAGAGGGAGATGGGGAGAGGAGTGTCCTTAGATGGGGTTATGGATGGCTTTATTTTTCCCTACATTCCAACTTCTCTGCAGTGAGAATGCATCATTACTGAGAGGGGGAGAAGCAATCATGACTTGAAAGACTCAGGAAGGATCACTCAAATCGTGAACAGAGAGAAACATCAAGTTTTGTGTGACTACTATTACTCCCATTGTTCAGGCTTCAGGTAAACAGGAATCAATCTGGGCCATGAATTTGGTTTACCAGAGACGCACATTCACTCCAGTAAGGCACACTATAACCTAAAGGAATCCAGTGTTAAATAAGGGCATTCCCACCAAGAAAAGCAATTGTGTCAAACAATTACATTGGAGGGAAAGCTTCCCTGGGATAGCACTGTCTCTAACTCTCTGCTGTGAGCTAATGCTTGAGTCTTCCATGACTGTGGAAGGAGACACAATGGAAAATGCTGAGAGGAAGGCTAGTGGATATTTATTTATCCCTAGAATGTGGATCTCAGGAGAGCTTTCCTAGTATACCGACAGTGGGGCTGTGGTGCCCAGCGCACCCTCTGAGCTTTCTGGGGGAGGTGCCTACAAGAAAGCTTGTGATGGTGAGAGGGAGCCTAAGGTCAGAACAGGTCATGCCAACACGGACCAGTTAGCCATGACTGATCAATAGTTTAATCTTCCCCTCATGGGTTGGGATGGTGATCTTCCAAATCCAGGCAGTGCTCATGGTATTAGTCTAGTACCAAACACAGACTACTTCCCATCTCCCTTCAAGCCACCTGTGTCTCTGCCGACCCCATCCTTGGTCTGCAATGCCTCACTTGTTTGAGTCAGCGTACCTTTCCAACATCACCTGCTACTTCCATTTCCATTTCTGCAGCTACCCTGGACTCACTTCTTCAAACAGGAAAGCCCTGCAGCTGCCTTGTGGACTTGGCGCATGCTCAATGCTCGAAGCAGATCACTATACTCCAACTTGATGTGCTGGCTTTGCTTCATCCATATCTAGAGTGCATGACCTCGAAATGACCTCTCAGAGACCATAGAAAGTAAACCAGCCTTCTCTCTGAGCCACGCTGCAGAATCCAATATATAATCTACTTTTTCTTCTTTCATTGCACTGCCAGGAACAACAGTACTTAATAACGACTGGTCAACTAATTCACTAAAATTAATTCATCTACAGATTTGGCTGTAGAGAAAAACACATGCAGGATGTTACCACTGGTGGTGTGGTCCAACCACCCTCTCTTCTAAGGCTTCTTCCACATAAGACTAAGTAGTCTGCCTGCCTCTAATTATGTGATTCTTTGGTTCAGAACCTGATACAATCTGAGTTCCACCCAGAGCAAAAGCAAGAGTGGCTACAGTGATGTCCAAGGCCCTGGAGACCCTGCCCACCCTGACTTTCCACTTCCTCTACCACAGTTCCCCTTCTCATCCTACTCCAATCAGAGACAAGAATTGGTATTAACACTCATTTCTGAGGCTGGAGATCTTCCACAGGACCTAGGTTTGGTTCCCAGCCACCTACATCAAGTGGCTTCTAGGTACCTGCAACTCCAGTTTCAGGGAGTCAAAAGCCTCCCCAGGCACCTGCATGCTTGTGGTGCACATAAACAATGCAGACATTTACAAATAAATAAATGCTTAAAAATCATTTGAGGTAGGCATCATGGCATACACCTATGATCCCAGCGGTCTGGAGGCAGAGAGAAGGATCAGTGCCAGCCTGGTCCACCTACAGAGTTCCAGGGCAGTCAAGCTGTATAATAGGACCCTGACTTAAAAATAGTAATAATTTATTCCACAAAGAGGCTCTGCTGACCTAATCAGATCTTGAAGCCATTTCAGGACTTGAGTCTGTATATTTATGCATCACAGAAGACTTGGAGACAATTGTTCTTATTTGAACAAAAGAACACTGTGCATTTAATTGAGCTGGTCATTGCAGAGCCTGCCCTATATAACATGCAGATGATTCCTTATTAAATCAGCTGTCATTCCTTCAACCAAAAATAGACGGTCTCAAAAATTATGTTTATGCAATTTAAGAGTTTTAAACAATCACTGCTCAGATTGTCACTTCCAAGAATTTGATTAAAATTACTAGTTTACAGAAGTATGATTAAAGCAAAGTTTAAAGAGGAAGTAAGAACGTAGGTAGGTTTGTCTTTTGAATCCCACGTACCTCTCTCTCTCCCTTATGATATATACATATCTTATGATATATATACATCATGTGGTGAGAGGGGGTGGGTGAGCCACGTTAATAATGCTGCTGAGGAAAGAAGACAATTGCATCCTGTTTACTTCATTCCTTGGTCTCTGGATGCATTTAAGATGCAGCATAGCCATCCTTGGTGACTAACGTCTACATCTGTGTTTGCTCGTGGCTTCGCTTGTCAAGCTAGAGTTTCGTTAGCATCTATTTTCCGTTTAACTTCAAAAGCACTGGACGCAGGCCTGTGATGGGGAGCCGCCGTGAGTCACTGAGCTCTTTTTAAAAGATTGAGCCTGTCTGCAGGAACACAGAGTGGGGATCCTGGCTGAAGACAGATTTGTATGTGCTAAGAACCACTGTTCCATGGGGACAGTGGAAAGAGAGACCTGTGAGCGATGCCTCTCTCTTCCCCTGTGACTTAGCAGGCAAATACTTCAACATCTGCATGGACGCTGTTCCCCAAAAATGGAGCTAGGAAACTTAAACAGATTTCTTTTGAGTACAGGAGGCTTACAGGACGTAGGAGATTTCTTCTGAGTCCCATTAACGATATCCCAACATCTGAGAGATTTACTTTACTTTTTCACTTATGTATGGGGCTGCATATGTATTCAAGTGCCCATGGAGTCCAGAAGAGGGTACTGAATCCCCCAGAATTGTATTACAAATGGTTATGAACCACCTAATATGGATGCTGGAAGCAAAATAAACAGAGCTCAAGTCCTCTGGAAGGGTAGCTAGCGCTCTTTTTCTTTTTCTTTTTCTTTTTTTTTTGAGACTAGCTAGCGCTCTTAAACACAGGGTCATCTGTCTTGCCCTAAGACACCAGCATTTTAAGATTAATATGCCCATACCTAAGGGGCAATACCAAGTAAGGGCTCTGTGCTTTGCTATAAGGAAAAACTAATGTAAATCATCCTATTTAGCACAATAAGCCAGATTCAGGAAGACAAATACATTTTTGTCTCCCGTGCAGAATCTAGATTAAAGTGAAAGGGGACATGAAAGTAGAAGCAATAAGGAAGATGAAGACAAGTGGTGACAGAGGAGAGAGAGGTCACAAGAGGCCAGGGGAGAGAGGCAGTGAGACGATCCGTGTATGTTTCACTCAGTGCGTGAAAACGCCATGAAGAAACCCACTCTTCTATACAGTAATCTAAAGCATTGACAAGGAAAAGTTTACTTGTCTAACAATAATTACTCTTTCAGCAATATGTTCAACGATAATACAGTAATCCACAATCCAGGCCTGACCAGGGTTGATGACTTGGTAGGAAACAGATGGTAGAAGACTCTCATGGAACGAGAACCACTGTGTATGGAAAAGATGACTTCCTGCATGGGTGTGGCTGTTCTCCAGCCAGTGGGCAGCTCCCTGTGCAAACTCAGAGCTCTGAGTTTGTCTGGTTGGGAGTGTTTCCTTCTCCAAAGCTGCTGCCAGTCAGGGAAGTCTAGAATCTTGCTAAGAGTGAACATGGCTGTAGACACAGCCACTCGGGAGGATGAGTTAGGAGGATAGTCTGAGACATAGGATCGAAAACCAGCCTGGCTGACTCAATGAGTGTCCAACCCAACTTTGGCAGGGTTCTCTGGAGAATCGGGGGACTGGGGACCTGCACCTGTTCATCTGCTTGTTTAGCTCACGTATATGCTTTGGTTACAAGTTTTACATTTAGGGAGCTTTGGGCTGCTATGTTCAGACTCATCAAGTATCAGCTATTCTTCAGCCTACACACACCTCAGCAGTTAGGTTAAACACTCTTCATTGTGTTACCATCACTAACCACAAAGACCAAACACAATCCAAAAGACATCTCCAAGATAAAGTCTATTTTATTAATGCATACAGTTGTAAACTACTGGGAAAGTTCTTCTTGACAATTTAGAAATTTTGGAAATTTGCATCTGAATTATTCAATGTCATATTTCACTTTCATTCAGTAATGCAGAAAAACTCATATTAGAAAATCTATTATGAGAACTGTTTTTAGTTAGTTTGTTTGTTAAAGACAAATAGGATTATCTAACTACAACCTAACTATAAGAAGGAAACACTAGGAGAAATTTCCTTAAATTATAAAAATAAAGAGGAAGAAGTATATCATTAATTTTTCAAATATTAGTTACCATCAGACAACTCTGGATAATAAATTAACACAGAAGATAACTGTCTATAAAAGGACATAATAAGCAAAGTTCTGCACAGAATACATGGTTTGTCGTTTTCTTTCTTAATTATTTGCCTGTTTTTACATTACTGCACAAAAAGATGGGCTTCATTATGGCGTTCTCCCCTTCCCAGTCCCCTCCCCTGACCTTCTCCCTGACCTTCTTCCTGCCTTAAGTTGCCTCTCCCTTTTATGCTTTAAATCATATGTGGTTTGTTTTGCCTAAATCGTCCAAGAATAATGCTTCTCACGCTTTAGTTCAGAGAACTCAAAAGGTTCCAGGATGTATTGCCATGGGTCTACCAGTCCTTAGTAGTAATTTTATATTTATATTTATATTCTTTTGAAAATATATGGAACAAATCAAAGCTTTTTATACATCTAGAACTAATGAATATGAACAATGGTGTGTGCCATTAGGTGGCAGGTGGCTAACAGATCAGTTGTATTATGTGGTCACAGATCTGACTGATTTGGTTTCAAGTGCCACTACTTTTGTCTAAATCATTGGGTCTTGATAAGGGTAAAAATAACAAGACATAAGAAACAAAAGGATGCCATGATTGACAGCTTCTGTAGTGATGGAAAAAGAAAAATCTAGAAAACTGAACCTTTGCAGAATGATAAACTCAATGACAGTAAATTTCAATAACCAGGACATCATCTATAGAAGATATTGGTTAAATTCACCAAGATACAGAGAATTAACAAGAGACAAAAAATCCTGCTAGTTTTATAACCATTAGTTTGTGACACGTAAGTCAGAGTCACCAGGATAAGAAGCATAGCCTTGATTTTAAATTCTGTATCTTAGAACATTGTTCTGATCATTTCCAGAAAGAATCTATAAGTCATCACAGGTTGCTGATTTTTTAGAAGTCCTTAGAAGCCAGTGTGTACCTGGCTGAGACTTGAGAAGCACTACCTTCAAGGATCAATTAAAATGCTATTAATGCTGCTGAGTATGTTCAGTAATAAAGACAGATACAAAGTAAATATATAAAAATCAATACCACCCTTAAACACTGGCAATAAAAAGGCACAGAATATAATGGGGGAAAAGATAATTACCATATTAGCAGCACAGCAAAAGATAACCAGAAATAACATTAACTAGAAACACCCAAGAAAAGCATACGCTGTGCAGGAAGGGATTACAAAACCATCTAGAAACTCGAGAACACTGGGAGAAATGGAAGGGCATTTACGATAAAGGTAAATAATGGCCAACAAGCTATTCTGAGAGTTAATTACACATTTCATTCAACTTCAATTAAAGCTCACTTAAGATTATTACTGGAATGTGATCATGATGGTCTAGACTAGAGAAATGAACTGGTGAGAGCACTCAAGAAAATTTAGCATAGGTGAGAAATGAATTGGTCCTCACTGGAAGAAGAAGAATCCGGTTTCTCCAGGGATGTGGGCCCTGATAGGCTGCCATTGCTCCAGTCGATGGCCCTATATCCATGTGAGCAGTACTGACTGGACTCGGGCAGGGTGGTTGTAAAGGCAGACAAGACATTACATGGGAGGAAGATGTGACTGAAGGAAGGATGGGAGGAACTGGAGGGCATAGTGGAGGATTATGACCAAAATGCATTGTACACATATACTAAATTCTCGATTTTTTGAAAAGATGTATATTTTAAATAGACATTAGGGTTTAGAGAGATGGCTCATCATTTAAGAGCACTGGCTTCTATTCCAAAGGACATGGGTTCAATTCCCAGCACCCACTTTACAGCTTACAACCATCTGCAGCTCTAGACTCAGGGCATCTGGAAACCTCTTCCATTCTCTGCGGGCACCAGATATGTATGTGGCACACAGACATACATGCAGGCAAAACCCTAATATGTATAAAATGAATAAAGTCAAGATTTAAAATATTTAGATATAGACTCAACTAAGTAAACCAAATGAGAACTTTCTAACAGAAAATTTAGAGAGTTTTGTGGGCTGTCTGAGAATGGGGGGGGTGATGAAGAAATCCACATCTTTTACCAAGTGTACAAACATATAAACTTCCCTGAGGAGCAGTTCCCATATGTACCTGCCGTACACTGAGCAAAGTTTAGGGAAGTGCAGGGCACTAGCTCCTCTGGACTCTTGGGTTATTCACCTGCTCATCTATAATGCCATTCCTTCAATCCACATTAGCCATGAATGCCATGATTCACAGCCTAACCCTCACCGTGGAGCAGCTGTCTCATTTCCTGCCTGACCCCACACCACTGTCTTCTGATTTTCACTGATCTTCTGCCACAGACCTTCTACCTCAGGAGGCCACCAATCCTTTCACCTGCTATATGTGTTCTTAAGCAGTCTTCTGTCTTTGCATCCCTGTCTAATTGTTCTTCTAACTGCATTGGCCATCTGTTCCTGGTGTACTCGTGCAAGTAAAACCCTACACGGTGTGAAATTCAACCATCCATCCTTGACGGCCTTCACTCAATCAACTCAAGGTTTCAAAAACAGAAGCTCTGTCAATCAGCTTAAGAGCACCAGGAAAACAATGTTCTGCATTCGCTTTGGCTTATTTTGCTCATCTCTGGAAAGACCGCAGACACCTCCTCCAACCTCCAGATTCCTACCTATGTCTACTCCCCAGCTCCCCAGCTGGCCACTTCGCGAACTGCTGAGAAAACAATCTGCCTGTTATAGATCATTCATGTTTCCACCACTCAATCAGCATGCCACTGGGACTCAACTTTGACTTTTTATTAAAAACAAAAAGAGGGTCCATGCTCTAGGAGATGATGCTCACACCCATGTGGATATGGGCAGCACTAATAGGACTCGGGGGGTGGGGGAGGCGAAGGATAAGAAGACATGAAGTGGGAAGATTAGGGTCCATGAGGAAGTGAAGAGGACATAGCAAAGGGTGGATATGAATTAATAACAATAAATAATAAGTGAACACAACTGTCATTTATGAAATTGTTCATTACCAAAGAATAAATAAAAATTAGAAAAGTATCAGTCTATCCTCCTAAGAATAAATGCTGTTTTTACTTGTATATGCCATGCCAGTTTTCCCCTCAAAGACCCAGTCTGTCTTCCTGCATCATTAATCTCTTTTGAATTTTTCTCATTTGCATATATACATATTCTCATCCTTCTCATTTAATAAAATATAAATAAATTTCAATTTATCTTTTCATCCCCCCCCGCTGCTGTTGCTGAATATTTACTTATACTGTAAAGATATGTCTTTGCATAAGGCACCTTCTGATTGGTTTAATAAAGAGCTAAATGGCCAATAGCTAAGCAGAGAGAAAAGTGGGACACAGAGACAGGGCAGAGAGAGAAAACTTGAAATAAACCTAGGCACACGAGAGACACCAGCCAGATGCAGAATGCGTTGGACACACAAAATGGTATAGAGGTAAAAGCCATGTGGTAGAATAAAGATTAATAAAAATATGGGTTAATTTAAGTTATAAGAGCTAGCTAAAAACAAGCCTAAACTAATGCCCAAGCTTTCATAATTAAGAAGTCTCATGCCATTATTTGAGAGCTGGCTGGTAGGACAGAGAAAGGCTTGTTATATAGGGTTTCCCACGTTGGGAGCCAGATGTAACATTTAGCCTAAATTGTGTTAGTATTAATGAAAACCCAGGGGGCAGAAATTGGAAGTCATAAATTGAGATTAAAAACATGATAATTCCAAGGAACAGTGGAGGGGTCATAAACTGACTCTGCTCTCAGTGTTTTCCTGATCCGAAAGCCCTGGAAGTCCCCCTCAGGCCCTCCTTCTCTCTTCCTGTCCCTCTCAATCTGACTTCCTCAGTCCTCCAACATCTCTATGGCTAATCCCGGTCAGCCATCGCTGATTCAAGGTAGCTTTATTGGCACAATGGAGTGCAGTGTGAACAATTCTCCTCCAATATGTTGTTACTATCATTTTTTCTTTTCTCATTCAAAACTTTCAAGTGACTTCCCTCTACCATGTTCCTAGGTATTTTATCCCATTTCGTTAATTCCCCTTCTATATCTCTGCAAACACCACAATCACTAACAATGGCCCTCTTTCAAATTCAAAGATAAATACATGCTTCAAGTGTATTTAATTGTATTAAACCCTCTTTCAACCCCTTCCAAGGCTTCTGCCTCCTCAGTTGAAGTTGAAGGCACCTTTTAGTTCATTAGGCACAATTTATGAGTTCGCTTTGTTGGCCTTTTCTTCACCCAAGCTCTAAACCTGAAGTTCCCTCAGGATTTGGTTTGAGTCAATACCATTTTCTTTCTTCCCCTTCCTTCCTTCCTTCCTTCCTTCCTTCCTTCCTTCCTTCCTTCCTTTCTTTCTTCCTTCCTTTCTTTTCTCTCTCTCTCTCTCTCTCTCTCTCTCTCTCTCTCTCTCTCTCTCATTCTTTTTTAGGTTTTCCAGGACAGGGTTTCTCTATGTAACAGTCCAAGCTGTCCTAGAATTAGCTTTTATAGACAAGCTGGCCTCGAACTCATGAAGATCTGCCTGTCTCTGCCTCCTGAGTGCTAGGATTAAAGGTGTGCACCACCACCACCTGACTCTCAATACCATTTTCTTAATGATCACAGCAATTTTTGCAATTTTAAATACTGTGCATGTGCTGATAATGGCCAAACCTCTATAATCTTTGTAGAATGGTCTCTTGTACTCTCACATTCCAGGTTCCTACTAGTCACCTCCACTTGAATATTCTCAGAACCTCAAAGGATGTGACCAAAACAGAAGCCTGTGTTCCTCTCTCAATGCCATGGAGCACAGTTATGAAATCAGGCACTTTGGATTAATACTTCCTAGTCAGTCCATCAGGAGGGCTACTCAGTTGCTGTTCTCAGATGGATCCATTTCTCTCCAGTTTCACTGTTACAGTTCTCTCTGTCTCTCTGTGTGTCTTTCTCTGTCTCTGTCTATCTGTCTCTATTACTGTCTGTCTCTGTCTATCTCTGTCTGTCTCTATCTGTCTCTGTTTCTGTCTGTCTCTGCCTATCTCTGTCTCTCTGTCTGTCTCTCCATCTGTCACTGTCTGTCTTTGTCTGTCTGACTCGCGCATTATCTTTGGAGTCTCAGCTCCCTGCTCCTCCCCTCAGCCTATTCTTCACAAAGCACTGATCCCATCCTGTGAAAACACAGACCTCTTTAGTAGCAAATCTTTAACACACATTAATATAAGCCCCAGGCTCTTCACAATGCACATCCTGTCTCTCCCTCTACTCCGTGGTGGCTTCGTTATACCATTCCTAAGGAAAATAATATCCTCCAGAACACATTATGCTTTCTCCAACCTTAGAATCTTTTTTTCTAAAATGTATTCAGATCTGTGCCTGTTTTATTTCCTGATTGTATCACATAATATCCACCAGCCACACCAGAAAACAACCTTCAGAGTTTTTCCAGATCTTTCCCTTCTTCTTGATATATATGCAATTCGATGAAATGAAACAGCACAGAGCAGATTCTCTTCCACTCAGCCACTGCCATGGCTATAAAGCAAACACTGTGGAATTTGGCTCCCAACAGTGCTGGAATGCATGGCTTAGAATACATTTCAGCAGCATCTCTGTGAACTCCCATTCACCTCTCCACAGATGTTCTGGGGCTCGGTCAGCTGCAAGCCCTCAGGCCACAATGAAAAAGGACTGGCCATCACCAGGAAGAGATGGAAAAGCAAGGCAGCTCCAGTGAGGAGGCCACTGTCTCCAGAGTGAGTGTCTACTTCAGGTTCCTGGTGCTGGGACAACCACTGACCTCACTGTGTCTGGAACCGTCCTTGTGGCCTAGGCTGCAGTCTGTATAGACTGAGATGCTTATTGACCTTCTGAAGGAGTTGCTTAGCTATAATCCAACCTCTAGGATCCCTTTGGTAATTAGTTCTGTAACCCTTTCCCTGCTACTTCCGAGTGCCCAGGTTCTCTGCAATGGCCTTGATTACAAGCACTGCAATGCGGTTCAAGACCTGAAAATAGAGTTGTGACATCAGGAATGTACAGTCCTTGCCAGGGTAAGAATTCTATATAGCACAAGATGTTTTGACAATGGTCTCAACTTTCAATGACATCTTGGATAATTTTGATAAATCCTTTATAGCTAAATGCCAACTCTGTGTTTTTGCTTCCTGTTTACAATGTGTTGTGCCAAGAGAGGACTTTTTTTTATGTCCTTTGCTAACAAATGAGAAAAGAGGTAGACTTGATTCATCATGATGTATTCAGGCCAACAGACCACAAAGTGATATTTTGAGCCTGCTTTTCAAAAAAGAATCTCCAGTGGTTCAAATAAAGCAAGAGGGGTAAATGAGTCATCATACCTCACAGTGGGCTTTCTTGCCTGCTCCTAAAACCTCATCATAGCATCCCGGCTTCGCACACATTGCCACGCTGATTTAATTTCATGAAAACACTATCTTTGGGCATGTTAAATCAATGTATTTAATTTAAGTCTACTGGCTTACAGATTAGTTTATCCTTATCGAGTAAATCAACTTCTGTAGTCCTATATGATCTATATTTATTAGGAATATATACTTGACTTTATGGTTGTATGTATTTAACATCTGTTAGAATAAAGGCAATTAAATCAAAGTCTGTATTTTCTTGTACTTTTATTCCCGTTTAAAAGTTAGAGAATATTGGGATCCAAGGAGGTGGTTCTGTCAGCACAGTGATTGCTGCATGTGCCAAGGACCTGAGTTTAGATGCCAAGGACCCACACAAAAAGCCAGGCATGGTGACAAACGCCTGTACTGTCAGCACTGAGGAGACAAAGACAAGAGGATCCCTGGGCTCACTAACCAGCCAGCCTGTCTGAACTGCTGAGCTCCAGGCTCATTGAGAAACCTTGTTTCAAGAAATAAGGTGGGGAATAATGAAGGAAGACACTTGACATTGACCTGTGGCCTACACCCCCCACCACAACACACATAAATAATGAATATGCATGCAATAATATACCAAAAATAAAATAACATTTCAACTACCAGCTAGTATAAAGAGATGGGGTTTCCACCGAGCCCACAGCTCAGCTCTGCGGTTTTGGTTGTGCGATCTTATGGACCTACACATACATCTTCTTTAACAGAGCTTCTCCAGAGTGGTGTAGAGAATTCTGGAAGGTGACAAGGTGAATGTTACTAACCCTTCAGCCTATAGTTTATCATCTCATAATACACTGAGAGGTAAACTCAGTTTCTTTCCACTTGACCGTCTTACACATCATAAGATTCAGTACCACCGAGTGCTCACCAGTGATGTTTTCATGGTTAACCTCGATAGTGAACATGATTATATTGAGATGTAAGTACCTATCATACACATAGTATGTCTGTGAAGGTGTCCCCAGATGGTGGACAGAGCATAAAAGTACATCTTGAATGGAGACAGCACCATCCTATAGGCAGGACTTGAATAGAATGAAAGAAGTAAATGGGAAAGCCAAAGGCGGATCCAGTGCTCACTCCCCGATCTGAGTTCCCGGCCTACCACAAGGTTTGTGGAGAGGAGAGAGGTCTCCATAGCCACATATCAATGTCAACATGAATTGCTGTCCAAGTGCTTATGGCCAATCAACCAGTAGCAAAAACTGATCCTCCATCCTTTTGAAATGTGTAATGTGATACTTCCTTGCAATGGTGCAAAATAAATGCAACCTATAGCTCTATACTAATTCTAGCTCTTCATAGCTGCGTCACCTTGAGAAATGGTTCATTCACTCCAAACAACTAAGTCAGGGAAGGTCATTAAAGCAGAACTGGCCTGATCTGGTTGGTGTGGAAACCTAGCTTTAAATACGTCTCTGTGTGGAGACTCAGACCATGATTAGTGGACTAGCTCAGAGTTGATGTCACATCTCCTTTATTCACGTAGCGTTCTCTGTCCGAGTTATGATCAAAAGATTCATTCTCGAGATTTCCCCAGTGAAGTCTTAGAACACAGCTTCCTATCAGGCTTGAGAAAGAACCAACTTCATAAATAATGTACAGAAAGTATTTGTGAAAGAGAAAACTGAGGGAAAAATGGATGGAGAAGGATGGAGACCAATAACAGGGTTAAAGCAAGGCCACCACTGCAGACTTTCTATGTCTTCATTTCCCTCCCTCTCTGCCTCCCTCTCTCCATTCTCCCTGTTCCCCTCCCTCCCTCCTCTCTCTCATCCTCCTTTCCTCTCTCCCCCCTTTCTCTTAGCAATGCTTCTTATAATTGCACCCCTTTAAAAATCTTTAAATCTATTACTAATTCATGCTAGGAAGAGAATGTGTAAAAGCTTTATAAATTATAGGAGATCAGAGTACAATTATTTTTTCTAATGACCCAAGATATAAGCAATAATTAAATTAAGTGCCATGAAAACACAGGTGCAGCTGAATGCCCAGTGACACTGGGAGAGCTAGTCACACTCATATTTTCATCCAAGATTGCAACAAAGGCCAAAACATTTCAAAAGCTAATGCTACTGCTAGAGAAATTATTTCCATAGGCTTTAAAGAAACCAGTATACAGCTGCTTCAGACACCAAAATCAGAGCTACCTTGTGACCCAGTCCCACATCTGGCAGCTCCCTGAAGGATGGTAAGTTGGCATCCACAGAGATGGCTGCATATCCATATTCACTACTGCACTGCTCACAATACCCAGCAGAGTGAGCATGGGTGTCTGCCAACAAATGAGTGGGGTAAAGAAAATCTGTTATACAAACAATGACATTTTCAAAAGAGGCTTTATCCTGATTATGGGGGTGTGTGCACATGCACGAGGCTGCCCACAGACCCAGAGGAGGAAGCTGGATTGTGCTGGACCTGGATCAACTAGTGCTCTTACTCATATGTCAAAGGCTCCTTCCCTGTGGCTCAGACATGATGGTACATCAGGCTAACACGTTGCAGTCCTGCATGTTTTCATGGACACAATAAAGACCAGGTGAGGTGACAGCGAATATGTTAACAGATTTCATCAGAAATCAAAGCACTGTGCACTGTGAAATTGTTCAAAGAGTCATTGAGCAGAGGCATTTTTTCCCTTTAGAGGTCTCCTAGAAAACTTCTTTGAGGGCCAAGTATACATGTGCCTATGAAGAAAATGCAGGGTTTCCCTCTTCCAGAACTTTCTCTTTCTTATGAACACAGTGCCCTCTGGTCACCTCTAACCTAGCATCTATTTCCTCCTGTATTACCTCAACTCTTTCTCACTTCCTTCATCCTTTGATTCTCCTTGTCCTCTGGCCCTGAGTTATTCCAGGTGGTGAATCTGAGTGCTTTTTGTTAGAACCCACGAGACAAGGAGCTGACACCAGAAGCAAACCAGCTCGTGGCTTCATTCATGGTAAAAAAAAAAAAAAACCTTTTCACGAAAACAGTGCAAACATGAAGCCACCTGCACTAACATGCTTAGTGACACTGCTGATCTAAATTCCAGAGAAAGCAGAATCTGTTATTAAAACCTAGAGACAGCATGTGAAGATCAGCATTTGTGCACAGACAACATTTATCTCCATGTGCCCATACGTGATAAATGTAACAGGGAAACAGAAGTAGCCTTCACAGAACAAAGAGAAGGAATGAACACACACCAGTAGGAGGTGACATTGGAATTGAAGGTGGGTGAAGTCAACCAGAAAAGATCTGGCAAAAGAAGCCTCAGAAGGAATGCATCTACACAAACACTTGCTTTGACAACCTAGTAAACTTATAAGGAAATGCACCTAGAATATAATTCCTGGCCAATCAAGGCTGGCACTTAAAGAGTTGCATAGAAGAAAAGTCAAGAGAGTCAGAAAATGAGCTACTCCTACTGACCTTTTGTACCCCACATGCGGCCTCCTGAACTGTCTTTCCAGTACATTCTATCTCTGGTCTTCCCTTTTTGTATTAGATGACTAATTTTCCTATATTGGCACCTAATTCACATATACACTTTAAAATAGAGGAGAATAAAAAAATATATATTGACTAGTTATCATCAGCAGACTCATCAAACCAAGATTACCTTTCAAAAAGCAAATAAACCATCGAAAGCACTTACAACCTACAGCCCCGCAGTCTGAATCTCATTATGATCTTCCAGCATTCTCATACGGATGTAGGAAGGTAATTTGACCTTCAAAGCATGGACTTGTGGTTCCCACATCAATAATCCTGTGTGCCGTAATGCAGTCGGAAAAAATGGATACTGAATGGCTGCTTGTTTATAGTTAGGGCTTAACATACCTGGTTTATGAGGAAAGTAGTGTTCAGTTGCCAATACAAAGCACCTTGTCTCATCTGTTTTATTCATGGACTTAATGGCCCATGAAAGGGACTTATTTACAATCCCGTTCTGTTATTTAGCTGCTAACAAACCCCTCTCTCTGTGTCCAGCAAGAATGTATTCCAGTGCCTGTCCACTACCAAGAAATTATTCAGTCAGCAAGAACTGGCGACACTTCCATTTCCAGTGAAAGGACTGATTAAGGTAACTGCCAAGGACTACTCAGTCAGATTGGATCCAACAGAATAAGCCCTCCTCTGATGGCTATCTGAGCCTGTAAAAATAGAGAGGAGACTTGACCAAAGAGCAGAGGGGCGGGGCTGAAAACCAGGGGTCAACATGGTCATCATCTGAAATGAATACCTTGGAGCTACTTAAGAGTTGTAAATAACTGTTGGCAAAAGAGATAAATGGCCCAGATTTTTCCCAAAATGCAAAAGAAAATTCTTACATAAAGTTGATACATTAAAGGGACTGTGCATCCATTAGAGGAACCAGAGTTTCACAGTCCATCTGCACACCAGAAAGGACAGGTAGATAAGGGAAGGAAGATGTCTCCTGTGTGTGTTTATATCATATATATGAGACACATATGCATATGTACATATAAGATAATTTGAATTTACATGTCCATGGGCCCAAATTGATATTTTCAGAACTATTTGTATAGTGTGAGATAATATGAATAGACTGGTCATACTCAAGAACATGTAGAAGAAGTCAAACTAAACGTTTTCTAAAACTGGCTGCCCAGTGCTCTCTCTCTCTCTCTCTCTCTGTGTGTGTGTGTATAAAACAATGATAATTCTAAAAAAGAGGCTTGGAGAGGATTTGATAGGGATTGAAGAGGACAATGGAGGAGGTGAAAAGGGGAAAGGGAACATTAGGAATTATGTAAATACAGGACTTATATATGAAATTATCTAAGAAAAGTTTTTAAAAAGCCAAACAATAAAAATATTCAAAAAGAGTAACAAACTGGGAAAAGACCAGTAATGTTAGATATTATATATTATCCAATACTTATTAGAAGGAACATGTTTTAACTGTTTTTAAAAATCAAACATGAGGCCACGCAGTGGTGGCTCATGCCTTTAATCCCAGCACTCGGGAGGCAGAGGCAGGTGAATCTCTGGGACTTTGAGAACAGCCTGGTCTATAGAGGGAGTTCCAGGACAGACTCCAATGCTAGAAAGAAACCCTGTCTCAAAAAACAAAAACAAAAACAAAAAATCAAACAGGAACAGAGGAAAGAGATACCATCAGAAAAAAAGATCAGACAAACTTCAAACAGCAAATAACACAACTTCTAAACATGTATTCATATCATCATTAAAACTACAAATTCAGTAACTAGATGAATAAGTCCTTCATGAACCAATATCAGAGAATTTCCAAGGGCACAGCACAGGGAGGTGGACGGCATAAAAACAATGCTGCCATGGTTTTAGAGTGAAGTGCACTCTCAGGTCCATGTGTCTAAACACTTGGTCCCCAACTGTCGGTGCTGTTTGAAGGGGTTGTGGAACCTTTATGAGGTGGAGCCTCACTGGGGGCAGAGGGTCACTGGAGACCAACCTTGAGATTTTGGAGACCAGCCCTATGCCTTCATGGCGCCTCACCTTCATGCCACCATGCCTTCCTTACTATAGTCTACTGTATCCCCTCACCATGTGTGTCAAATGGACCCTTCTCCTTTAAGTTGCTTCATGTCAGATATCTGTCTGGTCAAATCAGGTAACTAATGCAGCAGTCCAGACACAGGGAAGGCAGAGTTTGAAACTCTAACTGGAATTATAAGGCTAGACAAATAGAGAATGTGGGTAAGACACAATAATTGGAAAGGGATGGCTGAAAGCTTCCAGACCTTATGAGAGAGCTACAAAGCCTGAAATTCAATAAGGAGGCTGACTCCGAAGAAATCCACTCAGATAAAGCGTAACAGGAATGCAGATCACCAAAAAGCAAAGAAGGAATCTCCAAGTAGAGTGATCGGAATGAAAGGAACCTTTCTAGAAGGAGCATGGACAGCTTCCAGCCCACATCCTTCTACACTGGCAGACAGCAGGGGGCTAACGCTTGAGGTTTCTGAGAGGGGACTGGATGCATCTTTCCTTGACAGACCTATTTAGCATGAAGGTTTAAGCATTTAAGAGACCTTAAGTACAATCTGAAGGACTCACAAAATTCCACAAGACAACGATTCTCAACTAAGATTTAAATACTAACATAAATGGCTATTTGGGAGTGAAAGTGAAGAAGTCATTTCCAGCTCAACTGAAAACAATGTGTCTACAAGGAAAGTGCGACAGACTGCAAGCTCTCAGAACCTTCCTCATGTGATGCACTTCCTCAGCAAGGCTGCACCTCCTAAAGGTGCAGAACAGCACCCACCAGCTGGAAATGAGGGTTCAAACACAAGACGATAAAAAAAAAACATTGCTCATTCAAAGTACCACATACAGAGACCAGGCACAAAAGAGAGAAAGCAGAGTCAGACTGGAATGGGCTTTTTAAACAAATGAGAAATAAGAAAAATGATGGAGATGGAATAATAAACGAGAAAGACATGGAGACAGTGATTAAGAGCACTGGCTACTCTTGTAGAGGACCCAAGCTCAGCTCCCAGCACCATGTGGTAACTCACAATCATCTGTATCGCTAGTTCCAGGGGACTCTACACCCTCTTCTGGTCTCCATGGCACCAAGCATGTATGTGGTACACTGATATATATGCAGATAAACACCCATACATAACAGAAAGAGAGAGAGGAAATGTGGTATTCATACACAGTAACATTTTGTTCAGCTGTAAAGGACAATGAAGTCATACCATCTGCAGGAGAACAAATAGAGCTGGAGACCATCAATCACACTGAGAAAACAAACCATGCTCAGAATGATAGGTATCACATTCTTTTTTATATGAATGGTTTAGATTTAAGTGTGGGTGTGTCTGTGTGTGTCTTTGTGTACATATGTATGTATTTAGAGACCATAAAAATGGAGAGTGTAGTGTTGAAAAGGAAGAAGAAATCTAGAGAGAGAGAAGAGATATAGTGAACTTGGAAGCAGAAGAGGGGGAGAAAGGGGACCAGACAAAGAGGGAAACAGAAGAAGGCAGGGGAGAAGATCAAATAAATGCAAAATATAATATGTTTGTATGAAAATGCCATAGAGGAACCCAATATTTTCATATGCTAACTTTAAAAGTACTTTTAAAGCCCATTTTATTTGAATGTAGATGTTGATATAACCACCAAGAGGGATGATGGACAAGATGTATAATTAAAGCATAGAAAGAAATACACCAAATATTGTTACTTGTCAAACCCCTGGATGAGCTGAAATGACTGAGTTTTACTTTTTTTCCTCCAAACAAACAAATATTGCTATTATTATTGGAACAAACCAAAATGAGCTGCTGGTTTCAAGAGCTCCTGCCTTTCCGAGACCACCAGAAGCTCTAACCTCTGTCCCCTACTTGGGCCAAGCTAATAAGATAAATATGCTGAAGAAAATGATCCAAAATGTGACGTGGTGACACATGCCTGAAATCTTAGAATGGGGAAGTGGGATGAGGAGTTCCAGGCCAGCCTGGGATAGAGAATGACTTAGGCTAATCTGTTTTTTGAGACCTTGTCTCAAAAAAATAAAAATAAAAATTAAAGCAGCAAAAGATGAAAATAAGGGTTTTTTGAAATGAACTGCGTGAGTCCACGCCATCGTCATTACCACGGAGTCACCACTAAATCAATAGGACAGCCTCAGATACATAAGGCAGGACTCCAATTCCCTGAGTTCCTGCTCAGAGGAGGCAGCCCGGCCCTGGCGTTTCATCTGTAACAGTTGTCTGTGCAGATGAAAGGTCAAATGCCTCCTCGAGCAGCGCAAACCACCCACCCACAGAGATGCAGCCCAGCCAGAGCTCCAGGTCATCCACAGCTCCCTGACCCGACAGCCGACAGCCGGAGCCGGTGACAGCTTCCCCGCACCAGACGCCCTTTCTCCGAGACTCTTCTGCTGACCCCTAAAGAAATCCCTAATGGGATTTTAAAGTTCACTTCACACGCTAACATCTAGCAGGCAGGGTACCACTTTCTCAGTGTGTGTGTGCCCATTGTCTAATACATCCCGATGAGCCCGATCACTTCATTTACTTTGGAACTGGCACCCTCTCAAGCACCTATTCAGCAGGTCACTCCAGAAAGTCTTGCTGAGTGTGTGGAAATTTCAAGATCTTCAATCTTATTTTCAGTTATAATGAGCCTGCCATCAAAATAAAAGTGCTTAATGGTTTTTCCATTTCCTTTCTGTTAGAGAAATGGATGGGATGGAGAGAGAAAGTGGAACTAATACAGAAGGTGATTCTTGCTATAATTTGAAGCAGATATTCTTTTGTACTTTTTTTTCTTTTTCACTGAGGTGAATTATGGGAGTATAATAATTCTTTTTTTAATTTATTTTATTTTATTGCTTTATAAATAATAGCATTCAAAACTTCCACTTCCTCCCCTCTTCCCATTTCCCTCCCGCTCCCCGATTCACCCTCCCCACTCCCCCTCCAGTCCTAGGAGAGGGAAGGGTATCCTGCCCTGTGTGAAGTCCAAGCCCCCACCTCCATCCAGGCTCAGGAAGGTCTGCATTCAAATAGACCAGGATCCCAAAAGCCAGCACTTGCAGTAGAGACGAATCCCAGCTCCACCGTCATTGGCCTCTCGATTTACCCCAATCGTCTGCCACGTTCAGAGGGTCCAGCTTGATCACATGCTCGTTCAGTCCCAGCCCAGCTGGCTCAGGTGAGCTCCCATTAGCTCAGGCACACTGTCTTAGTGGGTGGACCAACCCCTCGCGGTCCCGACTTCCTTGCTCATATTCTCCCTCCCCTCTGCTCCTCAACTGGACCTTGGGAGCTCAGTCCAGTGCTCCGATGTGGGTCCCCATCTCCATCTCCATCTGTCACTGGACAAAGGTTCTATGGTGATATTCAAGATAGTCATTAAACTGACTACTGGACAAGGCCAGTTCAGACACCTTCTCCTCCACTGCCCAGTGTCCCAGCTGAGGACATCCCCGTGGACACCTGGGAACCCCTCCAGAGACAAGCCTCCTGCCAACCCCAAAATGGCTCCCCCCACCAAGACATCCTCTTCCCTGTTCCTATATCCGTCCCTCCTCCCTCTCAATCATCCCACTCCCCCAAGCTTTCCCCAACCCTCCCCCTTTCCCTTCTCTCCCCCCTCTCCCCCTCCTGCCACTCCACTATATCTGTTTTTCTTTGGGTTCACCTTATTACTTAGCTTCTCTAGGATCACGAACTATAGGCTCAATGTCCTTTGTTTATGGACAGAATCCACTGATGAGAGAGTACATCTCACTCAGGATATTGTTTTCTACTTCCATCCATTTGCCTGCAAAATTGCTGGGGGTGGAATTGTTGTTAAATTCTAACAATTTAGATTTCAGTTCTAAATTAAAGATTTAAGTTCCAGTAATGTTTCTTTTACATATGTGGGTGCTTTTATATTAGGGGCATAGATATTCAGTATTGAGACTTCATTTCAATGAATTGTTCCTGTTATGAGTATAAAGTGTCCTTTTCCATCTCTTCTGATTGACTTTAGTTTGAAATCAATTTTGTTTGATATTAGGATAGCCACACCCTTATTTCTTAGGTCCGTTTGATTGGAAAACCTTTTCCCAACCCTTTACTCTGAGGTAGTGTCTGTCCTTGAGTTTGAGGTATGTTTCTTGTAAACAGCAGAATATTGGATCTTGTTTTCATATCCATTCTCTTAACCTGTGTCTTTTTATAGGTGAATTGAGTCCATTAATATTAAGTGATAATAATGACCAGTGGTTGTTAACTCCGGTTATTTTTTTTTTTTGGTGGTAGTGTTTGTGTGTTTCCCTTCTTTGAGTTGTGCTGGTGGAGGGTTGTCAGATGTCTGTGTTATTGTGGGTGTTGTTGGCTTCCTTGGGTTGAGGTTTTCGCTCTAGTACTTTCTGTAAGGCTGGGTTTGTGGCTACGTATTGTTTAAATCTGTTTTTGTCAAGGAATATCTTGTTTTTTCCATTAATGGTGATTGAAAGCTTTGCTGGGTATAGTAATCTGGGCTTGCATCCATGGTCTCTTAGTGTCTGCAGCACATCTGTCCAAGACCTTTTGGCTTTCATGGTTTCCATAGAGAAGTCAGGTGTAATTCTGATAGGTTTCCCTTTATATGTTACTTGACCTTTTTCCTTTGCAGCTCTTAATATTCTTTCTTTATTCTCTACGTTTTGTGCTTTCATTATTACATGGCGAGGGGATTTTTTTTTTTTTGATCCAGTCTATTTGGTGTTCTGTAAGCTTCTTGTACCTTCATAAGAATATCCTTCTTTAGGTTGGGAAAGTATTCTTCTATAATTTTGTTGAATATATTTTCTGGGCCTTCGAGCTGTAATTCTTCTCCTTCTTCTACCCCTATTATTCTTAGGTTTGGTCTTTTCATGGTGTCCCAAATTTCCTGGATGTTTTGTGTTAAGAATTTGTTGGATTTACTATTTTCTTTGATCAATGAGTTTATTTCCTCTATAGTATCTTCAGCACCTGAGATTCTTTCTTCTATCTCTTGTATTCTGTTGGTTATACTTGTCTCTGTAGTTCCTGTTCGTTTACCCATATTTTCCATATCCAGCCTTTCCTTGGTTTGTGTTTTCTTTATTACCTCCATTTCGGTCTTCAAGTCTTGAACTGTTTCCTTTACCTGTTTGATTGCTTTTTCTTGGTTTTCTTGGGTATCTTTGAGGGATTTATTAATTTCTTCTAACTTTTTGTTTGACTTCTCTTCCATTTCTTTAAGGGACTTTTTCACATCCTGTTTAAGAGTCTCTATCATTTTCATAATGTTATGTTTAAAGTCAATTTCTTCTACTTCTTCTGGATTAGGGTGTTAAAGTCTTCCTGTTGGGTGCTCGTTGGATTCTGGTGATATCATATTGCTTTTCAGGTTGTTGGAGGAATTCTTTCATTGGCGCCTGTCCATCTCTTCCTTCAAATGCAGCCAGAGGAGTCTTGGTGTCTTGGTCCAATCTCTGCTGTGGCTGACTGTGTACTTGGGGGTTTTTCTTGGTCTGCCCTCTCTTAGGTCCCCTCAGCACTGGAGCTGGCTCTCAGATCCCCTCAGCCCTGAAGCAGGCTGTTTTTGGTGGATCTCTCCAGATGGATCCCGGCACAGGAACAGGGCCCCTCGCTGGGCCAAGGACCCCCACAGACAAAAGGTTGGGCTTGGTGGGGGCCAGGGTCTCGGGGAACAAAGAAGCCTTGGGGCAGGAGCACTCACCACTGGGTCCCCAGACCCTCTGCCAGAAGCAGACCGAGCTGGGGGATCCTAGCGCCCAGCAGATGGAAAGGGGTGCTTGGTGGAAAGATGGAAAGGGGCAAACAGAGAAAGCCAGTAGCCAGGGAGACGCCCCGCTGAATGATCAGAAATGTTTAGTGGAATTGGAGAGGGCCCACACTCTGCTCCCGGGACTGTCCAGCCAGGCATGCACACACTTACCCCCTCTTTTGTACTTTTTATCCAACCCCTCTCTCCCATCTTATTGTGCTTCCTCTTCAGACCATAAGCCTGAATCCAGATCACTTCAGGAAAAAAATAAGCAAGTTTGGACCTCAGAAAGTCAAGTTAACATCATTGAAACAATAGATATATCAGAGAGTGTCCTCAGAGGCCATGATGCTGGACAGGGACTCAGAGCTCTGTAAGGTTTCCAGATGCCTTTGAGTATCCACAGGGAGAGCAGTGGTGGAGGAGGGAGGGGAGCAGGGGGAAGAGAAGAGGGATAGGAAGGGAGGTAGAAGTGGAGGAGGAATAAAAGTCAGGGAGGAGGGAGAAGTGGAGGGGTAGGAAGGGAGGGCTAGGGAGAGAGGAGGTGGATGGGAATGAATGAAAAGGGATAGACAAGAGGGGTCAGGAAGGGAGAGGTAGGGAGATGGGAGGTGAATGGGGAGGAAGGAGAGGGTATATACAGGAGGGGTCAAGAAGGGAGGGGTAGGGAGAGTGGAGGTGGATGGGGAGGAAGGAGAGGGGATAGACAGGAGGGGTCAGGAAGGGAGAAGGGTGGAAGAGAGCAGGGAAGGGAGAAAGGCAAATGGAGAGGAGAAGTGACAGATCTGGGAGGGGGAGGGGTGATGCTGGTGATGCTGGTGATGGTGGAGGTGGTGGAGACAGCTGTAGGGTGGAGTATGAACGAACCTGGGACTCAAACTAAGCATCTTAAAGAAATGTCAAATTGACCAAAGAGGTATAAATGAAAGAGAAGCGGTGTAGACTTTGTGAAGCTTAAATTCACCCTGTATGTGTAAAGTTTCAAGGAATCTTAACTTTCCCATCAGCAGAGGGCGAAACCCTGGCCTTCCTTTCCAATGAGGATGGTGAGGGCTAAGAAAACAGTGAGTCTCCATCATCTCCACACAGTACTTACAGACAGCCGGGCTTCTGACTGTAACCTTTCTATTCCCAGACAGCTCGGAAATCTGCACCATTCTGTACTTGGTATCAGAAATGTTAAAGCCCACACTTACAAGTCAGGACAGAGAATGAGAAGGGAGCATGAACTGCTGTGGGTGACTGCCCTTGATCTAGTGGTGACATGACATGGGAAGGGCTAAGTTCCACCAACCCACGAGAGAGGGAGTATAGAATCAAGGTGTGCAAACTTCCCTGGGACTCTCTTAAATGCAAAGTAAAAAGCCTGAGAGCATTTTAGGTTAAGGGAAATAGAAGTAATTCAGTTCATTTTATTTTAAAATAGTTCATCGGAGACACACGGTTTCTCAAGAAACACTGCAACCAAAGCAAAATGTAATATTATGCATGTTGGCCAAATAGAGCAATAAGGCAACAGTGTCAGTGTGGATAAACATAAGTCAAAAGAGAACAGGAAAGAAGGTGGACATGGAGATACAGGATAGGAAAGTGTAGGGAGGGCAGATAGCTAGAGTAGAGCCAAAGTGGGCCAGTTTCGGCAGATCGGTGAGCAAGCACTTTGTGAACCCCAGGTTTTTACTTCATCAGTGAGACCTACCTGCATTCAATGTCCACTGAAACAGCAATATCAGTGACATCTTTTGTGTGGAGTCATTTATTTAAAGACCATGTGTTTCCCAAACGTTTTCTTGCTCTGTATTGGCCAAATTTCTCTGGCCCAAATGCATTCAGCCTGCAGGAAGAACTGACTCTCTAAGCACAGAGGCCAGAGAGGGTTGAAAGGAGTAGCTCTCAACCCTGGGGGCATACTAGAATCACAGCAGAAGGCTTGAAATACAGGACTGATGGGCACCGCTGCACACCTGCAGTAGCTATCGGCATCCCGAAATGCATCTTGTTCAACATTAAAACCAAGCAGGGAGTGGGACGGGTTAGGAAATTGGAAGCTGTGAGAAAATTCTCTTTAAAAGTCTCAGCTCTCTGCCCTCAAGAACCCCTGACCTGGAGAGGCGGCTACCGCTGAGATGAACCGACTCTGAGAGAGGCAGAGCAGGTCGGTGCACACTGCTATGGACACCCCAAGAGGAGAGGCATGGATGCTGGATTCTGAGACGGCCACACCACACATTCACTCCTTCTGTCAGCTTAGACGTTTGTTTCTTCACCTCACTCACGGTTTGCAGCGTATCACCAGCTGCTGACAGCAGAGGCTTTGTTTACCTTCCGTAATGGTCACTAGGGCATCACGGTACGCAATTGCGATGGTTCTTTGCTTAGCGGGAGCTTGAAAACTAGGCAGGAAACCAGAAGACCACGGGAAACAACTTATGCCTGCTTTCTCAGAGTAACAGGAACATTCTTCTGAGGTTTCAAAAGAAGCTGTCCTCTAAGTCTGGCTGCAGTTTTGATTTGCAAACACCTTAGAGACACTAAATGAGGAGTTAGAGAAGTGGCCTAGCAGTCAGGGGCACCTCCTGTCATTCCAGAGGACCACACTTAAGATCCTAGCACCCACATCACCTGGATTGCAATCCCATGTAATTCCTACTCTAGGGGATCTGACGCCCCCTTCTGGCCTCTGTAGGCACTGTATACACATGACATCCTTACACAAAGACATTTTGAGAACTAAAACAATGTATTTTCTTTTTCCACCAAATTCCTTCAAATAAACTTTGATTCTGAGCCTTCTCACAGCCTACTCCTCTAATGCTTACTGGGACAGAAATACGTGCCTAGTTACCCTTCGAAGGACACCGGGAAAGGCACATTATAGTACGCCAGAGGAAATGGAAGAGAAAATCACATGCTTTGGGGGCAGGGTGACAGGAGTCTAGACTGAACACAAATGCCAGAAAAACACCACTATTTAGAGCATGTGTTTTTGAGATTTATAAAGAATCATGCCTATACTTAGCTGCGTAACCTTGAATAAGACACTTTATCTCCACAAGCTCAGGTTTCTCATCTGTAAAATACATGCGATAAGATTGTTTAAAGAATTATGGTGGCCCTTTTACAATGTAATAATAAATGAAAAAAAATGCTCAGCATGATGTTTTACGCCAAGCGAAGCCACCACACATTCAATCAATAGAGATTTAACAACTGCATAAAATATATGAAGTACTGGTCTGGGGTCGAGACAATGAACACAGAAGGTAAAAGTCCCGGCCTTCCTACAGATGACAGCTTGACAGAGAACTGTGAATCTCGATAGTGACGGTTGCCATGGAGGATACGGAAGCAAAGAAGGAAAGGCAGGAAGTCGGAAGGATGTGCAAGTTTAAACAGTCATCAGAAAGACTGTCCTAATAGGTGACTTGTTAGCAAAAACTGAAGACAGAGGCAATGAGCCATCCAGAAGAAAAAGTCACTGCCAAGGCCCAGAGAGATGGCTTGCCTGCCGTGTTTGCAAATCACTACGGAGGAAGGCAGTCTGTCATGAGCAGAAAGAGCCCTGAGGATCTAAGGCTAGGTACAGGGAAGTGAGAAAGAGGTGGGATCAGAGGAAGGACAGGGCTGGCTGGGTAGGAGCTTCAGGATTTGCTTCTGCAGAGTGGCCTGGGCGTGGTGTGTTTTATACTTTCACATGGTTACATTAGCAAGGCGGTACAGAGATGGGAGCGTGGAGATGCAGACACAAGGACAGGACCACTAAGAAGTCACTTCACAGCACAGGCTAAGAGCTGTATTGAAAACTGGTCAGATCAATTCCAGATCATTTTGAAGACTGAGGATGCGCTGATGAATTACAACATGAAGAAACAGAATCAGAAATGGCTCCAGGTTTTTAGCTAAGCAATTGGAATGATTCCCTTTAATTGTGGAAAAGCTGAAAGAAAAGCAGGTTAGAGAATATAGGTTGAGGAGTAGTCTGAACTCCATTTGGGATGGGATCTGCTTTACTTGTTTTTAAATACCAAATGCAGATATAAAGTAACCAATGAAATCCATGAATTCAAGGTCAGATCTAGACTTATAAACATGAGTATCATCTGTCCACAGACACTACTTAGTCTCAGAACATAGTATGAGGTCATCAAAAGAACTATAAACAGAAAGAAAAAACCATGAGGAGAGCTCTGGACTCTTCAAACTCTACATCTCAAGGAAGTGAGGAGGAAGGAGCAAGTGATAATGAGAAGAATTATTCAAGGAAGAAATTCACAAAGGAGAGAGAAGGAGAGGGAGGGAGAGGTAGAGGGAAGGAAAGAACAAGGGAGGAGGGAGAAAATGCATGACTATGATGATATAGGTAGAAAAATAGACTAGATATATACATAAGAATAAATGAGAGATAAATAGAAAGTTATACATATGTAAATGATAGTTACAAAGATAGATGGATATATAGATGATAAATAGATAGATGAGGTGATCGATTGATAGATAGATAGATATAGATGATAGACAATGAAAGACACATTGAACATAGATGACTGAAAAATATGATGATGAATTTAAACTTCCCAAAGATTAAATTCATTCACCTAATCATGCATATATACATTCACCTACTCAAAATCAGTTACTATCAGTCAGATTCAAACCCAAGTTCTTTTTCTTCCCAGCCCGGCGACCACGGGTTCCTATTGCTATGATTCCATGACACCATGGCCACAGGCAACTCTTAGAAAAGAAGGCATTTAGTTGAGGTGGCAGCTTACAGTTCAGAGGTTCGATCCATTATCAACATGGCAGGAAGCATGGCAGCATGGTGCTGGCTATAACTTGATCAGAAGACAACAGGAAGTGGACTGCGACACTGAGCGAAGTTTAAGCAAAAGAGACCCCAGAGCCTGACCCCACAGGGACACAGTTCTTCCAACAAGGCCACACCCCCTTCATCAAGGCCACACCTTCTTCATCAAGGCCACACCCCCTTCATCAAGGCCACACCTCCTTCATCAAGGCCACACCCCCTTCATCAAGGCCACACCTCCTTCATCAAGGCCACACCTCCTTCATCAAGGCCACACCTCCTTCATCAAGGCCACACCCCTTCATCAAGGCCACGCCTCCTTCATCAAGGCCACACCCCCTTCATCAAGGCCACACCTCCTTCATCAAGGCCACACCTCCTTCATCAAGGCCACACCTCCCAATAGTGCCGCTCCTTATGAGCTAATGGGGGCCAATTACACTCAAACTCCCACGGGTGGATATCCGAACTTGCTAAGCCTCTGCTGTCTTAATTATGAAACAGGAAGAATAATATCAACTTTATAAGACTGTAATACTGAAACAAGGCATTTTAATGCAAAGCACAGGAGGGCTTGTCATAGCAAAATCTCAATAAAGTGTGACAAGAGTTCACTTAATTATCTTTCATCAAGTTCAGTTTGAGTACTATAATGGACATTCCGTTTCAGACAAATGAGAGAATTCACCTCTCAGGTGAAATACATAGGTGTTTAACAATATTAAAAAGTACTGTTAAAAATCATTGAGTATTAATAATAAGTTCTTTAAGGTCTTATTAAAAGAATTTTTTATGTTCATTTTCCTGTAAATAAGCCAACACTGAGGATGGGGCAAGTCGGCCCTCGAAGTAGCAGTCATTCTTGCTACCCTGCTATCCTGATGACCTTGAGTGAAAGTGCTGTCCATGGAACAGCCAGCTGGCCTCCCTTTATGCCACTCATGGCCACTGGCCACTATATTGAGGCCATGAGAAAGCTGAAGCAGAACTGTTTCAAATAGTGACACCAGGCTCTGCTATTACAAGCTTCAGTGTCCTCTAGATCAGCAGTTCTCCACCTGTGGGTCGTGATCACTTTGGGGGGTTGACCAACCCTTTCATAGGGATCACCTAAGACCATTAGAAAACACAGATGTTTACATTATGATTCAGAACAGCAGCAAAATTACAGTTATGAAGTAGCAGCAAATCTAATTTTATGGTTGGAGGTCACAAAAAACGAGGAGCTGTGTTAAAGGGTCACAGCGTTAGGGAGGTTGAGAGCCACTGCCCTAGAAGGTCCTGCCACTAGTTTTCCTTCAGCGAGAGGGAAGCCCTTCCCCTGGAGGCCTAGCAGATGGAAAGAGCCTGTGATTGGTGCAAACACAAATCTAGATTTGCATTCTTCTAATGAAGACTGTCTCTGCCTACCACAGTTCCTACCTGGGTAGAACAAAAGGCCCTCAGCTAGCTCACTAGTAAAAATGTCACCGTGGCAAGTGTGGAAGGGAAGGACTCTTCTCAGGATGGCAACCTAGAAGAAAAGATGCTGTATGCAAGCAGTTCATAGGTCATGGTCCCCAAGCAAGCTCACTAAGCAGACAGACCCTTCTGTCCCTGCCTACGCAGTATCCTCAGCAAGCGAGGCATGACACAGAGCCAACGCTGGACTCTCATCCATTCATAAAGAATGAGTGAGTGACTTACTGAGACAAACAAAGTCTGTGGCATTTTTAAAGAACTAAACAGCTATCTCTTCTGAGACTACTCTCTAAAAGATATTTGTAGGGCCAGGGATTCAGCTAGCTCAGTGGTTAGAGGACTTGCCCAGCATGTACGAGGGCCTGGCTTTTCTCCATGGCACTGGGGGACATTTTTCGCATCTGATTTGGTGGAGCCATTCCTATGCAATGTCACATTGCCCTAGGGAAACACTCAGTCATTGTTACTATGCAAATCAAAATAATTTTTAAAAAAAATGTGGTGTCCTAAGACCTCCCAGGTAATTTGCTTTCTTCAGCATAAGCCAGGACTCAAACGCATCATTCAGGACTCCATGAGCAAGCAGGTGGGAGCCCTGTAGGGTGAGACGGGGTCAGGCATCACCTTCATTAGAACTTCCATGGTAACTGTATCTCAGGCAAGGCCCTGTAGCCCAGTGTGGCAGCACACTGCCCGCACCCTGAGAAGGAGGATATGAAGAATCAAAGGCGATGGTTTTTGTGTGTGTGGGCACGTGTGTACTGTATGTGATGTGCACATGGATAGGCAGGTGTGCTCATCTGTTCAGGCATGTGCAGATGCCACAGGACAGCACTGGGAGGTCTGGGGATTTTGTTGTTGTTGTTTGATTTTTGCTTTCGATTATTTTGCCAGTGTATTTTTCAAGATAAGATCTTGTATTGAACCTGAAGCTTGCTATTTCAGCTACAACGACGGGCCATGGAGCCAATGAGGTCCACCTGTCTCTACCCACCTCCCAGCACTTGGGTTACAGGCACACACTGCAGTACTCAGCTTTTCCATGGGTTCTGGAAATCTGAATGTAGGTCTTCATGCTTGCACGAGCTCTTTATACAGGGAACAATTCCCCAGAACCAGGAAGTTGTTTTCTAAGTAAGGACTGTTTTCCCCCAGCCTAAAAATCTTTGCAGATTCATAGATAAAACAATCAGTTAAACTAGCAGATTAAATAATACCAGAGTTGAAAACAGTGCATGTGCACTGTAGCATATTTGAAAATACTAACATACCCCAAAATAAGGTCTCTTGTACTGTTCCTACCCGGGATAACCTCTTAGACTCATAGAATTTTAAACTCAAGCTACAAACAATGAAGAGGTCAGAGATGTAGCTTGTATTATTTCCTTTAGTATTCTTTTAACATCACTATAAATGTCTCTCTCTTCTTTTAATGGGAAAAAAGATATTAGGGCTTAGTTCAAAATCCTCATTTTATAGGAAGAAAGGGGAGACTCAGAAGAGAATGCTGCTAAGGGACTGGGCAGAACCAGAGGGCTGTGTTTCTAACTCTTGAGTTAGCATTCTCTATCCAGAGCTGTTCAGGGGAAAGTCCCACCATTACATAGCCACATCTTGGATCTTTGTGTGCTTTGCTTTTAAACAGCTCTCTGTGAACTTGGAACAGAGGGAGGCTTTAAGCTTCAAGTTCTGAAACTGCAATGAGCATTCTGTCTGGACACAAGTCTTCCCACCGTCACCTCACCCTGTCACTGAGCTCGGAACCTCTCCCCATTCAGCTTTTTTCTTTCGTCACAGCCTCTAGTGATATAGATATAAATAATTTACATTGGTATAAATTTTTCTTTGTTGATATAAATTTAAGGTCAATTTTCTTATATGTATATGTATTTCTGATGTTGATTAAGGTATTGTAATTGTGTAGTTCATTTAAAAATGTAATGTATAATTAAAAAATATAGTTGTTAATGGATAATCATCAATAATAGTCAAGCTTGTAGTCATGTTAGTTAGATTTTCTAGATATATAGAGATATATTTCAGTTAGATAGGCATTCTTCATATCTTTCAAAGACTACAAAATATGGCATTTAAAATGTTTTAATAACTTAGGGCTTTTCATGACAATGAGACATGTCTGCTCCTGGCAGCACCAGCTACTTCAAGAAAAAAATGGGCATCAAAGAGGCTCCTTAGCCATTTGGACAAAAAAGTGCTCTTGTCTGGACTGTTGCATAAACTGGACATAAAGAACCCACAGAAAAAAGACTGCTAAACTTGCCTAAAGGTGAGATGGTTCTTCGGGGTTCCTGCTTCATAAAAGAGTCTGTGAGACATTCTACAGGACACAGAAAAAGGTGACTAAACTGTCTTTAAAATTTCCTGCTTCATGAAAAAGTCTGCTGGATACTATGGGCCTGTAGGCTAAAGATGGATGCCCCAACGGTACAAAAAAACTTTGGGTGACTGTCCAGGCAGTGAGATGTCTCTGTCATTTCTAGAGTTTTGGAAGTTGCTTACTTCTTCTTTACTTAGGTAATATTATATCCTTCTGGAGTCTTTGATGGAGTTAAAAAAATGATAGTTATCGTTTTCCTTTGTTATGACAAAAGATAAAATAGATCTAAATACTGTAACTGTAATTCTTGCTTGATACCTGTTATATGTAATTTTACTATATTAAAGCCTTCCTTTTTGTTTAAACAGAAAAGGAAAATGGTGTAGGAGGCCCTTCTGTATTTGTGTTACTTTCATTGGTTATTAAAGAAACTGCCTTGGCCCAGTTAATAGGGCAGAACTCAGGTAGGCAGGAAAGACAGAACAAAATTCTGGGAAAAAGAAAGCAGAGACAGGCAGATGCCTTGGTTCTCCTGCCCGAGACAGATGCTGGTTAGACTCATGCCGGTAAGCCACAGTCAAGTGGCAATACACATTAATGGAGATGGATTAAACTATTATGTGAGAGTTAGCCAATAAGAGGCTAGAGCTTATGGGCCAAGCAGTAATTTAATTAATACAATTTCTGTGTGATTATTTTGGGTGTAAGCTAGCTGGGCGGGATGGAACAAAAGGGCCCTATGTTCCCTACAATACCCTAGGATGTTGCCTGCTTTTCTATGTACCTGCAATTTCACTGACATCCCCTCTTTTTTTTGGTGGGTGTTAGCAGCTGTAACAGCAGTTTTTCAAGTACTTGATGCATGTTCAGCACCATGCTAAAGTTGTCTGCTAGAAACCTTAGAGGCAGCCTGTGTTCTGCTCATGGTCCCTACTTTATGAATACAGAAATGAAAAAGTGTAGATCCTAAAACTCAGGCTTGATGCTAGAACTGCTCAATTCTTCCCATCACCCCACAGTAATAGCAAAGGTAAACCTGCCAAGGCCCTGCCTTCTTGGCTGTGTTTGAAGTCCTTCTGTTCCCTTGTAGGTCACTAGGGGTCACAAATGAGAGCCACAGCATCTCCTGATCTTTCTTCTCTGTATATGAAATACTAAGTACAGTGATTTTCAAACAAAGTCAGGTTTTCCAACCAAGGGTAATTCTGCCTCCCAGGAAATGTGACAATGTCTGAAGACATTTTTGATGGTCACCACTGTGCTACTGGTTTCCATGGGGTAGAGTTAGGCTCACTACCTAACATCCACAGCAGGGGATTAGTTTATCTAGCCTCAGATGGAAATCCTACTACATTCAAGAAAGCCCAAGGGGACAGAGGCTTCTGCTAGGACCAGAGCTCATTTCACTTAGCTTGGCATTATCTGGGACCAGCCCAAACATATTCCCTAGGGCTTTAAGGCAAATGGCACATTCTTTTGATAGAGTGATTACTACCAACAAGTTTGCAAATGAGCCTATCAGCACCCTGAAAGCATCACCTCACATCTTCCCGGCAACTCGCTGTGCACGGGACAAGAGAAAAAGTAGCACATCCATAATGCAATCTGCACACATTCACAGACTGGAGGCTCGCGTTCTAACCACACAGGTGTTCCTCTCAAGGTACCAGATTACAATCAGCAGCAACACGCCTCCATCGGACATGTCTTCCCCAGGATGTGCTCTGATTGTGAAAAGAAGTTGAATTTTAAGCCTAAAATAAAGAAACTACTTGTTGGGGTGCTAAAGTTGTCTGAGAGAAGGAATTACCCACAACTCTGTGAGCCACAACAAGTTACCCACAACTCTATGAGCCATAATAATTTGATCGCTCAAATTTCCTCCTCCCAGACAAACATGAAAGACGTGCAAGCTTAAGAAGCACTCCTCAGATGTATACCCTAGTCCGGCCCCAGCCCAGGCTAGTCCAGCCCCAGCCCAGCCCAGCCCAGCCCCAGCCCCAGTCCCAGCTCAGCCCAGCCCAGCCCCACCCCAGACCAACTGCAGGCCCAGCCCCAGCCCAGACAAGCCCCAGTCCTATCCCCAGCCCAAGCCAGCCTAGACCAGCTCCAACCCCAGTCTAGCCCAGCTCAATTCAACCCCAGCCCCAGCCCTGACCTCAGCCCCAGCCCTGGCCCCATCAATCCAAGCTCCAATATTTAATGCTGTATTCAGAGCATGTGCGGCCAGGTTTAAGATCTGCTGTAACAGGATGTGTACAAACCCACACTTATCTCTGTGTCATTGCAACAGCTCATTAAAACAGAGTTACAAATGAGCCCTGACTCTTGACTCTATAGAACCAACATATGTAGTTTGGATGGCCTTTTAAAGATCATCTATAAACTCCAGGAAAAATAAATTAAAGTTTCATTGTTTGTTAGAAGTGTGTTTCTTTCTACATTCTCAGACAGTCAGTCCTTCCCAGAAGGGTTCCTGTGTGCTCTTCACAGGGGTGATTCAGTTCTAACAGCTCCATAGATCACTACTGTTCACTGTAGCAGCCATCTGACCTACAGTGTGAACTACAAAAACTAGTAGTTTATCCTAAGCTTCCTGCAGGCGTATCTCTTCCAAGCAGGCAGAAGACGTGAAAGAAGTATATGCTAAGCCCTCACCACACAGCGATGTGTTTGCTACACAAATCTATTTGCCAAGGCAGACAAAGTGGAAAGAGGAAAGAAGGACTGAACCCCTCCCCGTTTCAGATACCAAAGATCAGAGGGATGAAGTCAAAGAGAGGAGAAAGCAGTTTAGATGTAGAGACGATTCAAGAGGTAAGCCAAGCCACCCTCAACTAGACAATGAGGACTTTCTGCTTACAAACAGCTCCTGGTATCTGCTTGTCACCTCTTAAAACCTAGTCTTTTAAAATAATAAAATTTTTAAAAAATCTGTCTTTTTGGTGACTTTAGAGAATTCGCCATCCTGGGTTGTAGCCACTATAGCAGTACACATGTTCTCCTAGTGACTCATCGGATGATACAGGGTTCAATCACTCACACACCTGTAAGCCGACCAGGGCATGTGTGACTTCCACAGCTCAGCTTCCTATACGGCATAAAATAAAGCTTCGGTCAGTTGAGTGGAAATGGTGGAAAACCATGGAATGGACACACAACCATTGGTGCACTCTAGGCTTGACGTGTACATAGGGTTGACCTCTCCCAAGCACTTACGAAATGTGAAGAAACATCTCAGGAACTAGTTTGCTGGCACACCACCTTGCTCTTTGAGCATATCTATTAGGTGCTAATATTGCCAGTTTGTATTGGGGTGAGCTAAAGCTCAGAGATCCACCAGCAGTCACGTGGTGCATAAATGGCGGAGCAAGACTCAACATGGGCCTTCCCCCCATGAAGTCCAAATTCTTAACCTCCAGGGTCTGCTAATAAAAAGAGACATCCAACAGAAATAAAATGAAGGGAGGGACTTAAGGTCTAGCGAGAGTGGATATGGTAAGAAAATGCTGGATTCATTAAAAATGGAAGCCTAGAGAAATGCCTGCAGAATGAGATCCTGGAAGAACCAAGAAGCAGCCAGAGGCAGGCGACTTAGAGGTCACCACACCTCCCTAATTCTCACGTCTCACAAAGGCTGGTACTAACAGGCTGGCGATCTTCCTGCTTCTCGCCCACTGTCCTGGATGGTTGGAACTAGATTCTCTGTAGTGCTGAGCTTGGGTTGCACATGGTAGAGTGTTCACAGCAACCCTCTTCTTTGCCCACTAGATGCCAGGCACAGCTCTCTTCGCTCCTGAGCTTGTGACAGCCCTGCGTATCTCCAGATATTGCCAATATCCCCTCCCAGGCACCATTTCCCTCCCCCCGGAACCATATAAGAAAGACCCACAAAGTTTCCTCTTTTCTGCTCATGCTGCACCCTGCCTCGACTGGTGTGCAATGTAATCCTTGTTAGCCCTTATTCCCACGCCACTGAGGCTTCCATGCTAGGAGGTAGTCTTGAAGCTCTGTGCTTGCGAGTCTACATTCCCTGTGAAAAGCCTTGCTTGTCCAGAGAAAAAGAAATTCTGTTTTTAGCCTCACCACCTTACAACTAAAAAGCCCTAACCAGATTAATACGCCCTGGGAGCTATGAGGAGCAATTACAGTCACTTGCATTTCAAAGGGCATGAACAGGAGGCTCAGAAAGGTTAAGTCATTTGTCCAAAGTCACAGAGGCAGCTCCTGTTACAGTGAGGGCTCCAACCTAGACCTTAATTCCAGACTTTCTCATAGCTCTCTACCACCCTCAGGGAAGGAAAGCCTACAAAAGACCAATTAAAACAAAAAAAGAGAAGACTTGCAACTACTTTCCAATGGTTAAATCATCCTGAGGAGAGTGGGGATGTCCCCACATTCGAAACACTTAAGATGAAGTAGGACAGGGAACAGACTGGGAGGCAGCCTCTGCACATGAAAAATGAGTAAGAACCATGGTGCATCCATCTCTCACCGAGCCATTTGGTAAATAATAGATCTGAGCATTCCTGTAGTAAACTCACTTGATAAAAAATTTCCACATGCAGCCCAAGTCACAAAAAGTATCCATCTCTGGCCCCAGCCACGGGCTGAATTGGTCTTATCTCTGCATCAGCACCTGGGGTGTCTTTTGCTCCAGGGAAGACAGGATACACTGTACCTGCCACACTGAACCAGCCAGAGCTGACAACAGGACTGACAGAGAGGAAACCGCTCCTGCCCAGTCGCGAGTTCTCACAATCAGGAAGACCAGGTCCAGACAGCTGACTACACTGTGGCCTTGGGAGTGGCAGCAGTTTGTCCCCCATTGCCACAATTTAGTAGGTCTGCCCCGAGCCCACCTGCCAGTGCGGCGGGTCCACAGTGGACAGAGCTTTAACACAGTAACAGAACCTACCACTGAGGTGGCTACACATCTCCCTCTGCGGACCGCGAAGCCTCTGTGAGTCATCGGACATTTATTATTAAAACCTAATCTATCCTATTGGCAGAGCTTAAGACATCACTAGGAATAGGAAAGGCTCCTTGGCTCGTGGCATTAGGTTCAATACCTAAGTCCAATCTGTGATAGGAATAAGAGCTAAGTGTGACCAACTGTCCCTAAGATATCTGTGGGGATGGCATTTAAGCAAGATATTACAGAGGTTTAACTGCATGGCTGAAAGAGAGGGCTGGGGAGATGGCCTGGCTGGTAACGTGCTTACCATGCAAGCATGGGTGCCTGGTTCAATCCCTAGCACCCACATAAAATAGCTGAGCATGAGGGCACACACGTGTAATCCCAGGGTGGGAAAGCAGAAACAGGAGAATCCTTGGGACGTGCTGGCCAGTCACTAACACCTCATAGGTCCATTGAGAGCCCCTGCCTCAAAAACTAAGGTGGAGAGCAATTGAGGAAGATACCTGACATCATGCTCTGGACTCCACATACATCTGCGTACAGGGATATGCTCACCCACATACTTGTACATACACACACATGAACATTTACATGTATACATACACACAAAGAAAGAGAAATTAAGATTTTTTTTCAGGTTTAGAAGGACTTGCCATCATCAGAGAGGCTTCCTCCTACAGCAGATGGGAACAAATCCAGAGACCCACAGCCAGACACTATGCAGAGAGCGAGAGACCTTGGAACACACAGCTCTAAATGGAATATCTTTATTAAAGGCTCAGTGAACCCTGAAGACAAGGAGGCAAAAAGAATAAGAGCCAGAGGGAATGCAGGACACCAAGAAACCAAGACCCTCTAAATCAACAGGTTTAATGCACACATGAACTCAGAGACTGAGCAGCATGCGCAGGGCTGGTGGGTCTGCACCAGGTCCTTTGTATATCTCTTATGGCTTCTAGCTTAGTGTTTTTAGGGGATTCCTGAGTGTGTGAGTGAGTGGGTCTGGTTTTTTATGCCTTCTCCTGGACTCTTTTCCTTCTGTTTCTTTGTTTTGTCCAATTCTGGTGTGTTAGCTTTTGTTTTCTCTTATTATACTTTATTTTATTTTATTATTATCCCAAAGAAGCCTGTTTGTTTTCTAATGAGAGACAAGGGAGTGGATGTGGATATTCGGAGAGATGAGGAGGAACTGGAAAGAGTAGAGGGAGGGGAAACCACAATCAGGATATGTCATGTGAAAAAAAATCAGTTTTCAATAAAAGGAGGGAAAAAAGCATAGGAAACAGATGTTATAAGCCTCTACCACAGAACTCCAAAGCACCGAGACTTTGACTCAAGAAGGCAACTAAAAGTTTAGCTCTCTGGGGAGCCATACCAGCTGTCAACAGCAATCTATCTGGCCATTCTCCAAGGGTCACAGGCAAGCTGGTGGCCATGGTGGCAGACTGACCACAGAGTCCAAAATACAAGTTGAGCTGAAGAATGTTTAGGAGACTTTCCCAAGAGCACATAGGAACCTGCAAGCACAGAAGTTAAAGGATCGAGGCTTACCAAGTTAACCACTCTGAGGACGGTAAAGGAAGAGGAAAGAAGAGACAAGAGGAACCTGTGGGGCTAGAGAGATGCCCAAGCTGTTAAGAGCACTGGCTGCTGGCCCAGAGGACCAAGCTTCAATTCTTGGGACCTCCCTGGCCGCTCACAACAATTGGTAAATCCAGTCTCAAGGGATCTGATGCCCTCTTCTGGCTTCCATGGATACCAAGCATGTATGTAGTATACACACATACATTTAGACAAAATGTCCATTAAATAGATAAATCTCAAAAACATTTCAGGATTAAACGACAAATTCCCATTTGGACAATACTCTTTTAATATGGATATATAAAGATTGTTCTGAACCTGTTCTGCACAAATAAGCCATGTAAAGCAAGAAGAGAAAAGGGGGAAATGGCTAGAGACAACCACCTTCACTTTAATGGGACTCTAGAAGGCCCCGGGATATTGTCATTAGTGTCCAGCACCTCATGATTCCAGTGGCCCAGAGGAAAGTCAAGATGAGCCATTGAAAGCTCCCCACATACTCATCAGTCCTTCCAAGTGAGTCTTATCTTGACTAGTTTTGCAACCACTGGCCTACACCTGGACTGCCCAGAACTGTCCAGGAGCAACAAAGTCAGTCAGCTCATTCAAATTGGAAAGAGATTTTTGCAAATGGGTGGATCTAGAAAACATTATATTGAGTGAGATAACCCAGACCCAGAAAGACACATATCATATGTACTCACTCATAAATGGCTTTTAGACACAAAGCAAAGAAAACGAGCCTACAATTCACAATCCAGAGAACCTAGACAACAATGAGGGCCCTAAGAGAGACATACATGGATCTAATCTACATGGGAAGTAGAAAAAGACAAGATCTTCTGAGTAAATTGGGAGCATGGGGACCATGGGGGAGGGTTGAAGGGGAGGGGAGAGGAGTGGAGGGGAGCAGAGAAAAATGCAGAGCTCAATAAAATCAATTTAAAAAGGACGCAAACTGAGCAAGCTGTGGCTAGCAAGCCAGTAAGCAGCACCCTCCATGGCCTTTGCATTAGCTCCTGCCTCCAGGTTTTCCATCCTACTTGAGTTCCTGCCCCTACCTCCCTCTGTGATGGACTGTAGTGTGGATTGCATATGCAGGAACCGGAACAGTGCAAGAGAAGTTCCTCCAAGACCTGGACACAAGCTGAGCTGGACTCTTGAACCTGGTCCACTAGAGTGGTTTATGTCTTCCTTCCCAGGGCCAAGCACGATCATTTTCTTACCTGTGTGGCAACATGCGAAGAAAGTTGAAGTGTATAATATAGTAGGGGCAATCTATTTCTTCTTCTGGTACAACTCTGTGAATATTCCAAAGTCTTTTAGAGAGAAAATATTCACTATATGCAATTCTTCTTAAATAAAAAAAAGCTTCCACCACACACACACACACACAAACCCAACCAAATGGGAAAGATTAGAATCTCAGTCCAGCACCTGTACTAGGCACAACTCAAACGTTTGCCAGATACAACACCTGCAGCTTCTACATTGCAATGGCATAGGACATTTCTTTTTTGGAAAAAAAAAGTACATTAATCTAGGCTGACACATGGGCCCCAGACAGCCAGATAGAGTCAGCCCTCACATGTGCAAAACATGGATGTCTCATGATATGGGCATGGCCAGTTCTACAGGCAGGGGAAGGAGCCTCTAATGGTCTAGCAAGGACAGGATGTATGTCAGGGACCTGAGTGCAGGATGTAAGGCTTTATTTGCTGACAGTGAGAAGCAAGGAAGCTACAGCAAGGATAACTAGCCAAAAGCAGGACCACATTGTACACAAGACACCGAAGGGCAGGGCTGTTACGGAACCGTGATTTTCATCCTCGTGTCTAGAACAGTGGATTCTGGAGGTGAGAAGGGAGAAAGAGCATGAGAAAGATGGTGGATCAGACCGTGTGTGTGTGTGTGTGTGTGTGTGTGTGTGTGTGTGTGTGTGTGTGTGTGTGTGTGTGTGTGTGTGTGTGTGTGTGTGTGTGTGTGTGTGTGTGTGTGCAGTACTCACACACGTCAGAGGCCTCAGAGTCACTGGAGCTGGAGCTACAAGTTGGAGTACCGCGAATGCTGGGAATCAAGACTTGGTCCTCTTTTAAGCACTGGCTCCTTGCTCTACCCCTGATGCTGGCATTTTGAAGCACAGTAAGCTGGTGTTTCCCCAAAACAATGGCCAACCCAATGCTTCCAGAGCAGCAAGAGGAAGCACATGCAGATCTGACTTGCCTTAGGGCTCCCTCGTTAATTGGCTTACTTTCAGTGATTGTAAGGGAGAAAGTGGATGAATCAAGTCTAAAGGGAATTGTCATTAGAAGGAAAGCATTTAATTATACCCATCTTGGCCTGAATGAACCTGTCTATCCTAACACACAAGAGAAGCTGAAAGTTAAACATCTGATATAGTCACTACCTGGTTTCCATCCAATTATGCCTAGAAGCACCCAATGGCCACCTCTTTCTGAGATACAGCCATTTGGTACAGCTACTTTCTGCCAATACCAGAAGCACCAAAAGCAAATGCTATAGAAACCTACAGCTCACACACAAAAGGACTATATATTGTATTCCCATAAAGGAGGTAAAATGGCCGTTTATGTAGCAAAAGAGTCACTGAGAAATGTCAGCAGTGCACGGACAATTACTAGATGTTTGGGGGTTACAAAACCTACTGTGCCACCAACAGGATGCACCTGCCTTAAGAGGGCCATGTTTTACTGAACAGCATCATTCATGCCTGTCAGAGGATCCTTTACAGGCAAAGCACACATGGGACACTGGAATTGATTCTCCAGTGGGAAAGGAGAAAGGACCAGAGGAGAGAGGAAATCTTGAATACGAGCCTTACAGAATCCACTACAAACCAAAGGGTACCAGAAGCTGACCTTTGCACAAACGCATTGATTCAGCCATGGGACAAAACAGAAACAAAAGAGAAAAAGAGCCTTTCAGGGTAACAGGCTAAAGAAAACAGTAAAAGGAGAACGGACTTGACCTTCAAAGACTAATGTGTTGTCAGACCAACGCCGTCCAGACAACAGCGACTGTCACCAGTCACTTGCAGGTAGAAGTCACTCTGACCAAAGAGCCAGGTGTGCTGCTATGTAGATCGAGTCCTCAGCTCTCCATCCACTCCTAGCCTGGAGCCACAGCTCCGATGGCAACAGCAGAAGCAAGTCCCCCCCCTCCCTCTTCCCAGCCCAGATGCAGCCGCGCCTGAACTTGGAGAGGCTTGCTGCTCTCAGCAATGAGCAGAGCAAACACATTCATGGTACACCCAGAAGAAGATCGAACAAAGAAGGGGAACTGGAGAATAGCAAGACGTGCCATCAAAGGGCTGTAAGCATAGCAGAGGTGACAGAGGGCAGAGAACTGACAGTGTGCACAGTGTACCAAAGTGAGCAAGTATCCCAGCAGGGATGGACTCTTGGGAAGAGCCGTCTCCTCTCTGGCCTGGGTAGACACTGAACGTCCTCTCAGAGAGCTCAAACAGCTGGACCTAAGAAGCCTGCTCACCTTGAGCCACGCTGAAAAAGCAGGCAGAATAATTAGCTGTTGAGTGAGGTAATATACTTTTCCTTCTCAGAACTGCTGGGAAGGTAGCTTATCTACAAAGTCACATCCAGGACGCCACGTGAGTCTGCCGCTTTTCAGCATGACTCAGGAAAAGTGCCAGTTTTCTTTCTTTTTCTCTCTGCTCTAAGGATGCTTCCCCTCCTACTTTCTGCTTCCTTACTTTTCCTAAAGCCCCTCCATGTGACTGCCTGCCACCACATGATTGAATTCCAGGGCAGTTTAACTCAAACACCATGACATTTTCTCCCTTCTCTTCTCTATTCTCCTCCTCCGTGCAGCCGCCGAGATTTACAGCATACCTATCCTGCTTTTCTTTCTTACAGACTCTAACAGAATTGCCACGAGCTTCGCTGGAGTGTTTTAAGCCCTCTACTTAAGAAGACTATAACCCCTAGAGGGGAACCTCAGTTTCTCTGGTATTATCTGGCAACTGAAAAGGTACTTCCCCAAATTTATACTAACACACTATGTTCAATGATGGAACCAAGAGGAAACCCATCTGACAAATGTCAGGGGCAAAAGTTCACCCAAGTAAATCAAGAGGCAAAATTGAGGCGACTGTTTCCACAGAAATGGAGAACTGGAACTGGACCCCTAGTCCATCTGCTGGCCCAGGGAGGTCACGGACCCCTAGTCCATCTGCTGGCCCAGTGAGGTAATGAACCCCTTAGCCCATCTGCTGGCCCAGGGAGGTCATGCACCTGAGAAAAGATTCTAACACTGCAACTTTTCTGGATCAGCAAAATTCCTTCTAACATTCTAAACCCTATCTTTATATTCACAGGTAAGTCTAGCTACTACTCCCCATTAAAAACAAAAAGCCTCTTTTTACAACAAATAGAGACCATTACAGGAAAACACAACTGGACACAATGCAGAGATCCATGGGTTGTGGGGAATCCAGCTGCAATGGGTCCATTTACGTCACAGATCCTGCATTTATAGCTCAGAGGACATCTTGGAAGAGGGGGAGGAAAGACTGTAACAGAGTACTAGGAAGTCTGATGTGAAACTGTCTCTCCTAGAAATGGCTGCACAAACAATATCAAAACAATAGCAGTATCAATGGACGTGTCAATGTGGACCGGAGAAAATGCTGCAGCGTCCCACCCCTAGACAAGAACTACAAGTGACTATGACTGCTAGGAGGCAAAGACTCGGCCAGTCCCAGGGATGAGCCCCTTTATTGACTGTCCAATGAAAAGTGGTCATATATAATATGTGATATATATATGTGTGTGTGTATATATATATAATATTTGCACACATATATATGTATATAACAACCCCAAAAGAAGAAAGAAAGAAACTTGCGAGTTGGGGAAATTGAGAAGGGATAGTCATGTAGTTCTATTTCAATTAAAATCATGAAATAAATAACAAAATATATTTAATAATAACCGGGGACTGTATCTGTCCTTAGATGTATATAATATTATTACATAAGCTTGATTAGGAAACCTCAAGCTCATCTGCTCATCAAGCTACGGGAATAAATGAGTCGATTTTCCAGTTCACAGTCTTCATTTGTTTCAGAAACATTACTCAGCTGCTAACGAACTACCACAGGCTCATGAGGATGTGCACGCCAGTCTCTGCCCTGGGGGAGTTCACAGTCCCCAAGATCCCAGCATTCTGTGAACCAATAATCACTGAACCAGCAGTGCTCAAAACAGGACTTAAGTAAGCATTGACTTATGAGCTCGTCAGCCCTATGACTGCAAAACTTACCTGAGAAATAAGCCTGCCTACTGTTTACAGATTCTTCGAGGAATGCCAGCATTGTCAGCTGGGGACGTGGTACATTACACCACATTCCTTCAAGGATCTGTCCCGTTATTCAAAGAGAATTTACAATGTGAACAGGGAGATAAGCAGACAAAGTGAGCAAGGTTGGCCCCACCCCAACAGCTGCATTTCAGACACTAGGAAGACCGGCAGCAGGGGCACCACACTTGACACGTCTGCCAAGTGAAAGAATCCAAGCATAGCCAGAGGCAGAGTGAACACGGGCAACCCCCTGCTCAGAACCCCAGGAACCTGCTATATCAAATCCAACTGAACAATTTTCATTCAGGCAAGTCAACTTTAAAATCCCTGACAAAGGAAGCAACTCTAAGAGCTCCTTTTTTTGCCAAAGTTGGCACGATCACAAACAAAATCAAGTACAGTGGATTATAATTCAAAGTAAAAAGTAAACATCTATGTATCTTTGTCCCCGAAACATATATTCTATGTGTAGCAGGGAGCAGTGTGAATTGGGAGATGCTCTAAAGAACCGTGACTGGAACTCTTTAACACTCCCATCAGGAGCAGCCATGAATAAAGCATAGATGCCAATGAGACCCTTCAGGAGACGTGAGGAGAGGCCTGCAGTGGACAAAAGACTCACCTCTGCTCAGCGAAGTCGAGCAGAGGTGCGGGCTGCAGGTAAGCCAGCATACCAACATGCGTCTACACTGCAATAATATATCAACAGTAAAGGAAATTTTAACTCTATGTACTATCAGTTAAACTTTCCTGAAATCTAAAACTTTGCTAACACAAGAAGCTTGTTAAAAACAAAACAAACAAAAAAACACCTTAAACCACAATTGGCTGGAGGGATGGGTCCACAGTTAAGAATACTAGTTGCTATTGCATAAGACCTGAGTTTATTTCTAAGCATCCACATTTGGCTCACAAAAGTCTGTAACTCCAGTTCTGGGGCATCTTCTAGCATCCCCGCGCATGGTACATATATGCAGGCAAAACACTCGTTCACATAAAATAAAAATAAGTATTTTTCCATTTTCAAAGGAGAGAATAAAACATCCTTGGTGGATACTGTGGGGTTCACTTTATCCCCACAACATTGGGTAGTTAGCTGTCATATGTCCCTTACTCTGCAGAAGAGAGTCTAGGGCAGAGATGAGGGCAGTGACTTGCTCACAGTCACATGACTGGTAGGGTCAAAGTTCACATCCAAGCAGTCTGACCTCAGAAACAACACTGTGGTCCCCTCATTATGCTCGTCCTTTGTGTCACAGGACAGTGTTTCTGCGATGCACGCATTCAGTTCATCTACACCAGCCATGGGTGGGACCTTTTCTCCAGCCCAGACCTTAGGTGTTAGATACTTCCAGCATAGACCCTGCTGCTACCTCCTGATGGTGGCTCTGAGGCCACTTCTGCATGCCTCATAATTAGAAGCTAGACAGACAGTTTCCCCGCCTCTCTCTGATCAATTGCACACTTCTCTACTGTTTCTTAGTCTTACATCCTCACCCCTGCCTCCTAACCCTGAAGCCAGAAAGAGACCATGAGTCAAGGTAACCCTATACCTTGGGTTATAAGGCAGCAGCTCTTAGGGGGTGGGCAGGGTCCTACATGTGTGAAAACAAAACCAGGGATATGAAGGAGACAAAAGATGACAGTCTGTTCCTAGGAGAGGCCAGAAAACTATTGTTTAGGATGAGGAGGTAAGTTAACTCTTGAGGCCCTGTTACAAGACCATGGCCTGGGTGGGAGAGAAAGGAAGATCACCTAGGAGGAAAACTTGGGATTTTGCCTAGAAAACCACCAGGAAAAATAGTTTTTAATATACTATATAGGTCATACATGAGAGATTTTTATCCAAGGTTGACCAGACAGAGCAAAGCTTAGATAGTAGTAAATCTCCAGGACTGTATAAAATACAAAAAACAGCATCTAGATGAAAAGATGAAACAGAACATTCATGGTAGGGCAGCAACTGAAAAGTGTCTACCATGATATTCAACTTGGATTCAATATGGTGGTATGGTTTGAACATAAAGCATCTCCTATGTTCAAACATCACATGTTTGAACACTAGCTTCCTAGTTGGTAGCGCTACTTCAGAAGGTTACGGAACAGTTAGGAGGTGGAGCCTTCCTGAAGGAAATGGATCTCTGTGGGCAGGACTTGAGGGCTCTACTTTCGGGTCAACCTCTGCTTCCCGAGCTCTAATGCAATGTGACAAGCCAATTGTCTGCTCTTGCTGCCATGCCTTCCTCGTCATGGTGGACTGTGCGAAGTTTGGCTTCACCTACAGAAGTGCTGATCCACAGGCCTGCTCTATCTCTCCAACTGCAAACTGAGATCAAGAACCCTCTTCACAAGGCAGTTGTGAAGATTAAATTAGGCTACAGATATAAAGCTCATATCAGAATGATTGGCACCCGAGAGGAGCTCAGAAACGATGAGCTTCCCCCCTTCAGATGAAATTGATGGCTACAGTGGTAGAAAGAACTCTAGGATTTGGACTGACTTTAAGACCACTTGTGAATTCCTACTGAAATTGATGTTGACTGTCCACCATGTGCTAAGTGCTGGGAATAAGGAGCACAAACAATGAGGGGTGCTTTTGCTCTTCTGGGGCAGGTAGGAAGAAGATGAATTAACCTCACATGAGTGTGTTAATCGAGAAGTTGGAATAAGAACTCTGCATGGATATTAAACACAAAGGTAAACACCTAATATGTCTTCCGAAGGAAGACCTGGATAGCCAGTTGCAACTTCTGGGTGGCAGATTGCTGTGATTGAGAGCCCAAGCATCAGAGAGGGACCCGATCCAGAGACATGCTCTTCCACATGTAGTGTATAGCTGAGGAAGGGAGCAGGTAGAAGCAGAATGATTTGGATCCTTATGGGCCAAACAATTCCAACACAAATTTATACCACATCTTTGTGGCATTGGGAGGGTGACTTTTCCCTAGCCCAGTCCTATGTCCTCCAGCTTCCCTGTGGGAGTAATGATCTCTAGCAACCTAAGCACCATCTCATCCATGTGGACTCCCTAACCCAATGAGTAACAGGAAGAGCAGCATGAAACAGCACTGCAAGTGGATCTTGACTGGGCTGAGCTGCCTTGCAGCTTCTCTATAAAGGACATCCTTAAGTTGATTAGATCATAGGGAAGCAAAGGAATAAGGTTGCCACCTGTGAATTAAATGCAGAAAAACCACGACCAATCAGTGGGATTAGCCATCTGGGGAAATAAACCAAGAAAATGTCTACAAATGTGGGAGGGAGGAATCAGGAATACTGAAAACCCCAATCAAGGTGATTTGCTAGTCATCTCAAGGAAGAAAAGCTGCGGTGTGATTGTGGTTCGCTAAAGCAGGGGAGCCTAATCAATGGCATTGTCCTCTGATCAAAGACTGAACAGAAAGGGGGCTGGGCCGCTGAAGCAGCGAAGTCCCCAGAAGGAAGCACGATCAAAGCTGGGCCACATAAGTATTGTTTGTTATGATTTTTGTTTTTAATTATCTGGGATGTAGAGACAGGGTGCTTTAGCCTGTGCTAGAAGCTCTTTAGCTAAAAAGAAAGAAAGAAAGAAAAAAAGAAAGAAAGAAAGAAAGAAAGAAAGAAAGAAAGAAAGAAAGAAAGAAAGAAAGAAAGAAAGAAAGAAATACTGTTTGGGCTGGAGAAAGGGCTCAGTGCTTAAGATCACACACTACTCTTACTCAGGTTGGCTTTGCACACTCATACCTACTCTGGCTGGCTCACAATGTTTCTAACTGCAGCTATGAAGGCTCCATTGCCTTCTTCTGGACTCTGCAAGCCCCTGCATCCACACATGTGCATGCTTGCATGCGCACACACTTGCACACGTACACTCAGTTTTTGTTTAAATATACAGATTGTGCTTAGTCAGTTTAAGGCATCTCTGCTTCCAAAAAGCTTCTCCCGCTGCCTCTTCTTAATTTACTTTAAGGTATATGATCTGGGCGCTTCACACAGACTGACCGCACTCTCCGTCTAGGCCGTCAGTGTCGCCACTTTGATTTGGAAGAGGATGAAACCCAGGATCTCAACTTTTACATAGCCGGGATGCCGGCTTGGCAGACAAGTCAGAACATGAACTGTGTATCCTGAACTATGACACCCAGTACACAAATCACAGCTTTGAACACATGTTGGAAACCTCACCCGGGGTTTCCAGTGAGTCCTGGCTGCATTGGCAGCGTGAGAAGAGAAGGCCAAAGGCAGGGTGGGGAAGAGAGCTGTTAGCATGCCGAATCCTCACTCTTGTTAAGGGGAAAGAAAAGAGGGAGAAAAACAAAAGATAATGAATACAATTGCATGCATAATAGCAACACGAGCGAGCACGCCATTAGGAAAAATGGAAGTAGATTTGAGAAGAATCTTCAGCAGGAATGCTCTCAGAGTGAACTGGAAAGGAGAAGAAGGGAGATATGGGCTTTCATCATAAGCCATCAAGCAGCATTTCCTCTTAAAACACACAAATACTCTATCTTGGTAAATAAATAAATAAATGCATGTTTTAAAGAGTAGTCTGAAATACTCTACTTAAAAGGAAAAAAAAGGTGTGTGATACATTCTGAAAGATTTGCAGTCCATCCATTCTTGTAAATATTTATGTCCTGGCTCCTGGCAGCAAACAGCCTGGTTCTAGGACAGGAGGAGGGGGCGGGAATGGTCAGAGCTTACCATGTGGGTTAGGAGAGCTATGGCTGCTCAAGACCGATGGCCTCTCCACAAGACGCATGCACCATAGAGCTGGACTCAGCAGCCAGCCAAAGCCCACTGCTGTTAAACCTTCCTCTGGACACCCACTCACTAAGGGAGCTTCTGGTTATTTTTCCTTTCCTTCAGGGTGGGCATACCCTAATCTTTCTCAGACAGTGTCCCTGATGGTCACCGCAGATTATTGAAGTGGCATTCTCAGATAGTACATATAATCAGACTCAGTATGTCAAACACAAGGCTGTCCCTAAACAAACTGGAAGAATCAGATTCCTTAGGCAGCCAGACTCAGAACCTGGGTGCCGGTGACTTTCCCCAGGGCAATGCCCCTGAGTGAGCCCGGGGGCTGCAGACACTATCCTCCACGCCTCTGTAAACTACAGGCGCAAAGTGGACGGTAGACGGGCACAGGGCCCACAGGTACATCTTCTCCTCTGTGAAGTTCCGCCACGGCTTCACAATAACCAAGGAGCAGACGCCCCTCAACATGTGTTCTGTGCTTGGATGAATGAATCAATGAATGAATAAGTCAATGATGAACAAATGATGCTACATCCCCTGAGGCTACTTAGAAGTCGTTAAGAGGATGTTGTGGGGATGAGCCGGTAGCAATGAGTCATACCTGGCTGTCACTACAAGGGGAATGATCACAACAGTAAACTGAAGCCCAGGTGTTTAACATGCCTAGTAACTAAAGAACCAACACCAGTGGAACAGACATCTGCCATGTCATCTTGCCATGACAGCTCCTTAGCTGTAGATCCTGATTTGAACCTGTTGGGGACTCTAGGGTTCTGACACATAGAGCTCCTCAGCTGAGGGTACCTTGTGGATAACAATAGGTTGGGAACTTCATCATCTTCCGTGTTAATTTCTCCTCCCCCTCCCTCATATCCGAAGTTAGTAAGTGCTGGGAGAGCGGGCACTGTAACAACAAGAAGACGCTATCACTGCCCTGGAACTGTAGGAGTTTCTAGATTTTCCTGTCCGGCCTAAGTAGGATACACGCAGGGTGAGTGTGGCTATCATACAAGCAAACTTTCCTCATCCATCTTTAGCTTTTTTTATTTTTCCTGCTCTATCTTTAGCTTTTCTCTTTTGAGTCCTTCATCAGCATTTTTACTCATTTACTCAACTTTTTTCTCATCATCCTGTGAATCTAAATATTATTGCAATATAGCCCCACTCCCACTGGCTTATTTCTAGCCTTTCTGGATTCCACGTGTACACAAATCAAAAGGCTTGGAATGAGGGCTCCCATGCAATACACTGTCCGTGCTGTTTGCCTCTTGCCCACAGTCACTGGCTGTAATTTCTCCCGGTTCCATCCACTATGTCTGCAGCCGTCATTATTTCGATTCTCTTTATAGCTGAGAAACATTCCCTTGTGTATATGAAACAAATGGCCATCATCAGTCAATTAGCAGAATATCAAGGAAGAAAGTAGTAGAAAAAATGAAGGTGTCAGAAGCTGGGGAGGGCTGCTGTGGAACACCGTCTTCTCCACACAACATGTTTCGTGCATGTGTGTGCTCACAGCTGTGGTTACCAGCACACGAGCAAGCTGGGTAAAAGTCCCACCAAGGAAGGAGCAGGGTGCTCTCAAGGCCCCACCCTTAGATAAGGAGCTGCTGCTATCTGATTGCTGCTGAGACGGGGAGAGTCACTCTTCTTTGGGGAAGTGGCCATTTGTAGCTTGCTGATGAACCAGAGGACTACCCCACACCCATGCTTTTATGGGGAATGCTAACAGGACCCAATGAGTCATGTAGAAAAGAGAAAGAGAGGCCATGAAGTTGGGATGTGGAGGGGGAGCAGCAAGTGGAGGGGGAAATGGAAGTGAATAGGATGAAGCTACATTGTCCGTGTATATGAAATCTGCAAAGGACGAAGTGATCCAAAGGAATTACTACGATGCAACCTCGGCTTTACTCTAGATCTCACAGGCCAGAGGAAGCCAGAGGCATTCAGATATAAAGAAACTCTCCCAGTATCCTTTCACTTCAAACCATGCAGCAAAATCCTTAAGGATGACAATCAATCTCTAAGTCTTTCTACAAAAAAAGGCTAGAATCAATCTGATAGCCTTCATCATAGACAGCATTTAACACAACATGGAGCCCATATCCTCAGCTGTGTGAAACAATAAGCAAGCAATGCGCATCCTCACGTGTGACTCGGTGTCTGCTTGGTGAGTCAGAGCTATAGCCCCACAGGTGTTCAGACGAGGCCAGTAGGGACAAGTCAGTTGAGAACTTATGGGCTCAATCTCTTCCACCAAGAGGCTTGAGGCAGGTGACATTATTTATCTAGGTAGCCACTTCCCTGCCGTGCAAACACGCTGACATGGGTGATTTTAAAGCCACTTCTGGCCCTGAGCTCCCTGAGTTAGCTGAAGCCCTAGCTTCATCACAGCTTTTGCAAATAAATCTCCGTGGATATTTCCAGTCCTGTTTATACCTTCCCATGTGTATGTTAGGTGTTAGGAAAATCGCCTTGGATAGCAGGCTACACCTTAATGACACTTTTAATTTTATTTCCGTAGGTGGAACCCATATCTTTCCATCCTTGTTCTCGAATCTGGGAATTGGAAGATGTGATACAGTACTTGCTGTTAAATTATAATTGCACAGCACTTACAATGACAAATTTAACATGTGTGTCTCCTTTATCCCAGCATAAAAACATCAAGAGGATGGAATCTGACTGCCTTCTTTCTAACAAAAGGGGAAGATCCAAGGGAAGACTGAGGCTACAGGGAGGAGGGCTATGGGAGGAGGGCTGGCAGGGGTGTGAAATACACACGCCGAAGCCTCCAAACATGGGCTGCAGCAGTTTCAACAGAGAGCAGCCCCAGGCCAATAATAACTCTCATCCCAATCATCCTGCAGTTTCTCACCCTGTGCCTGATAGACAAACACTAAATGTGAATGCCTTCATCCTATCAAAAATGCTGCATGTTAGTGTGTCTTCTGGGACGAATATGTCACTATGAACTGACATTTGTACCAAGAGCAAAGATTCCAGTAATTTCAGAAATACCTTCCCCCACACCAACTTTGAAAACAAAACGCATAACCATAGAATATAAAGATAAGATGCTATGTGTCTTGTACCTTGGTTGTAAGACAGGATGAAAGGGTGGGTGTGGGAGAGAATCCCTCCTGGTTGAAGGAAACGGGCCAGTGTTGCTATGCCAACCTACCACTGTAACCTGGAGAGATACCCTGCCCTTTACAGCAGATAGACATCCATTAGGAAGCAGCCCTAGTCCTAAGTCTTGCTTTCCCTACAGGTTATTCAGGGCTGGAGGCTTCTTCTATAAGTGCTTTCTCTTTCATGCAGAAACCAAGGAATTGGTCTTGGCCCAGCCTACCCACCTCCCTAAGAATTCGTTAGGAAGAAATAGTTTAGTAAGGGACAATGACACAAAGGAGAAATGCTGGACCATGACAACCCACACCCCAGTGCCAAGCCATCAGAAAGACAGCTGGTGACTCCACCCTGAGAAGACCAGAGAGTGCCTTCCCCTCCAGCTAGCTGCTGAAAGAGGCCAGAACACTGGCAACTCAGGCACCAATAAGGGAGGAAAGAGGAGGGACTCAGAGAAGAGTTCAAGGCCTTCTTGACAGTGCACAGGCTCTGTGGCAGAAAATGGGGGCTCTGCTAGGGGAGGCCACAGCAAGCGGACAGGATGGCCTCTCAAGTCTTAGAAACTCAAGGCAAAGCATTTTTTTGATCAACAGAAATTCCTCTGTGAGTACTACTAGGAAGACAGCAAACCGAGCAGACCCCACCCTTATACTCAGCTGACTGCTGAATACAGAGCTGGCATCCATTAAGATTTCTCACAAATTCATGAGGATGAACAACTGTACCTATTCTATTGACAAAGATTGGACTCCGGGTTAGAGTGACAGTTCACTCAGCAAAGCTCCTGCTGTGAAGTGTGAAGACAGAGTTTGGACCTCCAGAACCCTTAGAGAAGCTTGGTATGGCTGTGGACCTCCAGAACCCTTGCAGAAGCTTGGCATGGCTGTGGACCTCCAGAACCCTTGCAGAAGCTTGGCATGGCTGTGTACATCTACAGCCAGGGCCAGGAAGCAGAGACACTGGGGATTCCAGGGCTTACTGGCCAGCCACTCCAGCCAAAAAAAGGTAAATTTTAAGTTCAGACAGAGACTCTGGGTGAAAAACCAAAGTAGAAAAGTGATTGATAAAGACATCCTGACATTAACTTCCTGCCTCTACATCCACCTGCATGAGCATATACACCTGCAAGCACAGGTGCACACATGCCTACACAACCCACAAATGCATGCGTGCGTGCACACACACACACACAGAGCAAAAACAAAATAAGGTGAAAAGTGATAATAGAAGACATTCAACATTGACCTCTGGCACCCTTGTGCACATACACACATCTGCATGCCATGCACAGATGAATACAGAGAGAGAGAGAGAGAGAGAGAGAGAGAGAGAGAGAGAGAGAGAGAGAGAGAGAGAGAGACTGACTGTGATTCAGGACTGACTTCAAGTACATGGCCCAAGGCTAGCAGTAACTAGTAACACACTGGTGGAATTCAAACCCAGGTCCAAGCCCACCTTACCATCAATTTGTTACTCCAGTGACAGAGAGATAACACATACTATCACAAACAGTAGCTAGCCAATAACAAGCCCACCACTCTGTCTCATGTGTCTCTAGAGAAGTGAGTCTGTGAATCTGTGAGTCTCCACCCATGAACAACCCCTCCACAGGGGTTGCCTAAGACCATTGGAGAACACAGATGTTTACATTACAATTCGTAACAGTAGCAAAATTACAGTTAAGAAGTAGCAACAAAAATAATCTTGTGGTTGGGGGTAACCTCCACACCGGCAACTGTATTGAAGCTTAGGAAGGCTGAGAACCAGTGCTCTAGAGCATCTATCACAGTTAAGCCTGCCTCTGCAAATTAAAGCCATTGGACAGCGATGAATCTAGCCAGGGTGCAGAGACAATATTAAAAATGAAATGCCATTGTGAGTTAATGAGACAGCAGAAAGCTTTTAACCTCAGGGCCGCAAAGCCCATGCTGTTAATGCTGATGTTCATAAACACCATCTTTATCACGAGAGGAAATTGGAAATACATGCTCCTGCGTAAATGGGCAGGGGCCAAGATGCAGCAAAATGCCAGTGAACAGGCAACACTATGCTGTGTGAAGTGGCCTCCAAATGTCACTAGTCCTGTGACACCTCAGTGTCCCTCCCCTGGAAGACACTGCCAGAATTCAGTTCATAGTCTCCAGGGAGAAAAGCACACACATTGCCAGAAGACCTGTGGTGCTGAGCATCAAGTTCCAGGTCCAAAGTGGGGGCTACCTGCGAGGTAAACTAATTTCTATAAAGACAGAAGCAAAAAACATATTATTGTTCCAAATTCCCTAGACATAATGGGATTGGCTTAAATGGAAAGCCTCAGTAAACAGCGTTTTAAATCCTAGTGTGGGAAGACATGGCCTGAGTGTCTATAACCATACCTGAGATTATCAGCGAACACAGAAATGAAAGACAAGGTCCTCAGAGTCACGTGACTACACAGTTCCTCTCAACAGAGCCCTGGCTTTGCAGGGCTGTCACGGAAGCAAGTAGGAGAAATTAGATTTGATGTGTGCTGATTCTGAGGCATGTCCTGGATAGGTTTTAGAAGGATGTTGTCTTAATTAAATTTCTGATATGAACTTACTTTCTCATCATTTGCTTCCAAAAGGCAGATGCAAGGAGAAAAATCTTAACTGTTTGAGGCACAGAACAAAGACAGCTGTGTCTGTGTTTTGCACTATGGGCACCACTGAGACACTACACGACCACCAACAACAGTGCCTTACAAATTATAAACCAAGTCCTTGGATAGTAAAATGATTTTTTGGTATACTAGGTATTGTCATAATCATTTTATTTTTAAAAGAAAATTTTCACTCTTTTTTTTGTTTTGCTTTTGTTTCTCAAGACAGGGTCTCACTATGTAGCTCTGGTCATCTGGAAACTCACTCTGTAGATCCAGGCTGGCCTTGAACTCACAGAGATCCACCCAACTCTGCCTTCTGAGTGCTGGGATTAAAGGTGTGCCCGGCTACTTTTATTTCACTTAGTTTCCTCAATCAATCATGGTCACAGCAAAGTTGTCAAACTGATACAGTCGGCTATGATTTTAAATGTTTCTATAGGTCTATGTGTTAAAAACTTTATTAAAAATACAGTGGCAGAGGGGGACTGGGCCATGAAGCTTCTGTCTTTGGAAATGGGTTCATGTCACCAGCAGGGCATAGGGTCAGTCATCACAGAAATGGATTTATAAAAGTGAGGCAGGCTCAGTTTAACTCCAGCCTTTCTGTGCTTCCTCCCCCTGCTGTGCGAGCCACAGCATAGAGTCTGTCACCACATGGACCATCTTGGGAGTGAACTCCTTGAATTCCACAACTAGGAGGCAGGTACATTTCTTTACAAATTACACAATTTAGAGTTTTCTATTACAGCAACATAAAGTGAATTTTGTGTTATCACTTGCCTGCCTCTTAATATAAAATCCTTCTTGTAGGTTCTAGGGCGTAATGTTTACAGGAAGGATTTCTGAATTAGCATCTCAATAGCTCGTTTTAAAAATACAAATAATGATGGTGATAGGGATGGAAATGATTTAGCAAGTACTACTGCACACTGTGCAAACATGAAGACCTAAGTTCAGATCCCAAGAATGCACAGAAGCAGCCTGGCATGGTTACGCGGGTGCTGATGCTGTGGAGGTAGAGACAGAAAAACTAAAGAAAAGGCTGGCTTCAGACGCTGCTATAGGTTCAGTGAGAGACCCTGTCTATAGGGACTAAGGCAGACAGTGATAAGGACTCCTGATGTCCTCCTCTGGCCTCACACACACATACACCGTCTTAGTTACTTTTCTATTATTGTCTTAAGACACCATGATTATGGGTTGTCTGAACACAACTCATAAAAGAAAGACTTTATTCGAGGCTAACAGTTCTAAACTATTGCAGTCTATAGCCGTCGTGGTAGGGAAACAGGGCAGCAAGCAGGCAGGCACAGCGCTGGAGCAGTAGCTGACAGCTCACCTCCTGAACTATAAGTATGGGGGTGTGGTGGTCTGGATAAGAGCAGCCTCCATAGGCTCAGATACTTGAGTGCTTAGAGAGCAGCACTATTTGAAAGGCCTAGGAATGTGGCCTTACTGGAGGAAGACTCTCACTGGGGATGGGCATTGAGGTATGCCAGGCGCCGTGCTTCTTTCTTCCTGCTGCTGTGGGTCCAGACAAAACTCTCAGCTACTTCCTTAGCCACATCTGCCAGCTTGACCATGCCCCTGCCACCATAATGACAATGACCTAAACCTCTGAAACTGTAAGCAAGCCCCAATTAGATGCTTTCCTTTATAAGAGTTATCATGGTCATGCTGTTTCTTCACAGCAATAGAACACTGACTAACACAGAGGCAGAGCAAACTAACTGGAAATAGCATGGGCTTTTGAAACCTCAAAGCCTACCTTCAGTGACAGACTTCCTCCAACAAGTCATCCCTTGCAATCCCCCTCCACACAGCTCCACCAACTGGAAACCAAGTATTCAATTATATGAGCCTATGGGGGCCATTCTAATCCAAATCACCCACATGAACATCACACACACACACACACACACACACACACACACACATCCCACAGGAAAGAGTTTTACAAATGAATTAAACCTGGTTTTCTTTGACTGAAAATAAAAATTACAAAATAATAACAGTAACTTCTTCAAGGAGTTAATATTAGAATCAAACAAACAAAGATGCTCTTACTCAATACAATTTTATAATAACAATCTCTACATATAAAATTTTGCAAACTTAACTTGAGTCTCACTAATTAGATATTGTATCCATTATTTCAATTAACCTTAGCATGGACTTCTAACATGTATCAGTGTATGTATCTATATTTCTGAGTGTAGAGATAAGAACCACTAATCTCTGTCACTCAAATTCAGTGCAGCCAGGGAGAAAGGCACAGAAAGGAGTAACTACATCCCAAGGTCACAAATGTTAAAATGGTGTCCTGACGTGCAGTAGGAACATGATGGGAGGGCAGTGCATTCTGTAGGAGAGTCCAGTGAGGACGCTAAGTGCAGGGCTCTGTGAAGAATGCGAGAGCCAGTCTGAGATTAGTCCTTACAGTTGGTTTCTTTAGAGTCAGGAACTGTGAGGGGAGCATCCTGGATCCAGCCCATCCTGCAGCTTACCTATTGGCCAAAACTCTTCCAGCTTTTCCTGGTATGAGGCCCAATAAAACATAAAACAAAGCAAGGAGCCAGAGGCCCAGCACTCTCATTTAAGACCCTGCTACCTTAAAATGTCATTGTTTTTCCACCTTTGGATGTCAAACTATGAAACCAAGTGAGCTGGATGGCCTAGTGCGTTGCTGCCAGCCACTACGTCACTTCTCATCCGATGTTCAAAACTAGCATGACCTACAGGAGAACACCACTTCAGTAACGTTGTTACTGCCCAGTCCAGCTCTTGATGCTGGCTTACCAACAGTGAATGCACTCTGACAGAGAACCAGTATGTTAAATGGGGAAATGTACCCCCAAATTAGACCTATGTTTATAGGCGTGATCTGTAAGGAAAACAAAGAGTATAGGCCACCAGACACTTTATCAACCAGTTTATTCCAGTTCATTGAAAGCCTGGAACATAGGTTATACCCAGCAAATATTCAAGAGAGACCACAAGTTAAATTAGCTACCAAATTATTAATGGACATAAATAGTACATTTAAGAACACAAAATTATCCATTATGCCTGGGCATAACAGTACATATCTATCATCCCAGAAACTGGGAGGTAGAGGCAAGAGGATCAGGAGTCCAAGATATGTTGGCTATATACCAAGTTTGAGGCCATGCTGAGCGACATGAGGTCCTGCCACCACATACAAGCCCTCATCAATATCCATTCCATTAATGGATGGAATGAATATGTCTAATATTTATCATGTTGGTAGGTTAAAATTAGAAGTATGCCTTTAAGGAATCAGCAAGGAATGCTATGGCTAGAGAAGCTGAGGACTGGAAGAAGGTTCCACAGTCAAGGTTACTGCTAGCACAGCCCAAGGCTGCGGAGGAGAACATTGCAGGCGTCCTGGCGGGAGATAGCGCTTGGCAACCGCAATGGAGGCAGCAGTAGAAGAACAAGTGGAAGGACGCTGTGCCTCCCAAGGTGAGTGTGGGAGATGAGCCTTCCCACTGGCTGAGAGCCGCAGCATCACCCTTGCTCACAGCCAAGCTGTCCCAGACAGAGTTGGGGCAGGGGTGGATATGACAGGGAGAAGGGATGCAGAAGCAGGCTGATTTAAGAGCCACAGTTGAAATTGTGCCAAGGTACCGTTAACCCCTTCTCTAACTTTTTAAAAATATGTATTTTTTATTATTTTTTAACTCCCCCCCCCGTGTGTGTGTTCACAAACCTGCAGCTTTGTGAGAAAGCACACATAAGGGAAGGGACTTCCTGTGCATTACTCCTAGAATTCACTGTAGCCACACAATGCTGAAGTCTGGGCACTCCTCCTAGGAACCCACCCCCCCCACAACCACAGGGCCCTCAGGATTCTAGGAGAAATGCTAAGGGTGGTCCACTTAGGGCCAACTGAAACCTTCCACAGGATACTCTTGAGAAAATCCTTAGTAACGAACAAAGCTGCCTTAGACCCACATGTAATCTGCGATTCTCCCAAGAGCTCACTTCTTTCTTTTTGTTGTTCACAGGTTACTTCCATTTCTTAATAAGCAACTTGCTCATCGAACTCTGTGTTAGTACCTCCTACACAGACATACCATGGACTCGTGTACCAGAACTCTGGTGGGAGTACAGGTCTTCTCCACGTTAGCCCTGCGCCCCATGTCTGCTCTCTCTCTTCAGAGCTGCAGGGTATAAGAACCAGGCTAGCTCAGCACTTCCCCCAGCTCAACAGTAGCACCTTCCCCAGAGGTGCCCTCAATGCTTAGCTCACCAGTCTCAGGAAAAGAAGAACCCTCCTCTCCTCTTCCCCAGGAGGGAACTGGGGAGAACAGCTGAACACCGCTGTATAAGAAGAAACCTGTTTTCTCTAGTGTTCTTTCAGCTCTCTCTTCTCTAGGAAGCACCGGGTGATTGGCCAAGTCTTCTAACCACAAAATAGCGACAGGTGTTGGAGGAAGCTGTGGGTGGACATTAGTATATCTATGGTCTTGAAGGAGGCAGTGGTCTGTGTGTGCATACACATGCCCCAAATACGAGCTTCTAAGTGCTTCTCTATCCTGATTAGTGAGAGATCCCAGGCATCTCTTTGCGGACCCTGCTGAGTGGTTGGCACTCCACTAAAGAAGAGGGTGGCTGCCCCACATTCTCTTCTATGCACATGGGCTTCTGGGGCAGACAGAAAAGCCTCTCCTAGGGCTGGAGAGAAGAATCAGAGGTTAAGCACACTTAACCTCTTCCAGAGGTCCTGAATTCAACTCCCAGCAACTACATGGTGGCTCACAGCCATGTATAATGAGATCTGGTACCCTCTACTGACATGCAGGCAGAATACTATATACATAATAAATAAGTAAATTTAAAAGAAAAAAAAGAAAAGCCTGTCCTAACCTCCTACCACATAACATTTAACTGCACAAAGGATGACTATCCAGAGCCTCACCTTCTACAATGGTTTTTACACAGATAGTTTATCCAGTCTATATGAACCCTCGTTGAATGTCCTCCACTGGGGTGTGCAGAATCACTGCACAGCTCTCACCCAGGGAGTCCACCTATTTAAAGAAAATAATAAGATTTTGAAAGTCATCAAGAACCTACTTTTGTCTTTCCTAGATTCCCCGGGCCTTGTGTCTGCGCATGCCCAAGCACGTGTGAGCCTGTCCGTATGTTTATTTGCAACTACTAGAAGAAAGAGCACTGAAGAAACTAACTTATTCAGAGAATTCGGGGCTATAGCAATAACCAATACGTCTGACATCCTGACTTTGGCCCCTGGAAGTAAGGATAGGAAGACTATACAGGTCAGGGACACCTCTTAAAGAACTCAATCACAGATATTCTAGAGTGATCTTCAATCTTGCCACCCCTTACAGGCAACTAGAGAAATGTTCTTACTCAAGGTCACTGAAGCTAAGAATGTCATCTAAAGAGAAAAGTCAACCAAAACTGGCTGCACATTTCAGTGAGAGTCAGTCAATCACTGCCAACGCCTTTTGTCCAACTTCATTCATTTGACCTTTGGGGAATCTGACAGATGCTATCCATCAAAGTTCTGATTTAAACACCTCTACTCCGACACACACTGAAACCTTCAGATGACCTTTCCAGTAATCAAATGTAATTAGCAAACACACTCTGGAGTATCGATGTCCTTTACAGAGCAGGTGGCAGATTGGAGCTAAATCTTTGACACCATGATGAACAAAAGAACAACAGGATCCATGGTATTTGAGGCTGAGTCACATTTTCAGTTAGAACAGATTAAAACTTGAAGCACTAAAACTCATATCCTTTAAAGAGAGACTCAAAAATAAGTAAGCGGAATAAGGGCTTTTTGAGAGGGTTTGCATGTTCTTGATCAGTGGGGCTTTCAGAAAACAGTATATGAAGGGACTATGTTGGTAACTGAGGTGATGTTTTTAAAGTTACCCAGAGCCAGGTAAGGGGGCACATGTCTGTAGTCCCAGCACATGAGAAATGAAGTAAGGAGGATCAGAGCAATAGGTCAGTCTCAGCTATAGATCTAATTAATGGCTAGCCTGGGCTACATGAGAACCTGTCTCAAAACAAGAGCTACCTATTTGCAATGCCACCATTATATTTAGACTTGTGGAATTGCTACCAATTTTGGCACAAGACACAGGGGCTCTAATTTGGGTAGGTGAATGCAACAAATGTCCCTCAACTTCTTTTTCCTTTCTTCTTTGAAACTAAAAGTTGCATGTAAAAAAATAAAATATAAAGAAAATTCAAACTGGGATGGAATATTTTAATATACAGAATTTAAACAATGAGGTGTGAGTTGGGTCACAAATATTATCATCACCAAAAGTGTCCTATACTAGATAGAATAGAGCCAGGATCCTGAGAACAAAATGAGATGCGGACATGCTGCAGGCAGGTGACGATGGTAATAGTACCCTATGCAAGCTGAGTGGAGCTCCAGTCTGAGGTTGAGAATGGAGAGGGGGTGTCAAGAGAAGCAGCACTATATGCCACATTGTGCAAAGAAGGGTTTCCTGCCCACCTTGTAGGCATGGTACCCTAACTCTAGCATTTAACTCCCATCACTGTTTGAGTGGGGACGCAAAAACAATGCAAAACATTACAAACCACTATAGACACCAAGCTGGGAGCAGGGAGTGTTTCTTTTTTTTAAAAAGAACAAATATTTATTTGTTTATTGTGTATAAATTGTTCTGCCTGCTTGCCTGCACGCCAGAAGAGGGCACCAGATCTCATTATGGATGGTTGTAAGCCACCATGTGGTTCCTGGGAATTGAACTCAGGACCTCTGGAAGAGCAGCCAGTGCTCTTAACCTCTGAGCCATCTCTCCAGCCCAAGTAGGGAGTCTTTCTATGAAACTGACTATAACCTAATGTGAGATAGGGGTCTCATTTAGTTTGATTCCTTTGCTGCCTGCCCAGCAATAATGGGAAGCACCTTCTGTCTGGCTCCTATTGAAAGTGTATTTCATTCTGAGAAAAGCTGAGCTTACAGAAGGTCAGAAGAGTTTTGCACAAGTAACATTCCCAAGAAATTTAAAGAGCATGGTCTCTCCCATCATGGGCATCATAGATAGAATTTAGTTCAATTTATTATTAAACAGAGAGGTAGGATGATAATGCAGCTTTCAAGTACACCCGTAGACTGTTGAGTGAACCATGCTGACCAGTAGGAAGATGGAAGGCAGCTGGAGCTTCCCACTGGTCAACATTATTTACCAAGCCTAAGCTGTTAATTAGCTGTGGCTTTGGCTTGATAGCTTACAAGATATGCTTGGTGCCAAGGTGCTTACTCACCTTGGAGACAGCATTCACTTGGCAATATGGACACAGAGATAGTAGTGATGTGAAGGGTGCTTAATAGTGACTGTCACCATTGTCATTGTGAAAAAGACTATAAAACAAGGGTCAAATCACATCCCTAAAGGATGTCCATGCTTTAGAGGGCTCAGTGGGTTATACAAAGAGGACATAAAGCCAGGAGAGAGGAGTAGTGGTGGGGGAAATGGGAAAATTGAAGGGGGCGGAGTGGAGTGGATTTGACCAGAACATCTTATATGTACATAGAAGTTTTCAAATAATAAATTTTATTTTAAAAATTAGGGAAAAGTGTGAATTTTTAAGAATAAAAAGTAATATCAGTAAATAAGGCAAATAATAAAGAAATTTAAAGCAAAAAAAATGGCGGTGGAAAGCAATGGTGAAAAGCAACACCTAATGTTGACTCTGACGCCCACACATACTGGCACACGGACATGAACACAGAAGAACCTGTGCACAGTCCCACACAAGCATGCATGTGCGGCACACACATGTTGACTCTGATGTCCACACATACAGGCACACAGACATGAACACAGAAGAACCTGTGCACAGTCCCACACAAGCATGCATGTGCGGCACACACATGTTGACCCTGACACCCACACATACAGGCACATGGACATGAACACAGAAGAACCTGTTGTGCACAGTCCCACACAAGCATGCATGTGCGGCACACACATGTTGTCTCTGACACCCACACATACAAGCACATGGACATGAACACAGAAGAACCTGTGCACAGTCCTACACAAGCATGCATGTACGGCACACAACAGCAGAAGATGGGTTATAGTTCTCTCTGTCTAAAAGCCTATTTGTGGAAGAGTACATATAAATAAAACCATGTAAACACACATACCTGAAAAGAGAGAAACATGAGGCTTTAAACTGCATAACCTTTTTATGTTTTTATTCTTTTGATCTTAAAGAAGAGAAAATGTTAAAAAGAAAAAAAGATTTGAGTGATAAATATGTCAGTTTACATTCTGCTTGCTGCTTTAAAGCTTTGACCATAACTACAAGTAATTTATTTTAAATAAGTTCTAATGGGGGATAATTTCATACACACAAATTTACAGAGCCAGTTCAGGTATTTTTCCCAAATAAGTCCAACCTAGTTTCCTCTAGTAATTTTATCAAGGGTTGACATTGTGTGTTGGTCAAAACCAAACCACCAACTTAGACTGGAACATTGCTATTAATAAAATTCCAGAATCCACTTACATATGATTTTTCATTAATGCCATCATCCATTCCAAGATCCCATCAAGAGTACCCTTCCTGACTTGGAACTCTTGAGGATGACCCCAGTGTTCTGATGTCACAGAGGAACCCCTGAGGTGACATCGTCCAACACGTTGTCATGCTCTCCTCATACTCCTGACTTGACGATGGGAAAATGTTGAGTCCAGAGTAGTTACCAGCTTTCAGGGTTGCACTCCACTTTAAACCGTAAGACACAGCTGACTCCTCTGTCATACCTCATGTCTAATTATACAAAGTCTACAACATACGTCCTGGTGCACCCACCCTGGCAATCTACCTACTATATGTTCTGTTTCTACTACCGTATATATTCTGTTATTGTTAAAGATAAGATTGGGATTGGAGAGATGGCTCAGCATTTAAGAGCACTGACTGCTCTTTCATGGACATAAGATCAATACCCAGCATCCACATGGTAGCTCACAACTGTCTGTAACTTCGGTTCCAGGGGACCTGCCGGTTTCTGAGGGCACTGGCCACAACACGGTGCATTCGGACTGATGCAAGCAAAACACGGACGCACATAAAATTAAATAAATAAATCTTTTTTGAAGGGGGGATTTTCTTTTTGGTTTTGGTCAAGCAAAACTGAAAGTATGCCCATGAGATAGGGAAAATGAAAAAATATTATGTAGCTGGAGTTCTTAGAACACAGAAAGTGGAAAACAGAGCCATTCACTGGGGGAATATGGAGAAAGCAGAGATTTCAAGGTAATGTAAGAAAAATGAAGGTGTTAAGAACCTAATCCCTGAAGCTTTTTAGCTTAATGGAGGGAGGCACCAGGAAGACAAAAGCTCTCTGGAAGGGTGGGGAAAGCCTGAAGAACCAAGGATGGCTGTTGTGTCCCCTGTGACAGGGCATCCTCCCGTCCACCCTTTCCTGCCCACACTGCTTTTGCCCATGGCAACAGAGAGCAAACTAGGGTACCAGCATCTCCAAGAGGTGATAAGGGAGCACAGAGACCAGACCTTACCTGTCTAGCCCTCTTCTGATGTTCTACCTGTCCCAGAGAAACAGGGAAGGCCGTGAGCAAGAGCTAATGAACTTATTGACTGACGCACAGTACAGAAAGGGCAGCTTGTTGAAGGACTGTAGCAGAAGGAGAAAGTGAACCAGGAATTCAAGCCACTGTGCTGTCTGGGGTGTGGGATGTGTGACCCTTCATGGAAGGTGGCTTTGTTTTGTTTCCCTTGCTCCCTCTGTCTTTTGGTTGCTCACAGTTACTGCAATGAGTAACTATTAATCCCAGGAGAAGGAGGAGCAAACATAATTCCTCTGGACAACTCACGTCTGTTGTACCTAGCACAATCAATTTTAAAGAAAAGAAAGCATGGAGACTGTGGAGTATCCTCCTCCTTTGTGGAGTTCGCAGCTCTAGAAGAAAAGAGAGAAAAGGCTAGGACATTCCCAGGTGAGCAGCTGAACCTTGGAAACTGGGAAAACCCACATCTAGCATGAGTGGCTTTAAAAGGAGATCTGATTGTCTCAAGGTCGGATTTGTTAGAAAAGTTAGTAGTTTTGACACTTCATTATGACTCCCTCAAAAACATATGCTTACCTTATTAGAAATTAAAATTCATATCAATCGCAGCAGGATATCACACGAAGATAACAAGAGTAACTCCAGGGGACAAGAAATGATTCTAGCTCAGTTCTCCTAAAGCCTGGCACTTAAAATCTACAATTTAAACTAATTCATGGGTACATACACTGGCAGATTTGGAAAGTGTGAGCAATCCATCTGCTACAAGCACCAGTGTAAATACCACTTCTTTCCTGCTTTGGGGACACGTATAATTTGTATTTTCCCTGCAAATTTCTCCTACTCCATTTTACATTTTTCAACTTAAAAAACATCCCAGTCACTGGCAATGCCTGCACTGTCCTTTCTTGCTTTTAATTGCCGGTGTTGGGGAAGCTAGGCTTTCAGCTTACTGATTGCCTGCTCTTTCAGCAACAGTGAACAATACATCGCATCACAAAAATAGGCACACCATTGTGAGCCACGCAGGCACAGGCCACTACAGGTATTCCTAACCCTTATACCTCGCCTAGGTCTCATCCAGTTCCCTTTATTGCAGTGTTTGCTGCTCAGAGAATCTTCATGGTTTTTCATTATAATGCTCAATGCTTGTTTTCAGAACTGGCTGGCTGAGTTTGCATTGTGATTGCTTTTTTGATAGTGCAGGTGTGTGCACATTCATTCAAACATTCAAATTGTAAATAATGACTTCACAGCTATAAAATATCAGGCCAGAACCTCCACACAGGGCAAAGGTCATCAAAAGCAAACATACCTCTCTAAACATTGTCTTATTTCACTAGAACACTCACCCTTAACAGATAGAGATTAAATAACACAACAGTTGAGATGTACATTTTTATCTTTGAAGATATGGAGGAATATGTAAATCACGTTTATTTTATTTATTGAGAATTTAGAAAATGGAGCTGCCTGGCCTGTATAGATTTGGGGGATTTCTGATCAGTCATCATTTGTAATAAAACATTTAAGTCCGCCTATTAAAGCTCTGTTCACTGGCCATGCTAAAGGTCAGTGGCCAAAAGTAGTCCATTACTGACACGGTTAAATAAGAAGTGATGGAACTGCCCCTTGCTTGGGACAGCTAAAGCCTCAACAGCCTTACTCACCCAGCACAGATGTGTGTTCATTTAGACAGTCAGCAAATAAGCACTGAACACCAGGCCCAGAGAAGCACAGGAGCCCCATCCCCAGGAAACCCAAGTTGTTCCACTGTGACGTCAACTCAACAGTTGCAATGTCATGATCACCTGAAGTAGATTCCAAAGACTAAAAGAGAAATTCAGTAGAGAAATACATGCCTGCTTGTGGGGAGGCAGACAGGGGCAGCAGCAAGGAACACTTGACGGAGGGAGCTTCTAAAGTGAGGCAGGAGTACTCCGACACAAGCTTGCCAGGCTCCTGGTGCAGGGAGGTACGAGTTAGACAGTGTCTTTACTAAGAGTAAAAAGCATGGCAAAGTTTAGATGAGCCCAGAGCCTTCCACACAAAGTTGTTAAAAAGTATTAAAGGACAAAATGACACTTATGACTAGAGCAATAACAGTAAGGGGCTAAAGCTGGGGGCATAGTTCAGAAAACAAAGGTTTTACTCTATGATATACAGCTATCCACCTAACTTTGGCCACTCAACACCCAAGATAAGGTTGACCGATGAGGGACAGAAAGAGAACCCAGGTTCTTAAGTTCTTTGAACTACAAAATGAGAACATAAATTCATTTTCATTGGTCCTTGTAGGTTGTTTTCAAAATCTTAAATTAGAAACAGAAGCAATCAACAACAATACAACCACACACAAGTTCCAACCCTCTGACAGGTTGCAAATCCTAGTATGAGTGTCCTGGACAGCAACAAAATACATCAAGAATCTGATTTAAAATAACAGCCAGAAATTAAAGTCTAAGATTGAGCAAGAAATAGAGAAATCCAATCATCTCTGTGAGGCATGCCTATGATAACTGAGATCACATAGAAACGCAGTCTCCTGGCCGAGCTGCCCTCTTGACAAAGTCCTGTTTACTGCCCCAGGATCTCTGCTTGCTTACATATTCAACAGCCTTTAACTCTGAATTAATGACCTAGCATGTAAATATCTCTGTCTTCATAAAAAATATTATTGGGTTAAATAAAATAAATAAATAAATTCTTCTTCCTACCCAAGCTTTGAAGGAACAAAGGAAGGAAAGGAGGAGAGGGGATACTGTACCCTTTCTGCAAGATACCTGTTGTCTTGGGGGTGTGATTCTTCTCAGGGGTAACACTTCAGAGACAATGGAGAAGAGAGATGAGCTTAATTTCCTTCTACCAAATAAACTTCTTCAGCTGCTACCAGTAACGAGCATAGCGAGACGCCTGGGATCTGGGAGCCAATGTGTACTTGTGAGCAGGGATCCCAGAATAGGGCTGGCTCAGGAGTGGCCACACTGCAAGGCCAGCAGTACAATGGCAGCTGTTGACTCACGCAAACAGCCACAAGGCCAGATATGCGTCCTCAACATTTCTTGCAATAAAACTCAAGAACTGGGGCTTTGGAATCACTCCAGTCTGGGTTTTAGATCCAGACATACAATTACATAGCCTCAAAACTATGAAGCACTAGCTTCCTTCTCTGCTGCTCTGATATAACACTCTGACCAAGAGTAACTTAGGGAGTCAAAGGGGTTATCTGGCTCAGATTTTCAGGTCACGGAGGGAAGTCAGGGCAGGCCTTTGAAACAGAAACCATGAAGGGATGAAGTTTGCTGGATCACTCACAGGCTCACACTGTGAGTGTTTTTAGTTTGTTTTGCTTTTTCAAGACAGGGTTTCTCTGTAGCTTTGGAGCCTGTCCTGGAACTAGCTCTTATAGTCCAGGCTGGCCTCAAACTCATAGAGATTCGCCTGCCTCTGCCTCCCAAGAGCTGGGATTAAAGGCTTAAAGGCGTGCGCCACCACTGCCCAACCTAAACCAGCTTTCTTATAGAGCTCCAGACCACCTGCCTGGGAAAGGTGGTACCCACAGTGTCAGTCATCAAGACCATCCTCCATAGACATACCCTCAGGCAGGCCAGATCTGGGCAGTTCCTATACCAAGATCTCCTTGCCAGTCGACTTTAGGCTGTCAAGTTGACAAAGCTCAAGGGGACAGATGGGAGTAATGTCACCTACCATACAAAGTTGTTGGGAAAGTTAAATGAGACCATATGGGGAAGTTTAGAAAGCGCCTAGTAAAGGTTCCTTTATGTTACTTCTACTGTTGAACATTTGTTCACCTTAGAAATCTCAATAGCAATTAAATAGAGGATGGGTAGCACTCAATCAGGAACAAAGACAGTATGTAACAATAAAGACGGGGGTTGCCAGGAATAATAATATCAAAGGCAGAAATAATGCAACAAGGAAACACATCCTGGCTTGTTCTTAGCGATCAAGGCTCAGTCTGGAGAATAATGAGCTAAGAAATCAAGGTGCGGAAAGGTTGAGCACAGAGCCCCAGGGCCTGGCCAGAGAAGCTCCTGTGTGCCTAGGAGCTTCTGGATTGAACCCTCCTAAGAGCTTGCCAGGCTCCCCACATATGACTGCATCCTAGGCAGCCAGGTTCTCCACTAAGAGTGGAAACCAAGCCAAGGCAGGGATGAGCATAACATCTCTAAAACAAAGTGGCCAGGCAGTGATCAACAGTCCTGGTTGGTGGCAAAAGCCCAGAACCGCTGTTCAAAAGACAGAGGTTGTGTATTCTAGGCTGAGTCACACTGTCCACCTGACCATCCAGGGGACAGTTGCAGGGCCTGGCCAGGGAAGGTCTGAGTGTCAACAGCAGGGAGTTTGGAACAGGGCTTCTCATAGCTGCAGTTAGTATCAAAGTCAAAGAAAAGATGCTTCAAGTACACAAAGTCTAAAGGAGTTAAACACCAATGAGTGGCCAATACTTCCCGAAATTTGCTACTTAAATCACTGCAAGTCCATTCTTCTCCTCTATCTGTAGAAACAAAAGAAGGTAGATAAGGGAGATAGAACAGTGTGGTCAGAGTTAAGGAAGTCAAATACTTTGGTTGCTGAAAAACGGGTGCAAGATGCAGGACTCCAAGCAAACAGAGATGGGGAAAGTGCTCCTCAGCTGGGCATCTATTTTCTGAGTCTAGGAAGCAGAAAAAGAAAACATGTTCTCTAGTATTATCATGTGAAGAAGTCATGTTTAATAAGTGGGCTGTAAAAAACAATCAATTATCAGTCATTTATCCAGAGCCATAGCTAAGAGATTCCAGATAGGCAAGAAGACCACAGTATCAGCTGGATGGTGGTGGCACACACCTCTAATTCCAGCACTTGGGAGGCAGAGGCTAGGTGGATCTCAGTGAGTTTGAGGCCAGCCTGGTCAGGACTGTTGCACAGAGAAACCATCTCAGAAAGAGAGAGAGAGAGAGAGAGACAGAGACAGAGACAGAGAGACAGAGAGAGACAGAGAGGGAGAAAATGAGAGAAGGAAGAAAAAAAGAAGACCACAGCATCAACATTATGGAGGAAATGTACTGCTAAGAAATAAAAAAGGGGATTTAAGGAAGGAGTGATTTGATGTCAGAGGCCAGACCCGTGCCAATCTCCATATTAGGGACCTGAGTGAGAGACAGCCATACATGAGCTGCCATGGAATTTCCACCATGATCCATGAAAGAGCACATGCTGGGATGCCCAGGTGGCAGTGGTAGGTGCTGGAAAGCCAGACTGCATTCCACAGCTCTGCAATCCCTCAAACTAAATGAGCAGCGCTAGGAAGGGGAAGGAAAGACCAGTGCATTTAGACATGAGATTGAAGGCTCAAACTAGAGTTTTGATATACAAAAGTCACCAGAGATATCTATGGGTTGTGCCCATAGTTTGGTTAAGGGCATAGTTGAGGTAAATGTGTGGAGAAAAATGAATTCTCTTCTTACTCTATTCCAAACCAATTTCAGATTGTTTGACTTCCCCGTTAACAACAAATTGGGCTGTCGAGAATGGGGTGAAGCCAAGTCCTATAAAGGGAGTGAAAACCAAAACGATGAGGCAGGTGAGCACACAGGACAACAGTGTGTGTCGGGGAGAACCAGGAACCAGAGCTTCAGTACCCTGCCACATGAGTACGTAGGCAGACATGGTTCTCAGCATAGCCTGTAAAAGATGCCCTGTCCAGGAGTAAAGTCCAGCTAATTTAACTGCTGTAGTCACATGATGGAGTATAAGCTGTCGCTCACAGAAACCACTAGTCTCCTTCCAGAAGGATCTAGAACTAGAGTACACACAAGATCTTCCTCTTCAGAAATGGTAAAAACAACAAGACAGGAGTCTACAGCCTAGCCTTGTATTTAAGCTCTGCTTTGATTTAGCTGAGGGTACATTTCACCAATACCACAGAGGAATAGTTCTCTGACATATAGGCCAACCGGTGCTTAGAAAGGTTGTTCATCTTGCCAGAATTAGTATCAAATAGTCAGCTAGTGAAGGGTAAAGCACAGAATTCATATGTGCGGCCCCAAAGCCTTCTATCATACTAGTTGAGAAAACAATATTCCTTGAGGTGTTCTGATGACCCAGAAAAAATTGCTTTGGAGAAAATATATACGAGCACTCATAAGCAAAGGATGCTGCTTCTGTTCTTACACCCGGATGATAACAGGGCTTGTGGGGCTAAATTCACACCATCATAGGCTGCCCCATTTTTTATTCAAAAGACTAAAATCTGTTCAGAAAAAAAAGACGTAAAGTCAGAATTCATCTTTTTATGATCAAATAGCCAAAGAAGCCAAGGGGATCTATGAACCATATCGAGGAAACATCATTTCTTTAGGCAACAGAGAACGTCCACAGCCAAGCAGCAATGCAAAGGCACCATGTCCCGTGTGTGTTCCCATTGGAAGCGCCAAGTGCAGCATGGTCTGGAAGGCTGGCCGTAATTCCAAGCTTTGGACTTTTAGTTTCTCTGCTAACTGCGGATCAACATAACATGGTTTTCAGAACCAAGCAGCCCTTTCTGCAGGACTCTATAAGTCCCAGGGAAGGCAAGTATTCCATTACCATGTTAAAAGATGCTGTAAGCATCATTCCAGTCCCTGTACATGTATAAATTAATTTATCCTCAGAGCAATGACACAGCTTGCATACCATTATTATCCTCATTGCAGAGATGAGGAAAAAGGAGGTGCAAGGATGTTAAACACATTTCTCAACATCCACAGCTAATGGCTAATCATGTAACAGAGAAGGGACTTGAACCTGGGCTGCCTATCTCCAGAGCCCTGCTGCATGGGCTGTGATTAGACAAGAATAAATATGACTTGGGTCAAGCTAGTTAACGAGGGTTACAAATAGAAAAGGGTAAACTAAATGGAATTAAAATTAAATAGAGTAAAATCCACCCAGGTTAAAATGGTCTTGGCCTTTTATTAGAATTAGGGAATACTTTATGCCTGTGGGCTTTCTTTCTTACCTATTGCAAAAGTCATTTTGATCATTTGCAACCATACATCAGAGACTGTATTAGGCAAATACTGCATTATACACCCTGTCGTTTCCTTCTGGATCATTTGAAATATTTAACTCTTCTATACAGTTAATAAATATTTTATGAATTGTAGGTTTATTTATATTTATATGCAATGTTAATAAAAGCTATAAACTTGGGGAGGGGTTTAGTACAAAAATAATAGCTAATATTACCTACATTGTCTGATTCTTTTAGAATGGGCTCTAACTTCCTTAACATTATATGTTAAGGTATGTGCACCATCTGTGGTCATTTACTTCACCGAGGCCAGCTTGAGAGAGCTAAAACAAGAATTTAAATACCCATAAGAGCAGCTCTGAGAATGTGATATTGACATCAGGAATGAGGCAATGACTCATCACCTGGGACTTGTTAGATAAGCAAAATCATAATCTCCACTCCAGACCAAATAAATCAAGGACTCAGGATGACCCCACCCCCAACACAGACTCCAGAAGATAATGATGCAGCTGGAGTTTCCTCAATACTAGCACCCAGCAAACCCAATCCTTCCCACCCTTGAGGAGGTGCTGAATGTTCTTGTCCAATAGCTCAGAGGGACAAAACAGGAGACCCAAGGACAAACCCTGAGGGTGACAGCAACCAAATAACCAGGCAAGTCTAGTCTGTGATTTCACTGCCAAGCGGGATTTCAGTTTAATATGATTTCTACTATCATTTAACATTAAATTCAAAGCCATTTCAAACTCCTTCTCTATCTAAAAAGGGTGACCATTTGACTTCCATCCTGCCCCTAAGGGTACATCAACTCATTCACCACTACTCAAGACAAGCTTTTAACCAGTAAGTTGATCCAGACCTTTCTGTAGTAAGTTGTTGAGCCAATCAACCTGCAACCTTCAGCGAGTCACGTAACTTGAAGGAAACTATCAACTAAACCCAACATATTTTTTTTCAGTCTATGAAATGTGTTTTGAAATCAGAGATCCCAAGTAGAGAAGCTCCTTAGGGACTCTATGAAGAAGCCTAACAGCTGATCTGTAGTGACCAAAATGAGTTAATGTGCTTTCAAAACGAAGTAAATAATTCCCTTTTCCCTGCAAATGGCAGATCACCATAAATGTTGGTCATTAAGTTGCCAAGTGATTCTGCATGGACTCCCTCCCATGGGACACAAGAGAGGGTGAACCCATCTCTAATAAACTGAACATTATCCACTAGAAGTCATGCCAGCAAGACCAAAGGAAGAGACAGCTGTACAGACCAGGAAGAGCACTGAAGAGCCTCTGCAGGGTTTGTGGAAGACGCCTCTTTTACTTGAAGGGGAAATGTAGGATAGTGCGAAAGGATAACGAAGTTTCTGTGGTGCTTACATAACACATCAGGTCTAGTCTCAGTGGGTTGTCTCATTCCAGGTTAGCCGGAGAGTTCCCAGCCCATTTTACAGATGAGGGCATTAAAAATTCAAAGCTCCAGTAATTGACACAAAGTCACACTGGGTGGATGAAGTACAAAGCCAAGCTATAGACCTAGGTCTGTCTGGTGTGTATCACTCACCCAATATTATTAAAGCATTCCAATACCTAATGGGTCAAACATTTAGGTGTTAAAAATATGATTCCAAGGAGGAAATGACAGGGTTAATCAATATACCATGTAAACAAATTTAGAATTAGTATTATAGGAGTTCAACTAAGGAGAAATAAGGGGCCTTAAGAGAGCATATATTAGAAACTGGATGTGACCAGTGAGGTCAAGTGAACAGGAGATAACTCATCTGAGATCTGAAAAAAGGGTAGAAGACAATTGAATAAAAGATCTAGGGACAAGGAGTGAGAGTGCAGGGAGGACTAGTAGGTGTCTAAGTGGGAGGCAGTTGGTGTGGACGGGGAGAAAGGGGAACAAGGCAAAGTGAGGACAAAAGCACAGAGAGCCTGAAACTCCAGTGGGTACAGAGGTCACAGAGAGTCCTCAGTCCCTGTAACCTGTAATAGGAATGCATCCTTTTCCTTAGAGTGAGAAGGTGGATGGCATACTCAGCTCTTCATATCAAGAGATTGCACTACATGCAACAGGCAAAATCGGCTGAAAACAAAGAGCGGGTGCCTTTGGAGGCAGGCATTCTGTAGGATGTCTGGGCACTGCTGCTACATTCAAGGCAAGAGACAAGGCAGGCTGGGTTCACAGGAAGTCAGAAGATGGAAGAGTATGTGAACACATTTTAAAGATGATTATTACATAAAACAAGATAAGTAGGACACTTACACGACTCCCTTCCACCAACAGTTCTGGGAACATTATGGAAGAAAGGGTGGAAAGAATGCAAGCGCTGGAGGATAGGGACGAGTGCTGAAAAATGCTGTCTTCTGGGTGTGACAAGGCTGTCGTACTCATGAACTCACCTGTACAAGATCGAGCAACATTCCCACAAGCAGCACCAATTAGACTTGGTTGGTTATCCCCCCAAAAGGAAAGGACATGAAAGTAGAAAGGAGGCCTACTGGAGGTTTTCCAGGGGAAGTAAGAGGAAGGAATTGAATGTAATCAAGATATATTGTATTCATGTATGAAATTTTCAAAGAATAAATAAAATATATGCTAAAGCAATAAAGAAAAGAAAGATGAAAAATTCTGCAAATATAAGAGGATTGATGCTATAACTCACAGGTAAAGGAAACATGGTAAAACAGCATGTATTCAGACAGATTGCTATAAAAAGAATCTGAAATGCCCTGAAGGCCTAAGCATTAAAGGCTTTGTTCCCAGCTATAGTAGAATTTGGGCCTAATGAGAGGAGGTGAGGCTATTGGGGACCTCATCACCTCCTCTTTTATTTCCCTTCCCAGTGGTAGGGATACAAATAGGCTTCCTCTACCACATGTGACCATCATAATGCCTTGTCACAGACTAAAAGACAATAGGAAACTAACCATGAACTGAAGTCTCCAAACTGTTCTCTCGGGTAAGTTGGTAGTCACAGGTGCTGCAAAAATGATGAGGGAAGAGGACAGTGATGTGAGGAGATCTGAGACAATTCTGAGAAGCTGCCAAGAACTCAATCAGATTCTTAACCATGCATCTGAAGCAAGTGGTCTACACTAGAAGTCTTAACATAAGCTGTCAGCCGTTCTCTGTTAAGAAGTGGTGATGCCACAATAGAAACATGGTCAACCTCTTTTTATGAGGCTACAGTGAGCCTGATACCCAAGCCACACAAAGATACTACGAAGAAAGAAAATTACAGACCAATCTCACCCACGAACATGGATGCAAAAATACTCAGTAAAATACTGGCAAACCGAACCAAGAGCACACAGAAAAATCATCCACCATGACCAAGGCTTCATCCCAGAGATTCAGGGATGGTTCAGCATATGAAAATTTGTCAAGTAATCCTCCATATAAATAAACAGAAAGAAAAAAACTACATGATTATCTCATTAGATGCTGAAAAAAACCTTCAACAAAATTCCACATCCATTAATGATAAAAGTCTTGGAGAGAGCAGGGATACAAGGAACATACCTAACATAATAAAGGTAATATACAGCAAGCCAACAGACAACATCAAACTAAATGGAGAGAAACTCACAATGATCCCACTGAAATCAGGAACAAGACAAGGTTTCCACTCTCTCCATATCTATTCAATATAATACTTGAGGTTCTAGCTAGAGCAATAAGACATCAAAAGGAGATCAAGGGGATACAACTCAGAAAAGAAACTCTCACCATTTGCTGATGATATAATAGTATATATAACTGACTCAAAAAATTCTACCAGGGAATTCCTACAACTCATAAACACCTTCAGCAATGTAGCAGGATACAAGATTAAAAAAAAAAAAACACAGTAGCCCTCCTTTATAGAGATGATAAGTGACCTGAGAAAGAATTCAGAGAAATAGCACCCTTCACAATAGCCACAAATAACATAAAATATCTTGGGGTAACTCTAGCCAAACAAGTGGAAGAACTGTATGACAGTAACTTTAAGTCTTTGCAGAAAAAAAATCAAAGAAGACAACAGAAAATGGAAAGATCTCCCATGCTCTTGGGTAGGTAGAATTAACATAGTAAAAATGGCAAACTGACCAAAAGCAATCTACAAATTCAATGTAATGCCCATCAAAATCCCAGCAAAATTCTTTACAGACCTTAAAAAAGAACAACAATGTTCAACTCCATATGGAAAAGCAAAAAACCTAGGGTACCCAAAGCACTCTTTATTGTATTCCTATACAATAAAGGAACATCTGGAGGCATCACAATCCCTGACTTCAAACTTTACTATAGAACTACAGTAATTAAAACAGCCTGGCACTGGCATAAAAACAGACAGCAGGACGAATGGAATCGAATACCTGGACATCAATCCACATGCATACAAGCACCTGATTTTTGACAAATAAAACCTAAAAATATAAAATACAAAAAAGAAAGCATATTCAACAAATAGTGCTGGCATAACTGAATATCAACATGTAGAAGAATGAAAATAGATCCATATCTATCACCATGCACAAAACTCAAGACCATATGGATCAAACACCTCAATGTAAAACCAACTACACTGAACCTCATAGAAGATAAAGCGGGAAGTACAGTTGAACACATTGGCACAGGAGACCACTTCTTAAATATAACCCCCCAAAGCACAGATGCTGAGAGAAACAGTTAATAAATGGGACCTCCTGAAACTGAGAAGCTTCTGTAAAGCAAAGGACACGGCCAACAAGACATAACGGCAGCCTACAGAATGGGAAAAGATCTTCATCAACCCCACATCGGACAGAGGTTGATTTCCAAAATATAAAATGAACTCAAGAAACTTGACATCAAAAGAACAAATAATCTAATAAAAAATTTGGTACAGAAATAAATAGAGAACTCTCAACAGATAAATCTCAAATGGCTGAAAGATACCTAAGGAAATGTTCAGCGTCCTTAGCTATCAGAGAAATGCAAATCAAAATAACTCTGAGATTCCATCTTATACCTGTCAGAATGGTAAAGATCAAAAACACTGATGACAGCTTATGCTGGAGAAGATGTAGGGTAAGGGAAATGTTTCTCCATTGCTGGTGGGAGTACAAACTTGTATACCCACTTTGGAAATCAGTATGGTGATTTCTCGGAAAATTAGGAAACAATCTACCTCAAGACCCAGCAATACCACTTTTGGGTATATACCCAAAGGAAGCTCATTCATACTACAAGGACATGTGCTCAACTCTGTTTATAGCAGCATTATTTGTAATAGCCAGAACCTGGAAACAACCTAGATGCCCCTCAACTGAAGAATGGATTTTTTTTAAAAAAAGTGATACATTTACACAATAGAGTACTACTCAGTGGTAAAAAATAATGACATCTTGAAATTTTCAGGCAAATTGATGGACCTAGAAAAACAAGTATTGAGTGAGGTAACCCATACCAAGAAAGACAAATATAGCACGTATTCACTCATATGTGGCTTTTAGACGTAAAGCAAAGAAAACCAGCCTATAATCTACAACCCCAGAGAACCTAGACAACAAAGAGGACCCTAATAGAGATATACATGGATCTACATAGAAATGTGAAAAAGACAAGATCTCCTGAGTAAATTGGGAGAGTGGAGGGTCATGGGAGAGTGTAGAAGGGGAGAGACAAGGAAGGGAGGGGAGCAGAGAAAAATGTATGGTGCAAAAAAAACAATAAATAAGTAAACAAAGAAGCAGTGGTGCTGGTGGGTTGCAAAGAGAAGTGGTGATGGGCTCAGAAGTCTCTGATGCAGCCATGAGGACCACCATCATTTAATGCCTGAGGAAGGAAACGCAACCAGGAAGTGCCAAGAAATCCAGAGCACCATGTTCCAGTAGGATGTCTTCTGAGAATAGGAAATTATACCGTTTTAAAGACTCCTGCTTGCAGGGTGAAAACAGTAAAAGAGAGCGGTGGGCATTTCTCCCCCGGAAAGCAGGCCCATTTTCTGGTGTAGTGAGTGTCCTGTTTCCTTTCATCGAGCTGTCACCGTTACCTATCACATGGTTTGAGTAGAGGTGAGTCCTCCCCTCACCTGGCAGTCATAAAGCTGTATTCCGGGACCAGCTACTCAGAGCTTTGTAGTTGCCTTGATACCTGAACCTTCATACAAGTTGTCCAAGGATCAAATTCTGAGCCCAAGCCAGAATAGTAACAGTTAGGGGACACATAGTAACAGTTAGGGGACACATAGTAACAGTTAGGGGACACATAGTAACAGGTGACACATAGTAACAGTTAGGTGACACACAGTAACAGTTAGGTGACACATAGTAACAGTTAGGGGACACATAGTAACAGGTGACACATAGTAACAGTTAGGGGACACATAGGCTAGATGACACAGCATTACTGAGTGAAAAGGCCATGTCTGAAGATGAAGGTGCCACTGATCAGGAACACTTGTGACAAAGCAGAATAAAAGAGAGTCCTGGGGACTGTGCTACTGGGATCCAGCCTCGCCAGAGAGCTAATCCTGAACTTAAAGGTATCCTGGGTCATCAAATTTCCAAGCATAAGCTACTTTGGGTTGTATTTCTAGCATTTCCATATCAAAGAAGCCGGCTCAGCACCACTCATCCACTGGACACCTCCATTAGCTCCTTGTTTCATCGATTTCTCAGTGAGAGGCTTTCAGGCTGGAAACTGAATTTGCATGACATCTTGATTTTCTTGGTTTATTGACATAAGAACATCCAAGAGGTGAAAACTAGGAATAGGGCCAAGACAAGGCTTATGTAAGTTTATCAAGAATCTAATGATTTTTTTGTAAAGTAGTCACAAAATTAGGAAAACTAGCCCTCATATGGCTTTGTGTTGCTCAGATGAGGAACACTACAGGGAACTGCTAACCACAGTTGAAACAAGAATGCCATTGCTCGCACGGCTCTCTCATGGCTGTAAGAAGACACCAGTTTGCTCTCCACCATACCATAACCCTTCAGTGAGCCATGGGAAGCCCCCACAGATTCATGTTCCCTTCAAAGACTCTTGGGCCAGGGACATGGCTCAGTCAGTAAAGGCACTTGCCAACAAACCGAAAACCCGAGCTGGATCCCTAAGACCCACATAGGAAAGGGAAAGAGTTGCAAGTTGCCCTCTGACTTCCACACGTGCTATGGCACACATTCCCACACACATACAAAGGTCCTAGCAGAACCTCAGGATCCTCACAGAACCTCCCAGGAGACCCAGATGCCACACTACGGAAGCACAGGGTAGGCTGTGAAAGTGCAAAGGGCTGGCGCAAGTGCCCCTCGCCTTGCAGAATGAAGATGGTAAAATCTACTTTCCAGTAGACCATTGGAGGACATGATGGCTATGAAAGCCCCTACCACAAAGTCTGAGAGGTGAGAGGGACTCAGGGCACACTAATCACTTTGGAATCTCAGCACCTTTCCAGACCTCAGATTTCTTTTCTAAGTCTCTTTCTTGCTGTCGTTGTTGTTAGTTAGTTTGTTTGTTTTATGTTTTTTTTGTTTTGTTTTTAAAGTAGGGTGTTATAAAGCCCAGATTAGCCGAGTATGTACTACACATAGCCAAGATGACCTTGAACCCATGGTCCTCCTTTCTCCACTCCCTAAGTGCTGGTACCGCAGGTATGCACCACCACATCTGGTTTTATGCAGTGGTGGAATCAAATCTCAGGGCTTCCACCATGCTGGGTAATAACTCTACAAACTAAGCTACAAATAACAGATATTCAGAAAAACACACTGTGACCAACACACCAGGTACAATGCCTGAGACACCAAATGCATTGGGAGGTATCTGGCATTGGGAAGAGCGGAGTCTCCCTCTCCTGTGCTCACCTCAGGGAGAAAATTGAAAACAACAAATAGGACACCAAGACAACCTTCAAGCCCAGCCCTGGAAGGCTGGACTACAGACTGTGTAAGCCTGCATCTGGCAGGGCACACCTGACACTGTGCATGGCGAGGCTCCTAATAGGTGTTAATGTCTCCTTGATACCCCCTTCAGTCACCAAGTAGAAACTGGACAGTACATATATCCTGTCACCCTATGGCCAGAATTGAGCATCAAGGATTTAATGATTTGTTAATAAAACAGAAGAGCATGAATAGGTTTGAATAATTTCTTCAATTAGCAATAATTCATTCTTTAAATGCATTACCCATCCATTTGACCATGTCTCCCATTACATCACAATGTAGATGCTACTTCAGAGCTAAGATTCTTTCATTCCTTTGATAACAGCATAAGAAGATACCATAAGGACCAGTGCTGTGATTTATTATAACTTAAAACACACATACATGCCCTCATGCATGCACATGAGCACACACACACACACACACACACACACCCTTTTGTCAGGAAGAGTTGACATTTATAGTTTCAGCAGCCTGGGTTCCTTTTATGGTAACAGGGTTTGTTTTTCTTTTTCTAAGGGAAAGTCTTGGATTTATTATGCTCTGCTCCCTACTAACTAAATGAGTAGAAGGGAGAGATTTATAAAGCAGATAAACAGAAAGATTTATGGTTTCTTTCTCAGAGCAGCTCAAAATTATGGAAAAACTCATTGACCTTTCAAGAGAAGAACTTGGTTCAGCCAAGCAGAAACTAAGTGTACCTGAGAGGTTTCCAATTAATCCCTTAATTTAAAGCCTTTGTCTTTCTCCAGTAAATATGCTGGAGGAGATGCTGAACCCCATTTATTCCTTTTGAAGTATAATTACCTGTGGGCATTACAGACAACATTTCCTATCACACCAAGCAGTAAGTATCAACAATACTTGTAATAATTAGAAAATGGGGAAAGGGGATTAGAAAGAGAAAAGAAACGGAGTAGGCAACTAAGTGGGAGCAGCGGATTTTGCAGAGTAAGTCACAAGGAGAGAAAAGGAGATGAGATGGAGTCCTGAATCTCAAAAGGAGGAGGAAGGGAATGAGAGCTGGTAGGTAACTGGGACCAGATCGCATGTTCTGGAAGATTCTGTTATGACGTATTCCAGAATGGACAGGCTTGGAGAGAATCAAACCAGCCTGAATGTGTGATAAAGTTACCCTTGTCCCAAGACTGTAATGAGAAGCTGTCTCCAACTGTGTCTTCCCCATATATCCAATCATGCTCACTCAGAACACCCAAGAGGAGCAACTAAAGCAGACAGACACCTCATTAGGAGTTGCTAATAACGTTATCTCCCCATTTTATTTTGCTTTTTTTTTTGAGACAAATACAGTTTGGAATTAAAGTTGCAAGAGTTTCTGAGTGTCCTTTGTTGGCAGTGTAACCCTGGGCAAACCAGTAATCTTTACAAAGTCTTGATTTTATTATGATAACAATAATAGCTAGCCTGTAAATTTGGAAGAATTAAGTGAAATAAGAAATATGAAATGCTAATTGCAGCGGCTAGCATGGAATAGATGCTAGAAAATATTATCTGTCACCAGAAGCCACTGGGACATCCTCACTTGTCTAGTGCAGGGATTAGTATGGCAGAGCAGTGATACGGGCTGGTGTGGAAGCAGCTGGATCTTGTATAAGAAGATTTGGGTTCTCTATTCCCTCATTAAAGATGGGGAACAGGATCTGTGGAGGTCACAGCAAAATGTAACTCCACCATTAGCTCCTTGGGTAACCCCAAGCCCTTTTCTTATTCCTGACCTCAGTTTCCACATCTGGAAACTGAAGATGGCAATATTTATTTTATGCTATAGTAAGAAAATCAAGTAATTATCATAGACATATAAAAAATTGTGAATAAGTATCAGCAACACTTGCTATGATTAAAGCGTCCATGATTGCACTCAACAATGATTTACTGAGTAAAGCTGCTCAGCGGGCAAGGCTTGATATTAGGGAGCAGCAATAAATGATGCGACAGAAGCAGGTGACATCTGGGAGCCCTCTGTCCATGCCAGCAAGGCTACCAAGTGGACTGCCAATGCTCCTTAAATAACTCAGGTATGTCTTAAGGAAGGCCCACATGGAAAAAGCCATGAAATAAGATTATACTTGATCTACGTGGGTGCAAGACCTAACTCTGAGAGTGTAAATGTCAGTTTCCTCACCTATAAGAGAGCCCATAATCAAAATTCTCACCTTAGATTATAGAGGGAACATTTGACATTAAAGTACTTTATAAATTACAATGCATCATGCAAATGTGTGGTATTAGCATATTAATTATTCCTGTACACATGCTTAATGATCATGTTTATCAAATGGGAAAAACAGAAGGATAAACATTCTCTCATTAACTATTAAATAGGTTAAACCTGTAAGGCCTGAGTCAGACAAACTGTAGGAGAGAAACAATTGGTTTCAGAGGAGTTTGCTTTAGAAAAGAGTAGTTAAACTTTGACACTTATCATAGTTACCACAGAAAATGCTGGCATCTGTCACATCAATATTCAAGGATTTCTGGGAATTCTTGCATCTATGGATATTCTTAGAGACCTGACAAGCAAGACACACGAAGGGCTGTTTTACAAAGTGTCTCAGAGTGATGACAGGGTTCACGCATGGATAGAGATGATTTGGGATACAAACCATTTAAAGAACACTAAATTAAACAGTTTCCTATGAACTTTGCAAAGCCAGTCTATGTAGTCCTGAGATCTGGTGTGTAACATCTTCAAAATATATTCAAACAAGGAATCATTGTTTCCAGCCTCTATAGGCAAACAGAAAGAACTGAGAATGTAAGCAAACAACTGAAGCATTTAAGCCATCCCCCCAGGGTTTCAACAAGAGGCATCCAACCTTCAATGGTCAAGGCAGAAACACAGGTCAGAGCTGGGGTAGGGGATGAGGCTTCCAGTGGCCTTATTCCACTCACGCCCGTGGAACTCTACTGTGCTTTAGCCATTGCTAAATGTGAGGATGATACTATCCAAACTAAAATTTACTGCAAATTATAAGAAAAGATGAAATGAAGGTTATGTCTATTATATATAAAAGTATATATGTCACATGATAAATTTAAAATGGAACATGAAATTATATACATTATATGATACATGATATTTATAGTTCCACTGTTGTGCTATGTACAATATATATACATAGATGTGCATATGCATACATGTGGGTTATCTTTACATATAATATAAATATACACATATAGACACACACATGTATCATCATTTGTCTACTATGGGGATGAATACGACAGAGTAGTGATGCAGGTTGCTGTGGAAAAAACTAGATCTGGTCTATGAAGATTCAAGTTCCTCCATTCCATCTTTGAAGATGAGACCCAGTATCCTAGAACCAGAGAAACTTGACCCACTAGTTATCTACCTGGGCATCCTCAAGTCAGTCCTTTCACTGTTCCTAGCCTCAGTGTCCTCGTCTGCAAACTTAAAATACACACACACACACACACACCGCCCACCCCACATGCACACACGCACACATATGCATCCATAGCCATGAACAATAAGAAACATCTACTTTAAAGGCTGTGCCAGAGTAATCGATCCCAGCTGCATTCTCAGGGAAAGCTATGTTATCCCATCTGATGGAGGAAGAAGGATGACCATGACTTAGATGCGTACAGAAACACTCAGGAAGCCGTTGGTTTTATTACCTACTGGATGCCATGAGAGCAAAAAGACAAATGATAATTTACTGTAGATGAGCTGCAAGTCATCCAAGTGGATTTGGGCGAACTCCACAGTTTTTGAGAAAGTGGGTATGTAAAAATGGACTCACAACCGCTCATGGCTAATGAGGTTATGGATCTTGGAGGGGAGTCTATTATTGTCGCTTTACTAGGCCAGCATAACTCCTAACTGTGTTCTAAATACTTATACTCATGGATATAAGTGTAGTTCTCGGCCCTCATTGAAGAAGCTGCTCTTTGCAGCATATGGAGACCATTATGAAAAAAACACACCAGGTCAACTTGTAGACAACAATTAACTGTGGGGTGCCCAGCCCCAACAGATACAACACAACTCTTGAGCCAAGAGCTTGAACCAAGGCTCAAGAAACATTGAAGAAGGGGAGTCAAAAATACTGTAAAAGCCTGAGATAAGGGAGTCTGCTGTGATTGTGTCTCCTGGAAATGACAGTAAAGTGTCACTCCTGGTACCTCAACAACTGGGCTGCCTAACCAAGACCCAAACATTGTCAATAACAATAGACATGGAAGGGGAAAATTTCGTAGAACCCCACTACTGGACAAAGAACTGCAAACAACTAGAAGATTCTGAGAGAGGGAGAATTAGTCTTTCCCAGGGATGAGTCCCTATATGGTTGCAGTGGCATTTCAATTGTATTTTAATAAATAAAGGCTGCCTGAAGATCTGAGAGTAAAACAGCCTCACAGCCCCACTGGTCAGCCTTACAGACCAGGTTATGGTAACACACACTTTTAATCCCAGTAGGCATAATGACACGTGCCTTTAATCCCAGTAGCCACACTAGTTGCCATAGAAACCTGGCTTGGGAGAAAAAAGAAAAAGAGTATAGAGAGTCAAAGTTAATACTTAAAATAAAAGGGTAAAGTCTTTAAAGAGACAGACTACAGATAGTTTTAGATTAAAAGAAATAAAAATAAGCCACGTAAAAATGGAAAATTCACAGAATGTCTGGATTATGTATTTTATTGTGTTTTCTTTGAATTTTTTGACTGTAAAGGAGCTAAGTAGCGAGAGACATTTCATTGTCTGGGCTGCTAAGCTAAACCAGCATGGATATTATCATAAAGGCATAATGGCTTTAAAATTTGGGTCTAAGGATATGGTGCTTTGAAAAGGAAGTTCTTCTTTTGTTTTCACAGAGGATGGGACCCTGTGGATTCCTTCTACACCAATGTAGTTTGATAGACCACGCCCTCCTGAAAGGTCACTGTGAACACCTTCAGAAAATTACTTCACTCAACTGGTGACTGAGATGAACAAGATACACCATGAAAGACCTAATTGACAGCGCCCCCATACAGCAGGAAGAAGTTTGGAGAGAAGTAACTACACCCATATTCCCAAATATTGTTTATAAATGTTCTTTAAATTTAAAGGGGGAGATGATATAGATATGGATAATTTACATCGGTATAAATTTTGCTTTATTGATATAAATTTAAGGTCAATTTTGTAATATATATGTATTTCTGATCTTGATTAAGGTATTGTAATTGTGTAGTTCATTTAAAAATGTAATGTATAATTAGGAAATATAGGTTGTTAATGGATAATCATTGATATAGTCAAGCTTGTAGTCATGTTAGTTAGATTTTCTAGATATATAGAGGTATATTTCAGTTAGATAGACATTCTTCATATCTTTCAAAGATGACAGAATATGGCATTTAAATATTTTATTAACTTAGGACTTTTCATGACAATGAGACACGTCTGCTCCTGGCAGCACCAGCTACTTCAAGAGGAAGATGGGCATCGAAGAGACTCCTTTTGGAGTTGGTTTGCCATTTGGGCAAGAAACTGCTCTTGCCTGAACTGTTGCATAAACTGGACACAAAGAACCCGCAGAGAGAGGACTGTTAAATTTGCTTAAAGGTGAGATGATCCTTCAGGGTTTCTGCTTCATGAAAGAGTCTGTGAGACATTCTACAGGATACAGAAGAAAGTGACTGAACTGTCTTTGAATTTTCCTGCTTCATGGAAAAGTCTGCAGGATACTATGGGCCTGTAGGCTGAAGATGGATGCCCCAACGGTACAAAGGAACTTTGGGTGACTGTCCAGTCAGCGAGATGTCTCTATCATTTCTAGAGTTTTGGAAGTTGTTTACTTAGGTAATATTTTATCCTTCTGGAGTCTTTGATGGAGTTGAAGAATGGATAGTTATAGTTTTCCATTGTTATGATAAAAGATAAAATAGATCTAAATATGGTAACTGTAATTCTTGCTTGATAACTGTTTTGTTATATGTAACTTTACTATGTTAAAATGAAAGCCTTTCTTTTTTGTTTAAATAGAAAAAGGGGAAATGGTGTAGGAGGGTCCTTCTGTATTTGGGTTGCTTTTAT
>PVIU01000363.1:0-144244 GCA_004026605.1 Ondatra zibethicus | reverse complement strand
GCAGAGTCAGAGAGAGCCGCAGCCATGAAGCTCCCAGGTCACACACGCTGAATCTTTTCCGGTAAGCCACGACTCGTGGTGACACACAGATTATTAGAAATGGGTTAAACAAATATGTGAGAGTTAGCCAATAAGAGGCTAGAGCTAATGGGCCAGGCAGTATTTCAATGAATACAGTTTCTGTGTAATTCTTTCGGGTACGCACTGGGAGCCGGGCAGGACAGAACAAGGGGCCCTGAATTTGGAATCAGGCGCTGGGAACGCAGCCCGCACACCTCATACTACGTTGAGGTAAGAGCCAGTGGCTGGCTGTTTTGCTTTTCAGATCTTCAGGTTCAATCCCAATTTCTGACCCTGAGCTTTTATTAATTGTGCTTTATATGGTCATCCAATACTAAGTGTGTTGTGAAATATTAGTTGAAGATGTATTACATTTGTTTATGCTGTGGAACATTTGTTTAATGATGCAAAGGTACATAGCATTCTTTTATGCTGCATTTGTTTAACTGTGAAGCCATGTTGCTTTGCCTATCTAAAACACCTGATTTGTCTAATAAAGAGCTGAATGGCCAATAGATGAGCAGGAGAAAGTATAGGCAGAGCTGGCAGGTAGAGAGAATAAATAGGAGGAAAAATCTGGGAAGAGAAGTTTGAGGGGAGAATAAAGGAGAAGGAAAAAAGGATGCCAGGGGCCAGCCACCCAACCAGACCTGGAATAAAAAGGAAAGAAAATATATACAGAAATAGAGAAAGATAAAAGCCCAGAAGCAAAAGGTAGATGAGATTATTTAAACTGGCTAGAAACAAGGCAAGCAAAGTTGGGAATAAATAAGAAAGAATAGGTAGTCATGTGATTATTGGGGAGCTACATGTCAGGCCTCCCAAAGAAAAAAAAAGAGCTTAAAAAAACCCCACCAAGTACAAAAATGTGTAGCTTTGAAATCATATACATATGAGTGAAAACAAAAAGCTTAAGCAGGTTGTGTTGATACATTTATGCATCTATAAAATCAACAGAAGTCAAAGGGAAAGAGGCCATGAATTTGAGAAGGATGAAGAAGTGATTATGGGGGGAGTTGGAGGGAAGAGAAGGAATGAGGAAATGATAAAATTACATTTTAATTAAAATTCTAAAAGAAATTAGTAGGTGGGTAAGGCTATATTAACATGAAAAAATGGACTCTGAGGGTGAAAACTCAAGTTGGGGGTGTTGACCAAGGGTGGAAAGGGCAGATGTGGGAAGATTTGTGGGGAATATGGTCAAAATACATTGTATGAAATTCTCAAAGAATTGATAAAAATAGTATTTTTAAAGTACCAAAACCCCTTGTGTTTTAATAATTTGAACATTTCAAAATTTCTCATTAAATAGGTCTCCTGGGAACATCTACGTCCCGGGCCAACAGGAATAGTGACGCTTCACACTGAGAAGCCTCTACTACAGATCTTTTAGGTGACCCGTCCTGGGAGGGGCACTAGCTGAGGAGTCCTGAGACTTGCTACTTAGCACTGTAGGTCCGAAACTGAGAAAGAAAACCCAAAACTGCCAGCCGCTATTTCACATTCTAAGAAAACTGAATTTTTCTTAGTGTCAGATGGACCTGAGATTAAGTCCTGTTTGTTACACACTGTGAGACTGTGAGCTTTGGTTTCTTTATTAAGCAATGAGGAATGAGCAAGGCAACGCATATAAGGACCTGCTTAGCATATGTCCCCGGCACAAATGTTAACTATCCACTTTCATTCAGAAAAAAAATACCCAGGAAAGTCCCCGCCACCCTGCTACTAACCGTTCAATATTCAGAAAGTATGAATGACGCTCTTCTCCAAGCACCATGCAAGGTTCTAGAGCAGTGGATCTCAACCTTCCTAATGCTGCAATTCTTTAGCAAAGTTCCTCATGTTGTGGTGACTCCCCCCAACCATAAAATTATTTTCATTGCTACTTCATAACTGTAATTTTGCTACTGCCATGAATGATAACATAAATGACGGGTCTGCGACCCACAGGCTGAGAAAGAATAAGTGAGGTTTGCGGCCGGCTCAGTGTCTGTGCGCAGCCTGGTCATTTCCGGTTGCTCCTCGCAAATGTAAACAAACTTATTACCTTGCCTAGTCAAGCACAAAGCATAAGTTTGCAGAACGCTGGAAGCATCAACACGTGAAGCATAATCCATCTCACAAACCAGGCTCCTTAGCTGGGCTCGAAAGAGTTCCCACTGGAGTTCTGAGGAGCCAGGTGAGTGCGCATCGAAGATACAGTTCCACCATTCTGCAGCAGAAGGGGAGGTGATGAAGAGCCAGAAATAAGGAAGTGCCTGGATCTCCACAACACTGCTGTAGGGGCTATTAGCTCACCCTGGAATTCTGAAACTCCTTTCAGTACAAAAGAAGGAGAAAGGGGTTCTGAAAAGAGGTGTAAGTTGGAATTGGAACACTTCTAGGTGGCTTTTTTTGTCTTTAAATTAAAAATGAAATTGACAAGACATGGGCTAGAGAGTGGCTATACCACTAAGTGCTTGCTGTCTTGCAGAGGACCCAGGTTCAGTTCCCAGCACCCACATCAGGTGATTCATGACCTCCTGTCATTCCAACACCTTTTGGCCTCTGTAGACACTAGCATGCATGTGGTGACATTAACTCATTCAGGCACACACACATGTGTAAGTAACAAACCAATTTTTTTTTAAGTTAAGATGTGCAGCACCTCTGTGGAAAAAGCCCATGAAGCGCTCTGCTTACCCAGGCAGCCACACCTTCATTTTCTACCAGTTCACTCTGTGATGTCTACTGTCCAGGTCCAACATGGGTCCTGGCAACATGGGAAGGAATCCAAAAGCAGCCCAGGCCTCTGATTAGCTCGTAACTTAGGACTTATGTAGAGCAGTAACCAGACCCTGCTGATGAATGCCTTAAATTTCCAACAAAGTGTTAGGAAGGCCCAGAGCAGGGAGACCACAGAGTCAGCCACAGGGTAAGGAGCGGAGATGAAACAGCCAATGGGCGACCTGAACTCCTCACACAGCATCCGGTCTCCCTCTCACGTCCAGTGGATCACCCAGTCCTGATGAGCTCACCCCTGCCCACCACTGTAACTTTCCCAGACGAGTGCTGCTAGCTGATGCTTGGTGGCCCTGACTTGTTGCTGTAGCCAGAACAAATTTTCAGAAATAAAAATTCAATCTTAACTGTTTCTTATAGAAAAAACTCTTCGATATCCTGATGGTCTTAGAACAGTTTCCTAGTATCCTGGTTCCTGGTTCCACCTCGGTCTGCTCTCACCCCGAGAGCTCCCACTCTGAGTTCTAGGCACTGCGCAGGCTCATGTGCCTCAGAGTTCCCACAGAGGCCTCCCCTAGGCACACACACATGTGTAAGTAACAAACCAATTTTTTTTTAAGTTAAGATGTGCAGTTCATCCACCTCCTGTCACCTCCCTCCATCCCGGGGGAGAGTTTCAGCTAGACTCGGCCAGCGCACCTCACCCTTGCCCACCAGACATTCAGCCTCCTCATAGCCCACTGTAGACCTCACCTCGCAAGATGCCCATTACCTTCTCAGCCCAGGAACAGTCTCACCTTCCCCACTTCTCCCCGACACATCCACTGCTGTCTGATCGGAACTTACATATGCTTAACTGAGCAGTTGTCATATTCACAGTTAGCTGATAATTTATTTAAATCTTAAGCTGTTCTATATTTTGCTTCTTCAAGCTTTAATTTCCCTTAGTTTTTATGGTAGCTCTTGAGAGGTGATCTGGGTAAAAGCATGCACTATGCAAGCATAGGGACCTGAGTTCAAATCTCCAGTACCCACTTATAAAAAACTGGGCGTGGCTGCACATGTTTGTGAGCCCAAAGTTAGAAAGCAAAGACAGATAGACTTCAGGAGCTAACTGGCTAGTCAGTCTGGATGAAGCTGCAAGTTTCAGGTTCAATGAAAGGCCGTGTCTCAAGAGAATAAGATAAGATAGAGGAAGACATCCAACATCCTCCCCTGGCCTTTGCATGTACCCATACATGCACACATATGCATACCCACATACATAGCACACATATACACACAGTGAAAAGAGACTACCGGAGCGTGGGCATTTGCATACTGATTCTGTGTGCAAATGACTTACAAATTCTGATTTACAGAATAGAAACACAGAGAGATACATTCCTGGCCTGGGGTCACAGATGACAAAGATAAGATTTTTAGCTCAAATGTGCCAGATCAAATGTTAAGTTTTTCACTTTTTCTGCTCTTCTTTTTCTAAAGATTTGGTGCATATTATTTTTATCTAGGCAAACCTTGCCAAGAAGCCAAGTTCAACAACAGGTACTGACATACTAGAAGCTATAGCAAAAGCAAAATAACAAGTTTGGGGCTGAGGAGATGGCTCCGTGGATACAGTGTGTGCCGTGCCAGTGTAAGGACCTCAGTTCAGATCCCCAGCCACCCACAAAACATATAGGTTCATATCTAGCTCCAGAGTTGGCAGGGAGGCAGGAGGGTTTCCTGGATTTCACTCATCAGCCAGTCTAGCTAAACAAGTGCTCCTCAGGCCTGGTGAGAGGCCCTATAAAAAGACAAGGCGCAAAGAGATGGAGGACAACATGTGAGGTCACCCTCTGGCCTCCACAGACATGTGCAGGCACGCACACGCGCACACACACACAGAGAACTTGGTATATTCAATTTTTCTTGTTCCTGTATAGATATCAGATATCTCAGAGTCCAAAGATGTTTACATTTTATACAAAGAAAAACATTTAAATCTACTAAACTTTCTATTTACATCTCTAAAGCTTGGATTTGTCCCTACAAAGTCAGGTAGGACTTTTTTCCTTTCCTTTTCCTGTTTTCTTCCTTATTTTTTTTTTTTTAATTTTTCAAGACAGGGTTTCTCTGTAGCTTTGGAGCCTGTCCTGGAACTCGCTTTGTAGACCAGGCTGGCCTCGAACTCACAGAGATCCGCCTACCTCTGCCTCCTGAGTGCTGGGATTAAAGGTGTGCGCCACCACCACCTGGCTTCTTCCTTATTTTTGCTACATAGAAGGCTAAGTACTATAAATAAATGACTAGTGACTTTCGAGGGGACACCTTAGGTCTCAGAATACTGCACAAGGAACCAATGGTTGTCTCAGCATGGTTTCCCATGGGGAAAGTCCATCACCGGGAAGTAATGCACGGCTGTCTTCGCTTCTCTTCCCAGTGCCCTGGGCACTAAGGAGAGGAAGACAGGCTGGGGGAAGGCCAGGCACAGCATTCTCATGGGGAGTCAGCCGGAAGTCAGATGCAGTAACTGTGGGCTTTAGAGAAACATGGCAAGCAAAACCGGATGGATTCCTCCAAGTGCCACAGCCATACTCTATCTAATTTCTCATCCACACCGGCCACGCCTCAAACTTGGAAAATGTCAACTAAGTAAGCAGTGTCGCCTAACCTGGTTTCTCTCCTCCAGCACCTCTGCGGCCAGTGCTTTGGAATCCTTAGGGCCTGGAACTTGACTTTCCTGACACAACATCCAATTAAGTGTATCTTGCCAACCTCAAACTTTTCACACTCTGGCCTACAGACAGTCTTGGGTGATTTTTTTTTTTGATCATGCATCTTTAGAGATAAAAATGTTTTAACATGTACTTCCTGTATGTTAATAAATAATTATTTAATAAAGAATATATGTCTAATAACATTATAATACATCATATACATTATAAAATACATATCAAAATGAAAGCTATAGACATGAGGTAGTACTCAATAGAAAGCTCCAGTATGTTCTCCACAGCCCAGTGGATCCAGTGTAACATCTGTGGACTGTTTACACACGCAGGCCTACAGGACAACCCAGAATTCCTGATGCAGGACTCCCCTCTGTATGCTGTGACTATGTTTTATTACCATTGGTTAGTAAAGAAGCTGCTTTGGTCTATGGCAAGGCATAATAGAACTAGGCAGGAAAACTAAACTGAATGCAGGGAGAAAGAAGGCAGAGTCAGAGAGATGCCATGTAGCTCCCGAAGGAGAAAGATGCTGGAACCTTGCCAGTAATCCACAGCCTCATGGTGATACACAGATTAACAGAAACAGGCTAATTTAAAATGTAAGAGCTAGCTAGGAATATGCCTAAGCTATTGGCCAAACGGTGTTGGAATTAATATACTTTCTGTATGGTTACTCAGGTCTGGGTGGCTGGGAAACCAACGCACAGTCTCCATTTACAAATTCCTGCCATCTCACTACTGGCTACATCTACCAAATGCTATTTGTTGCAGCCACATTCAAGATTTTACTCTGCGCCTTTGTCCACGCTAAGGCGGTCCATCCCTCACCTACTCTGTGCCTTTGTTCACACTAAGGGGATCCATCCCTCACCTACTCTGGCTTTGTTCACACTAAGGGGATCCATCCCTCACCTACTCTGGCTTTGTTCACACTAAGGGGATCCATCCCTCACCTACTCTGTGCCTTTGTTCACACTAAGGGGATCCATCCCTCACCTACTCTGTGCCTTTGTTCACGCTATGGAGATCCATCCCTCACACCTCTCCCATTTCATCATCACTTTATTAAGAAATCTGTTCCTCAGCCATGGCTCTGAGGTAGCCTACAGAGTGCTACTGACAGAATGCATGGCTCTCACCAAAATAGTCCTAGTCCAGGCCTTAAATCAAGCTTGAAGCCAAGTCTGTTTTGTTTTCATTATCTGGTTATAAGGTTCCCTTCCACGTTAGACTGTGGGATTCTTGGGGGTGGAATAGATCAATGAATAATCTTCAGAGTTCTAAAAACAGAGAGGACCCACTCAGGCATGTGCTTAGGTAACATACGGCCCTGGACCTGTTTGCTTTATCCCCTTGACAGCACATCCATGTGCAACATTGGTTGATTCATACTGCATGACCACAACAGCGTCCAGAGTCCATGGACCTAGATGAATGACATGCCTGGACGTAAGTCACACTTCTATAAAGCCCACCACAGCTCAATATAAAACAGTGGCCCCAAATGAATGTTGGTAGGTACAGTTTATATCTAGAGTATCTGTAGCTAGATAGACAGACCAAGAAGACATGAATTCTAGGCCAACAGCTGCAAAAGATGAGATCTGTTATTATGCCAACACATACTTACCGAATGAAAACCACAAGTTTTAACATGCACCTACATTACATATCTTCACAAAGCACTTCCAGTTGCCTTTACTTAAGTTTTGTTTAAGGTCTTACTTGAACTGTGAGAAATAGAGACATGAAAGAATTGAGTAACATTCTAAGGTCACCCAGCTGCTAAATGGTCCATCCAGGATCAGTTAGGATCTTCTGGCCCCCATTTCAACATTCCTCCCCTGTATCACTGCCTGGGGAACTGTCAAGAAAATGAATGATAGTCAAAAAATACTAGAAAGCAAGATTATTTGAAGCTAGTCAGCCACCGAGGCAAGCCACCAGGATGGAGGGACCAGCCACTTCTACACTTATGTTGCTTCCATCTTCACTTTCTTTTCCCACAGTACTTATAGGGGTTTTCTTAATCAGCATCCTCACGTGCACACACTCATCCTTGCTACCAGGTTCGATTAGGATGACATCACTCATTTACAAAAGTGTGTTCTGCTTGTTGCATGGACAGCTTTCTGCTTAGCTAAAGTTCAGAATTATAATGCATGGGAAACCTTGAATTTTGTCTAGGAAAAAAAAGAAAAAGAACAGGTAAGTCACTTTGGGATATGAGGTACTGGGAGTTGAACAAATCCCGCAGAGATGCAACAGCAGTCACCGTGGAGATGTCTTGGGAAAATGACAACGTAACTGTGGCAGGCAAACTGTGCTGTTATCCAGTTCTATCCATGAGCAAGTTTCAGTAATATCTGCTGACACACAACACAGGAAATAAAAAGGATTAAAATTAATGAGGATTTTTTTTTTCATTTAGTAAGCAGAAAAGCCGGTGAGATCAGAGAGCCGCTCATCACAAATTCTTCTCCCTCCTGGGAACATAGCTCGATGCTGCTCACCAATCTCCCTTGATGCTGAGTGCGGTGGGTCGCTAGGTTCTGACTTGTGAAATATAACCATCACAGGCACACTGGAAACCTTTTTTCTTCTCCACAATGACCTTGGAGGCCGCAGACTGCACACGATGGGCCACCAAAGGGTCCTGACTCAGAGCTCTGAGTGAAGAGAATTGCTGACCAGAAACAGCCACTTTAAAGACTGTGTGCCGAAGGATGAAAGCTGCCACTACTGGAAGCCCAACATCATTTGATTTATTATAAATATGGTCAAGAAAGGGCATCCTGAGGTACGAAGAGCAGCAAGTTCATAAGGGGTTGTGCTGGTTTAACAAAAAATGTCCCTCGTGGGCTTATGGATTTAAATACTTGGCACTGTTTGGGAAGGCCATGGAGCCTTGCTGTAGGAAGTGTGCTCCCGGGGGGATGGGCTTGGAGGGCTTGGAGCCTTGCTGTAGGAAGTGCGCTCCCAGGGGGGGTGGGGCTTGGAGCCTTGCACCACTTGTTCTCTCTGCTTCCTATTTATGGATGAAATGTGATCTCTCAGCTTCAGGCTCTTGCCACCAGCTATGGCTCTGGCTTAAGGACTATAGCTCTCTGGAACCACAAGCCCCTCCTTCCTTAAGTTCCTTTGCTCAAGGTATTCGACCACAGCCACAGAAAAGCAATCCACAAGTAAATGGAACAGACAAAGCATTACAGGGGCTGAACAGTCGCAGAACTTAGCAGAAGCAGCTTGACATCTTGTAAGGCAGGCTTTGAGCAACACAAGCCAGTCCTGACAAAATAAAGTGACCATCGCACAGAGACTGGAATCTTTTCCCTCCCTTTCTGTTCCTTCCTTCCTTTTCTTTCCTTCCTTCCTTCCTTCCTTCTTTCCTTCCTTCCTTCCTTTCCTTCCACTATCCTCCTTCCCTTCCTTTTCCCTTCATTTCAATCAACTTGTATTTGTTCATCAGCAATTCATTCCGCACCAATGTCTTAGAGGCTGATGATACAAGGAGTAAAATAAAATTATTGCCCCGTGCAGTTTATACTCCAAAAGGACAAAGTCAGAAAATAATAGTTTTGGGTAAAAAATCTTAGAGAGAAATTGCTATGAAGGAAGTAAAGTCCAAATATCAAAATGGTAACAAGAGTATAGAGGTAATTTCATCAAGGTGGTTAGGAAAGTCCTTTTATAAAGATGGGATATTTGAATTTTTGAGGCAGGGCAATAGCGCAAGTACAAGCAAGCGCATGCAAACTCACAATGAATAAGCAAAATTGGCCAAAACAACCTGTCCAGACCAAAAGCACAGTAACTAATGACGCACACTCCTAGTCAATCACAACACGCTAGCAGCGACCGCCAATTTCAAAAGGACCAACTAAAAACATTCCTGTAGCAGCTTAATTTCTCTAATCCCATAAAGCCCCAACCCTTTTACAATAAAAAGCTTTTTACATTGAAATCCTTTGAAGTCTGTGTCCTTGCCTCCACATCTCCTCAACCCCTGCCCCCCCACCAGAAATGGGGATCGTACAACAGGCAGCAGCAACAAACCCTCAACAAGCTTTCTAACTTTGCAAAGACTTGGGAAGAGCATCCCAGGCTGAGGAAAGAACCACGGCCAAGACCTGTTGGGAAGATGCAAAGAATGCAGATGAAGTGAGAGACTCACAAACATAAAGAAGGAGGCAACAGAAACACAAAGTACGTGGGCCCCAACCCACATGGCGCCTTCCTCAGAACCAAGTTTGGATATTTTTCTGAGAACCATGGCACTTACTAGGCAAATCGTAACAGAGGAGCGGCATGATCTTCTGGATGCTTTCATAGCTTCTCTTTGTGTGTTTGTAGAAAGGGGGTACACGGGCAAGAGTGGCCACCATGGTCCTCGCTGGCTAAGAGACAAAGAAGACTTGGGCAAGGGTTGGCACAATGAAGACACAACAAATGGGTGTTTGTGACTCATTTTGAAAGCTAAGTTAATATAGAGGTTGAAGAAGAGTGAATTCACGAGCAATTTCAACATGGAATGAGCTGAACAACCAGGTGGATGGATGTACTATTAGCTGAGTTAAGACCTGAAACCCAGGGAGAAAACAGGACCATGGAACCAGAAGGGCTTGGCAATACAATTGCTGAGCTTGATAACCCCATTAGCTTACACGATAACTCCATTTCGGCAAAACACCCTAGAAACCTAACCCACACTATCACAAAGACATAATGAAAAATTCCAAGCAATATCTTACAAATGGTTTTGAAAAATGCTTTTTATGCAGTTCACTTAACCTGCAGTTCTGGCCAGCATCTCAGTTAGATTGAAGGACACAAGTTTTAACGAACTTTTTTGGTCTGACCCAAGTAAAATAATTGGAATTTGATTTTGCCATTAATTTTTTGTGTCTGTCCTCTTGGTTCCAAGGAGAAAACTGTTGGGGCAGAATGGAGAGATGGCCGTGAGGACCAGAACAAGCACCCAGGAGCTGTGCAGTGTTTGTGGAACACACCTACTCTATTTGAAGGAGAATGTAAGGCAGTGTCAGAGAACAACAAAGTTTCTAGAACACACCAGGTCTAGTCTCAGTGGGTTGTCTCGTTTGATTTCAGACTATACAGGAGAATTCCCAGCCCATTTTACAGGTGAGGAAATTAAAATTTCAAAGCTCCAGTAACTGATACAAAGTCACGTTGGGTGGATGAAGCACAAAGCCAGGCTACAGTCTGGTTTCTATCGCTCACCCAATATCATTAAAGCATTCCAATATCTATTACTCAGCTAATGCGAATCAAACATTCAGGAGCTTAAAATGGGATCCCAAGGAGGAAATGATGTAGATAAAAAGAGGCCATGCAACCAGATTTAGAATTAGTATTATGGGAGTTCAACTAAAATTGAAAGTTGTCAAGGCAAATGGTCATGAAGGGTTCAGATGAGAGGACAGACAGAAACAAATGTCTTTGCAAAGCAGATTTGGGGTCAAAGATGCAGAGGCAAAGGAAAGAGGACCCCTGGAAGGGAGTCTACCTGCTCCTATCATAGGTAGAACAACAAACAGAGCTTCTCAGATGAAGCAAAAGCTAAAATCTGTATTGTGAAGGGGAAGTGGGCTGGTAAAATATTTGGGTAACAAACTATCTCTCTGAGTGATGTGGACTAAAGAGGAAAAGGAAGAAGGTTCTATGGTGATATTTAAGATATTCATCAGTCTGACTACAGGGCAAATCAAGTTCGGGCCCCCTCTTCTCTATTGCTTAGGGTCTTAGCTGGAGTCAGCCTTGTGGACTCCTGGGAATTTCTCTAGAGCCAGGTTTCTGATAACCTATCATGGCTCCCTCAATATCTCTTTCCTTGCTCTCATCTTTGTCCTTCCTCCATCTTGACTATCTCATTCCCTCAAGTTCTCCTCACCCCTCCCCTTTTCCCCTCTTCCCCTTCTACCTTCCCTTCTCCCCCACCCCTGTGTTCCCAATTTTGTCAGGCAATCTTGTCTGTTTCTAATTTCCAGGTGGATCTATATATGTTTTTCTTAGGGTTCACCTTATTACTTAGCTTCTAAGATCATGAACTATAGGCTCAATATCCTTTGTTTATAGCTAGTACCTACTTATGAGTGAGTACATACCATATTCATCTTTTCGAGTCTGGGTTACCTCACTCAGAATAGCGTTTTCTAATTCCACCTATTTGCATGCAAAATTCAAGATGTCATTGTTTTTTACTGCTGAGTAGTACTCTAATGTGTAAATGTGCCACATTTTCTTTATCTATCCATCGGTTGAGGGGCATCTAGGTTGTTTCCAGAACCACACTGGAGCACTAGACTGAGCTCCCAAAGTCCAGTTGAAGAGTGGGAGGAATGAGAACATGAGCAAAGAATATGACCATGAAGGGTTCATCCACTGAAATAGTTTGCCTAAGCTAATGGGAGCTCACCAACTCTAGCCGGACTGGGAAGGAACAAGCATAGGACCAAACTAGTCCCTCTGAATGTGGTTGACAGTTACATGGCTGGGACAGACAGAGGGGTCACTTGGCAGTGGTACCAGGATTTATCCCAACTGCTTGTACTGGCTTTTTGGGATCCTATTCTTTTTGGATGGATACCTTGCTCAGCCTAGATATAGTAGGGAGGGCCTTGGACCTTCCAAAAGGCAATATGCCTTACCCTCTCTGAGGAGTGGATGGGGTGGGGTGGGAAGGTGTGTGTAGGGAATGGGAGGAGGGGAGGGAGTGAGAACTTGGATTGGTATTTTTTTAAAAAAATCTAATAAAAGAAAATAGGAAAACAAAAAAATTTAAAAAAGAAAGAGAAAAAGGAAAAGGAAGACTCCTCCAGGCGTTCTTACAACCAGCATTAAGAATCCCTACCAATGCCCAGCCACAAGGGCAAAGAGCTAATGAGCTGAGGGGTGGATAATTCCTGCCCTCGTCAAATCCAAACTTCAGAGAGAGACCCAAACTGGAGCAGCAGTTGGGCTGTGTGAATCACAGCGGTCATTCGTGCTTCAATATGCAAAACACTTAAATATAAAAGAAAATGGGAAAACAGAGATGCCTGATTAACTCTTGGATAATCAGAAGTATAGCGAACATACCGGGCCATTTCTCTGTGAATTCTCCTAACCAGAAACTGGCAGGTTTTAATCTATGGAAGTAAGCCCACACTAGCCTCTTTAGGGTCAGTCTCGACCCTCCTAGTGATCTGACGCTGCTTCCCATTTGAACTCTGCTTTCTCAGTCACGTTCTCAGGCTCTTACTGCCGCAAAGGGCAGATACTCCATCGTAACCTCTGATCAATGAAGTTATGGCTTTGATGTGATTACAGTGTAATCGTCACTGAAAAAGAGAAGTCATGAGTCGCATTGCTAACCCGTGGTGAGCATCGGATGCTTCAGTGCACCTGCTACATGCGACTAATAGACTCACAGCACAGGTCATCTCCCGCTCCAGTATTCCCTTCAACAGCTCCGCTTGTCTTTTCTGAGGGAGGGGCGGATTTCCCTTTGTAAGTGATAAGATTATTTTGTCCCACACAACTGATAAAATCAAGGCCCTCCCCAGTGACCTGCCAGTTTTACCAAAATGTCTAGATAAGTAAAATTAAGTTGGCCCCAAAAGAGACACAAAACAGTAGCTCCAAAACCCTTGATATTTTAAGTTAATTCTGATAATGGTGATATGATAACCAACACAAACTTTTCAATCTTTTAGTCAATCTGGAAAATTTGCTAAATTGTTAACATGTTCTATGTCATTAGCATGTGAACTGGGAAATGCAATTTTCTATGCTGGATTTAATTACAACTCTATTCTAACACACACACTATATACGTGTGTGTGTATATACATACACTATACACACACACATATATACATATGACAAGAGAGAGAGCGCTTGACTACTAGCTTGAGTATTTTAGATTTCCCCTGGTGATTCTCAATACTGCTTTTTGTTGTAAATATTTATCTCTCCTAAATCTAAGAGCTATAGATCAATTAATTCAGCATCTATCAGTGAACTCAGCTCAGTGATGGAAAAGCAACAGATAACTGTCTATCATCACCGAGGAAAATTTCAATGGTATAAACTATTACACATCACACGTTCCGGGAATCTGTCCATCATCTGTCAGATGGACCTCTTCTACGTCATCCTTCTTCCGGAAGCCCCAGTAAAGGAAAAGCCTTGATGTATGACCAGGTTTTGTACTAGAGAGAGGAAACAATGAGATGGGAGCTTGCAAAAATTCTTGCAGCCTCCACTGAGAAACGATATGGGCCATGTCCACTTGAGGTTGTTCACTCGATTTTCTTTCTTTCTTTGAGACAGGGTCTCACTATAATGCCCTTACTGGCTTGAAACTCACTCTGCAGACCAGGCTGACCTAGAACTTACAGAAATACACCTGTCTCTGCCTCCTGAGTGTTGGGATTTAAGGCAAGTGCCACCATGCCTGAACCACAGTTTTTAGAAGACTTATTATTAACATTTTTAATTACACATAAGTATTTGAGTGCAGTGCCTGTGGAAGGCAGAGGCATCAGCGCTCCCTGAAGTTGGAATTACAGGTAGACCTGAACCACCTGGCATGGGCACTCTAAGTAGGACATTCCCTTAAGTGCTAAGTTGTCCCTCAGTCCCATCCCACTATATAGTTCTTTAGCTACACTGGATGTCAATGGGATGAATCAAGGAGGAGAAGGATATTATAAACTCAAATGAAACATCAGAACAGGGTGAGTGGCGAGAAGGTTTGGACCAGTGACCAGGGTGTCAAGAAACACTGAAGTAGAAAGGCACTGGACTTTTATCTTGGCTGAATTTCTCTGAGTCTCTGCATGGGTAAAGGGGGGATAACAGCGGCCACTTAAAGTGGGATTGACAGCGTTGTCGTGTGCTCCCAGATTCATCTAAGTCTCCAAAAGTGTAACCAACACAAAAGGAGTCTGGGAAACCCAGGACACTCTACAACTAAATAATCATTCATCATGCCATTCTTATCATGCAGGATGCACAGGGTGGGAAAGCCAGGGTACCCTGCATCCCACCATTGTCATCCTACAGGATGCACAGGGTGGGAAAGCCAGGGTACCCTGCATCCCACCGTTGTCATCCTACAGGATGCACAGGGTGGGAAAGCCAGGGTACCCTGCATCCCACCGTTGTCATCCTACAGGATACACAGGGTGGGAAAGCCAGGGTACCCTGCATCCCACCATTGTCATCCTACAGGATGCACTGGATGGGAAAGCCAGGGTACCCTGCATCCCACCGTTGTCATCCTACATGATGCACTGGGTGCCATGTTATCCCGTCCTTCCACATAGCTCTTTGCTCCAGTTTATGAAGAGCTGCTCAGACTCCAATTTCAGTAGCAAGGGTGCCAACAGGACAGCTAGTGCTGTGGTTGTCCTGAACACGGCTTCTGTTTCACGCTAATGTATCAGAAACTTCCAAAGACCAATGCGGTGAAAAGGCCATTGCAGAGGGAGGAAGCCCCAGTCCACCAGATCCATAAAACGCTGAAGTCCAATGAAAGTCGTTTTCAAAATGGGGACTGTAACTGCTCCAGACACACAAGGCAAAAATGAAACCTGGTGAGTTGTATCAAACCTGACAGAAGGTTTTTATTATCTCTCACTGATTGCTCAGGAGTTCCAGCATCTCAGCCGTTTTTTATGACCTCGGAAGACCAGGAGTCCTTAATGCACCAGAGCTCTGTTACCATGGGAGGAAGGTAGGAAAACTGAAAGCCTTTTGTGCTTTCTTTACCACTGAGAGTCTGAGCAGATTTTTCAAGATTTTCTGGACAGAGTGTGTGATGTTTTGTTTTAATTTCAGGCTAACCTTGCTCACCGTGGTTTTTATAAGGCAGGGCATTTTCATTCATTAACTGCATACATTCCTAGTTGTCTGTAAGCTCCAGTGAGACACTGCATCCCTGGCTTCTTCTGGTACCCACCTCTAGGATTGCCTGCTGCATGTTACTACATGGAAATTCCTAGGGAAGGACTCAGAAAATGCCAAGAACTACACATAACTAGTGGAAGAACAGTACATCTATAGTTCTACCTTCTCCCAAACTGCCCCCATTCTCTCCTCTTGCCACACTACTACTGCATTCAAAGGGAAGAGGTAACACAACTCCAGCTCCAGCGGAGGCACATGAGTAATCAGACCTAGCAGCATCCCCTGCTCTTCCCTGAATACCGGATGAGGGATGTCAGGTGGAGGCAGGAAATGATCCAGGTCTGAAAACTAAGATGGAACATCATCTGCTGGCCTGGGAGACAGGACCTTAGAGGACACCTTCTAGGAAGAAATACCTTTGAAAATGAAAATTGAGAATCTCACACAGAGATTTGCCTTTCCTTACCTGGGCTGCTGTAGGGTGGCCGAGTGACTATAGGAACAGCAGGATGGATGTCAGTACCATGTAACCACAGGGATGCAAGCTCAAAGATCAAGTTCAACATGTTCGAGATGGCGCACATATGCTATAAAGGTTGGCATCCACTATATGTGTTCCTCAGTACCCCTCTGGATGCCCAGCATGTGGTCTGTGCTTCACCACTGAAGTTCTGTTATTATACACTAGAAACATCCATTACTTATATCCCTCTCCTCCTCAGAGGCTGACCTGTCTCCATGAACAAGTTCTCTGGAACATCTGAACTGTCTTATGATGACAGAGAAATGTCTACAGCCCCAACCCATCCCCAGGGCACCAGCACCAAGCAAGCATGCTGGCCTGAAGCCAGATCCAGATGGTGAGCTAAGCATGAACATTCCAAAAAAACAGTGACTCAAACCTACAGTCATACTGAGTAACTAATTGTTTAAAAAGGGCCTCCCACAGAAAAGGGCAACTTTAATACCACAGGCCTCTCTTGGAGTCGGTTCTATATAATAAAATGGAGAATCAAGGAAGAATCAAAGAGGCTCAGTAAGCATTCACAGTGGCCATTACCCCTACTTTCTCCCAGGTCTCAATTGCTCATGGAACATGGTGGAGTGTTTGACCCCAGGGGTCATTGTATGTGGACTCCACTACCACTTTTATAATGGCTCAGAGTTCAGCCCAACATTTATCAGAAGGTAGGAACATAAGTCTGTCAGTTCATTACATAGCTCGGAAGTGTTTCCCATGTTGATTGGCTGGGAGAATGTTCACATTGACTTTGTTTTCTAATTAAATAAAATATAGCATGATAAAGAAATGACTTAATGTGAACTGTTGAAATTAATTATGTTCCTCCCCAAATTAGCAAAGAGCTAAGAATAAATTCAAGGGTGAATAAAAAAAATCATAATCAAAGGGGTAACTTCATTCTCCCAAGGGCACAAATCAAGTTCAAAGCAGAAAAGCAAGCATAAGAAAAACAAAAAGATTAAAAAGAGGGAGAAAGCCCACTAGTTAGAATATTGCTAGTGACCCAGATAGAAGGAACCAAGAAAGCCTTCCAGAGTAAATGAAAGGAGAGGGACTCCTCCCAGAGCGACCACTGGGAACCAGCAGATACTATTTCAAAGAACTAGACAGCTCTTTTACCGGTCAAAGTTTAACCGGGGATAGCAATACAGAACACAGGCCAAACAGGCATTTACCCTTACTGTCACCTGAGAGCATCATCTGTACCTTGAGAAAGTGGACCCACTAGAACCAGGCACCTCACAGAGCAGTGAATAGACGCTGATACATTACATTTGCTCAGTTCAAGAAACCCACCTCTCTCACGGGCCACCACTGCTTGATATTCAACTAATCAAGATGAAAGGAGTGACTGAGTTAGAACCAGGAGGAGCAGAGCAACAGCCCCATCGTGACCCTGCCTCACAGAGCTTTTCTGCTCTGAGGGCAGGGACCAGCGAGAGCCTCTGAAATGGACAGGATTGGATATATAAAACGAGGTCAGAGCAAGCCCCACCCCTCTGCGTACCAAAGGAGTACAGGTGTGCAATGCCACCATCGGCATGTGGGGTGCTGAGCTTGGGAAGGGTGCACACACAAAGCAGAGGAGGTGATCAGTTGTACCTGAGGCCACACCCCTATTGTAATGGTGTCAGTTCCTAGATCCAAGCTACAGGCCCATCACTCGATCCTTGGTAAAGATCAACCACTAAGAAACTCAACCGGAAAAGCATTCTACCCTTGGGAAGTGAAGACGAGAGAGGGGCCTAAGCCAAGCTGTGCCTGTCATTTGAAAAGGGAACTCTCTTGCTACATCTCGTGACACTGGTGATGACACTCCCTCCCAATAATTAATCAGAAACTGTGCTTATGGCTGCCCTGGAGTTGGTGTGGACACCAAGGGCACTTTATGATATTACATACCTCTTAGTTTCTCATGTGAATCTGCCTGGATCAAGCATGAGAACAGGAGCCTTGGCATAGCTGATTCCATTTTTTTTTTTGGTAGCTGAAACCATACTTCTCTGCCCCTTACCTTCACAATACGCAGAGTTGCCCTGCACGGAGATGTATCCGCTCTTGCACTCACAGGTCGCCTTTGTATTCCAGTTTTTGCATTCCGAGTTTTCTCCACACTTAGGTGCTTCTGCACAGAAGTTATGACCTACAGGACAGAGAGAATATTTTATGTTTGGAAATGATGGGGGAGGAGGCCTGCAAACAATAAAGCATACAGTACCTTCTATGATGTGAGGGTTCACAGAAACAGACCATGGCAGCGTGTAGGACTAAGCTGAGTAGGAGCTATAGGGCAGGAACAAGAAACCATGGGCTTCCCTGTGTTTGAGAGAGTGTTTCCTGATACTCAGCGTAGCCCGATTTGCTAAGCTCCTTCCTGCCTAGGGGTCATAGCCATGCCGATCTGAAAGGTCCCATTGATTCTTACATGGTTAGCATCTTTACAGTTATCTTAGTAGACAATGTATGATGTGTAAAATGAAAGCATAACACAAATATAAGGACAAAGAAGATACATTTGATCTAACGTGAATGTTATCGGTATATATCCACTCCTTCTGCCAGGCTTCACTACTTTCTACATAGCTATGATCTTGTCACACACTGGTACTTATTTCTAAAAAAATACTTAGCTTTGCTCATCTTCAGTGTCCCATAAATACAGTTGTACTGTTCATATCCTTTTAGAGGTCTTTATTCATGTTAATATACTCTAACCATGCTAATACATAAGAGAATTGATTTGTCAACGCTTTATAGTTTTTCAGGGTTACAAATGGTCCATAATTCACATTTATGTACTATACTAAAAATCAACATTGGAGTTATTTGCATGTTTTGAAATATAAAATGGCTGCTAAAGTATTAATGAGCATATCCTGGACACATGTTTTAAACACAATTTTGACTTGTTTTGTCCCACACTTCCTCCAGAATCCCAGCTATCCCTTGCAGGATGGTTATTCTACGCCCTCAAGCATTTACTGGACGTCTCTCTAGTGGGGATGTTCAGATGGCTCTGAACTTAATTTTAAGGTCAAATATTCAAGCTAGGTGTTGTGGCACATGCATTGCACTCCAAGCACATGGGAAGCTGAGGAAGAAGGATCACAAGGTCAATACCAGCCTTTACACAGCAAGACTGCCTCAATTAACCAACCAATCAATAATAGCACTATCCACATATTTGAAAACTAATTCCACTCTCTAGAGGTGTCTGATCTACATTTGAAGATATGATTCTGTTAGTTTTCATACTGTTGCTGATACCGTAGTTAATCTTATAACCTCTCCGTGGGTGGTCATGCTTCTGTCAATGAAGATTTTTAAACTTTATCTGGCTGGCTGGTTGCCGAGTGGAAGGTTGACTAGGATTGGCTTGATTTCCTAGTCTTTAGTTTTACTCATGAGCACAAACTTGCTTTCGCACTGAAGAGTCCTCAGGGGTGGGGCCTGGATCTGAGAACTGGTGCCGCCTTTCCTTGCTTTGGAAACCTCTCTTCTCCATTCTCCGCAGTGTTCCCTTCCAGAATTCTAACTGCGTCACATGACAGGATTTCTCCTGATTCTTGCTGTCATGTGATCTATATCTTTCTCTTGTTCTCTCCTTGCTGAATTGCAGTGAATTCTCCATCTACCTTCATTAATTCTCTCTAGGGCTGTGACACACTCTGCCTCCATCTCGCAAATGGTTTTAAATCTTCCTTATATTTTCAGTCTGGAATTCAATGTGGTTCTTTTTAACCTGCTAGGTTAATTTGATAGCATTTCCTCTATTCCTCTTTTAATCCTTCAAACATGTATTTACACTGGTGTTTTCACTACAGTCAGTCCGCGCATGCCATTTTGCAGTTGGTTATTTATGCTGAACATCAGTGATAGTGTCTTGATTTCTTTTCCTTTCATCGTACATGATTCTTTTCTTTTTGAGCTCATATTGTTTGAAACTGAGTCTGTAGGAAATATTCCTGACTTGGGTTTTAGTATTTGTGTTACCTCCTGCCAGGCGCCTGAAGGAATTGTCACCGTAAGATCATTTTAAAGGGCATCTTTGCCACACAGATAGGACATCCGCCAGCCCTGAGCTTTCTGGAATTCCAACATTTCTCCTGTAGACCTGAATCTAGATTCAAGACTGACAGGCAAGCCTTTTCTTAGGGGCTTCCTTTTCAGTATTTGTGGGAACCACCCTTTGAGATTCTCATTCAGGCAGATCACACTAGCACCAGGCTGCCTCCTGTCCATTGGAAGTCGTGCAGAAAACAAACAGAGATGAAAAACCTGCTCTCAGGGAAAACAACTCCACCATGCTTCCTGATCTCAAGGGCATCGCACTTCTTTACCATGGCTTTGTCTCTCTCTCTCTTTCTAGTTATACCCCATCATCAACTGCAAGGACCAACTAAATAAACACACACACACACCATAGCATTTGGGGATTGAATCACAAGGCTAGGCTATATAAAAGTATAGGTCAAACATGGTCAGATACATGCAGGTACTTTATCACCTGTAAATCTGTAGATTTTGAGGATACTAATGATCATGCTTCATCACATACAATTGTCTCACAGGAAACTGTACCTAGGGATCAAGAAATCTCATGTATAATTCAGAGTCTGCAGCTAACAAACACTGCACATTGCCTTGCCTGCCTCGGTACATACAGAAAAGATGACAGGATAGATTTCAAAATGCTGCTGAGACCCTCAGCCATGACAGGCAGTTACAGTGAGGTCATGTCCCTTGACCCTCTCACACACAGAAAAATTACCCTTTTCCATTTGACATATGGATTATGTAAAGTACAAGCTCTGGCTCAATAACTGTACAAATCCGCAGACTAGGTAAAATTACATTTTAATTCCTTTAAGTGGTAAGAATCTAGAACTGTTATTCTTCAAAAACAAATTTAAACCAACAACATTTAGCCAAGAAGGTAATACCTTTTACTATGTAATAATAATAAGATTTCTGCACGTGTAATATGCCTGGTATTACTGTAGATATTTTAAATGAGCGTGATTGTATTAATTCAAAGAGCCAATTGACATTAAACACCTGAAACAGATCCTGATCGATCTAAAGAAGTTGGTACTGGGTACCCATCCATCCTATTGGTTATGTTGATAGTGGTAATCGTGGTGATGGTGGTGGTGATTTTGCCAACAGTGACAGCTGAAGTTCAAAAAAACTTAATACTGTTGCTACCTCAACTGTAAGATATGAAAAGGGGAGCACAAACTCAAACACCTGGGAGGGGTTAGAGCATAGAAATGAGCATTTTTATTCCACCTTGTGGAAAGGAACCTGTAACTACATAATATTAATAGCTACATGTATACACAACATCAGTGTTTTGTTCTGAGCTCCGTCTTCAGCCCAGGCGACACCCGAAGGACCACGGGGTTGCTGTCCACAGACTCTAATTAGATCCCGTGTTCTGAGACCTGTCTCCGCCCAGGTATCCAGGAAACGAGGAATGAGCGAAAACAATAGCAGCGAGAGAGGCACAGACGCAAGTCTTGGGAACATGGTGGGCCACCTGACCTGAGTGTTGTGACTGAGCTCCAGAATGGCTGCCCACCTTGTCCTCTTTCCTATAAACCTGCTGCGTGGAGCTAAGAAGAAAGGCAGCTTGGTCTCCTCTCTGAATAAGGTGAAATTTAAAGACCTGGCTGCTCTCCCTACATTGGAATGTGTGGCAACAGGTGGCATGAATGCTGGTATTCCTCTTACACACTGTGTAGACATGAGGGAACGAGGCCAGTCCAGTTAACTCCCACTGCACCATATAGCCTCCATGATGGCAAAATCTAATAAAAGGTCAGAGGTATAGCCACTTCTTGGGACATTAGAGAGTAGATTCAGAGCCCTAGTGAAACTGACCAGATGCCAGTCACACTCACTTGGACCCACCCACTGGTGACTACCTGAACCAAAATCAGAACATGATTTTAACCCTCAAAAATCTGGAAACTAATGCCCACGGATGCTTCTAGCAGGACCTAAAAGGCGTGCAGTCATCATTACAATGAAAAGGACCTGATGTTCTTGCTGCCTAAGGGGTCATCTGAGGCTTTGTGACTCTCTCTGCCAGAGGAAGTGCCTGAACGTCACTCCTTAAGTCAGAACTCAGCAAGTTTTCCACCACTGTGACACGTGACCCAATGCCATATGTTCATTTCTTAGCACACGCATGTTCCCTATCTGATTTCTTCATGTCTCGATTTTTCCCTATATGCATACAACGGCCTGAAATCAAACCCTTCAAACATCATGAACATGTATCAAAACATCATTTTAGACCTCATAAAATACATAATTATTATTTGCCTACTGTAAAACTTTAAAAATAAACCTATGGCAATGGAAACAGAAGACTTTTTAATGTGTCCCTGTCGGGTAACTCTAAGTCCTCTGAATGAAATGCTCAACTCCAGTCACTCCATCTTCCTAGGTCAGCGTCCGTGTCTGAATCAGGTCTCTAACCAAAGCTTTCTAAAGGCTGGGGTATAGCTCAGCGGGTGGAATGCCAGGCTAGCATTCACAAGGCCCTGAGTTTCCATCCCCGCACCACACAAACTGGGAATGGTGTACACACCTGTGGTCCCAGCACCTGGGAGGCGGAGCCAGAAAGAGCAATAGTTCAAGTTCACCCTCACCTATATCCAAAGTTCAAGGCCAGACTGGGCTAAGAGTTTTGTACTGTACGGGGAGAGCTGCGTGGATGTGTGAGTCACGGGTGAGTGGACTAACGGACAGACAAGCAAGCGTCTTAGTGGGTAAGTTAGCGAGCTAAGAGCTTAACTGAAGCAGTCCCACCACCACCACCAATTCAGACTCCATTAGGCCATCGTATGTATTTCTTCCTTAGATGTTCTTATTAGTGCGAGCATTCACAAACCATCATTTCTGCCTGTTTTAAGTAGACAGCCTGATGATCTTTAGCAAATGCACCTGGTTGTGAGTCAGCCTCGAGCCCAGTTTGAAAACACTCTCCTCCGCTGCTGGCCCTCATCGCTGATCAAGCACTACCTCAGCATCTCAGCAGGCTGCCAGCTCATAAATTGTCTGCTAATCCTCTCTTCGCACAATCCTTCAGATGGCTCTGTCTCTCTTATCTGAGGACTGGGGAGCATGTCACTTAAGACACAAGCTTTCTTTTCTGAATATTCGTCTTTGGTTGTCACCAGTTCTCCCCTTCGCCCATTTATGTTCCAGTCGATCTTCACTACATGTTTGGCTCGGGATAGTGAACAAGAGGGTCTAGGCTATGATCCCAGCCGAAAACACCCTTTCTTAAGTATCAGTTTTCTTCAATGTTTATTTATTCTCAAGTTCTTTATTCTTTTGTTAATTTTATAACTATATATGAATATAGTTATAATTATAAAATTGTATTCACCCACTCATTTTCTTCTCTGTCCCATTCTATTCCTAGAAAAGCCCTTGTTCTTCTCAATAAGTATCTCGTGTATGTTTGTGTGTGACCCACTGCATTTAATTCGGTCATTAGCCTTAGCATGGGTGGCAGGTTATTCTGGAACTCAGGCCACTTAGCAGTGGCTACACTCCTGAAGAAAACAGCTCCCTGTCTCCCAGCAATTATTAACCACCAGTAGTTTCTCAGAAAGAGGTAGGGCCTCATGAGCCTGTCTCCCAACCATAATTGGTTGTTGACAGGCCCAGTATTGTGTAGGTAAACACAGCTGCAGTGAACTCATTGATACAACTTCCTTGTCATGTCTAGAAGACAGCCTGCTACCATATTCTTCCCTATCCTCCAGCTTGTCCATCCTTTCTACACTCCCTTGCATGCTGTTCCCTGAGTCTTGGAGGAAGTTATATAGATATTGGGCTTAACACTCAACAGTACCTTATTCTCAGCACTTTGACCAGTTGTGAGTCTACCTTAGCCACTGCACAGTGCAAAGAGAAGTTTCTCACCGGGCAGTGGTGGCGCACGCCTTTAATCCCAGGTGGATCTCTATGAGTTCAAGGCCAGCCTGGTCTAGAAGAGCTAGTTCCAGGACAGGCTGCAAAGCTACAAAGAAACCCTGTCTCAAAAAACCACACAAAAAAGAGAAGTTTCTCTGACCAATGCACTAATTACAGGGATAAACACAAATATTAGAAGGCAATTTGACAACATTTGCATTTTACAAAAACATCAATGACTTCCCTGGACATGTAGGCAAAGAGGAACCCTTATTCACATTCTGAGAGTATAAATTGGTGCAGCTATAATGAAAATCAGTGTGGAGGCCTCTCAAAAAGCTAAAAACAGAACTACCACCTGATCCAGCTACGTCACTCCTGGGTATATACTCAAAGACTGCCATGGAGGTACCAAGGCATTCATATTCATATCCATTGTTGCTCTCTGTTCACAAAAGGAAGGATGAGAATATTAATCAAAACTAAGGCTGTTTGAAAAAGCATCCTATGGAAACATACTATTTTGTAAGCTAACTTAAATATTTTTAAAGACAAAGAAAAAGACTGGGAACTGAAGTATCTACTACAGTGAATAATGTTACCCCAGAAACCATAGTTATTAAACAAAAACTCCAGTGGCAGGTGTGGGATACCTCCCTACGACCCATAGAAACTCTGGTGGGACCAAAAACAACACAAAGTACTGCAATTGTTGCCCTTGGGTCCACCAGACCCTGCTTCTGAAGACACCAAACACTTTGGTTGTAAGTCATGGTGGAGAAGTCAAGCTAGATGTTACATTTTATAATGTCAGACAGTGCTATGCAGGCTATCAATAGTCTTATCCAGTTATGAACTCTGTGAGCTACAATACCAACCCACCAGGTAAGATGATTCCACTGGTGTAATAATGGTGCAGCTGTTATGTGAGTAACCAATGTTTTCCAGTTGGAGTAGAGACATGCTCCACCCAAGGGAAATCATGCCTAACATATTAAACCTGGTCATCCTTTTACCTTTATGGACTTAGAAGATACAACGAAATCAAGAAAACACACACAAATAAGTAAATAAACAAGGCATCATTCAAGTATTTATTTTAGTCTTTTTAAATAAGTGATTTTGAGTCATTGCAAAAACTCTGAAGTTAGAAGTACATACTGTCATCTTCAATTTAGAATTTGTCCAAATGTCCAAAATACTTTCATTATAAGATCTTCTATTCACTGACCTCTTCCTTCATGTCTTCTAATACAGAGCTAAACATGTTACACATATTACCTCATCAAACCTTCACAGCAACCCTAAAGATTACTACCCTCGATTTACAAGTTAAGGCGATGTTGCAGGGAGTTTGGATATCCAAGGTAAAACCATGAGAAACCGACAGTCCCAATTTGACTCTAAAGTTCTTACTAGGACCACTGAGAAAGTAATTCTCCTAACATTTAAATACCTGGAGAATAAACAACCCCAGCAATATCCTCTCTAATGATGCTTGAGGATTATAATTCTTCTAGGTGTATATAATACCTGAATAAAGCTCTAGAATAGGTTTAAAAACAATTATAAAACAAAAGAAATAAATCCTATGACAATTGATGTTTGCAGTTCTAAAGTGCGAACTTCAGTGACTTGGAAAGCTTATCACTTAGTGGGTAGGCTGGTTACTTTTATTGTTGTTGCTGCTGTTGATGATGTTTGTCAACTTAACATAAGCTAGAACCACATAAGAGAAGGAAATGTTGAGAAAATTCCATCATAAGATTGGCCTGTTAGGCAGGTCTGCGCTTGATTAATGATTGCTGTGGGAGAATCTAGGCCATTGTAGACGGTGCTATCCCTGGGCAAGTGGTCCTGGGTTCTGTAAAAAGCAGGTTGAGAAAGCTGTGAGGACCAAGCCAGTAGACAAGATTCCTGCTTCAGTACCTGTTTCCGGGCATCTTACTTAAGTCTGTGCTGTGACTTTTCTCAGTAATCAATTTGTGTGATCAAGTAAGCCAAATAAACCCTTTCCTCTTCCCCCAACAAACCCATTCATTTAGGACCCACCTGCAGTTCTGCCAATCTGTTTTGATCAGAACTTAAATTAAGTACTAAAAATTTCATGAACACATGCTGAGAGTATCAACTTTTCTCCACGAGCAAAAGTGAGGGAATCACAAGCCTCTCTAAGAGCACAGAACACAGTGTTGATTCTGTTGTGCCTGGCTTTACTTTAGGGCACAGACCATTGCCCACCAATGTCTTCATCCCAGCCTCAGAGCTACCTCACAGCTCACCAGTGAAAGCTGAACTTGTGATCTTACTTCTAAATCTCAGTCTCCTAGACTCTCCGCATCTATCTGTGGTGCCTTCATCTACCCAAACCAGAGACATGGAAGTCATGTTAGCCTTCATCCCTGGAAAACTAGCCCTCCTGAGTTCCATCAGCTTCATCTTTCATGTGTTTGCATGCATGTACGTATGCATTTCAGATTAAGAGAAATGTTTCTTATTTCCCAAGTCTAAAGTAAACACCATTATTCTCTCACATGATGCCTTGACTCGTAGCAGTTACCACAATGGCTAATTATGGGATTATTTTTGCTTTTATTAGTAGATGTTTATCTCCCCACTAGAAGCTCAGGAGCTCAGTGAGGGAAAGGATCATGTAAATTTGGCCACCTGGCCAAGACAATAGCCCAAGGGACTGTAGGCACTCAGCTGACATTCATTCAGCCTGTGGCTAAATCCTCCTTGTCTTATCAAGCTGGAATTAAGTGTTTTAAAGATAAACAAACTGAGTCTGGAGAAGCTAAGTACATTCCCTTTGAAGACTGAACTAGTGGGTCATGGAAAAAGATGGTTATAAACGCAAACATGACTCCTAGCTTCTCTGTACCACCCGAGTACAGGCCAGCCATCATTTCCATCATCCAGGGGAATTCAAGGAACGCCGAGCCTGGCCTGGAGAAACCAGTACTCCATCAGACACTGGCATTTTCCAGTGCACGAAACCCCTGCACCTCTCCAAAGAAACTAGCTTTGTTTCTTACTTTAAGAAACATTCCATTATTTTCACTGCCTGGAGACTCAACATCAGAAGAAAAATCTCTTGCTCTCCAACAGAACGGTACTCATGGATGAGATACCGAGATGAGGGGGACCCAATCCCGAGACTTCAACTGGTGAAGATGAGTAAGTGCTCTGAGAAAGGCAGACGCCCTGTTGGACCACAGCTTGAGGTGTTGCTCAGGATGCACACCTGCCTGTAGTTCCCAGCAAAGTGCCAATCATCTGTCCAACAAAACCTTGGTAAGCACCAAGGATCTACCCGGTTACTACACTTGGCAATGGAGGCGAATCAAAAACTACCATGTATCCAAACACAAAGCAGCAAATGCCCATGTCGTGTTCAAGGAAATGAATGGGGAAACATACATAGTGGGTGTGTCACACTTCTCTGACTTAGGGGTCAAAAATCTGGACTGTCTGTGGCCCTGTATCTGCATTTCTGTAATAGTAACACTAGTCAACCAATCTTGTTTCTTTAAAACCATTTTACTCTATTATAAGGAAGCTCCCTGATTCCCACTGTCTAAGTCATGCTGGCTCATTCTCTCTTTCTCCCCCTCTCCCTCTCTCCCTCTTTCACTCTGTCTACCTCTCCTTCTCCCTCTCTCCACTCTCTTCCTCTCTCTCCCCTCCCTCCCTCTCTCTTTCTCCCCCTCCCTGTCTCCCTCTCTCCCTTTGTCTCCCTCTCCTTCTCCCTCTCTCCTCCTCCTCTCTCTCTCCCTCTCTCTCCCCTCCCTCTCTTTACCCTCCCTCTCTCTTCCTCTCTCTCTCCTCCCCCTCTCTCTCCTCCTCTCTCTCTCCCTCTCTCCTTCTCCTCTCTTCATGATTATGACAAAACCATTCACTCCTCTTGCTTCCCTCGGGCTTCTGCCACCAATGACGACAGCATCTGTGTGCTTTGTCCTGTGACTTTTTCTACAATAAAGACAGAACAAACCTGACCCCAAGCAAGACTTAGGTTTGCTGAGATAGCTAGCTACTGACTCTATAGAACAGTGGTTCTCAACCTTCCTAATGCTGAGTCCCTTTAATACAGTTCCTCATGTTGTGGTGACCCCAACCTTAAATGTAACTTTGCTACTTTTATGAATGAATCATAATGCAACTATCCCTTTTTCCGATGGTCTTAGGTGATCCCTGTGAAAGAAGGGGACATGACCTACAGGATGAGAACCACTTTGTTGGAGGGAGCACAGCTTGTCCCGGGTCTCCTGCTAATGCACACTCCTCACCAACAAGCTAAGCAGTTTACCTTTGAGTTGTGTAGCTGGGCGTTCTAACACACACTCCAAATCCCTCAACCCCAAATCAAATTTAAGAAAGTCTATACCACTCCACCTTGTAATTCACAGAGGAGCAACGGCATGCTGGTCCAAGGGCCTCAGAGGCAGAGTTGGCACCATCTACCAATTGGTTAAAAGAGTTGTTTTATGAGAAATTAAATGTCCTTAGGGACTCTATAACCAGAATACGTGCCACAAGAGAAACCAGGGCCCTGGGGAATGAGAGAATTCCTTTAGTCTTTTGTGGACAGACCTCTATACCACAAGGACAGGACTGCCAAAGGACAGTGGGCTTCACATCCTCGAAGGTTCTGTCTTAGGCAGCACTCAGGTTCTTCTGAGATCACTGACACTTAACTGTCTTCCTGTCTGAGGTACCCAGCCTCAGTTTCCAGTCTTCCGTCTGGATCAGTGGAGCTCCCCAGGGGGTTGGAGACCCTCACCCACTAGATCATGTGCATCCATGGGCACGGCGTCCCTGTCTTCTCTAGGGTTCCTGTGCTGCCCTCCAGATGCCTCTGCCCTCAGTACAACAGCTGCACTGGGCCATGTAAGCTCATGTTTGCTGGGCTTTGGACCTCACCCATCCGCCAACATTCAGAGCAGGACCAGCTCCTCTGTGTGCACACAAGCCCACGCCCTCATTAAATTCCTCCTTTCTAAATCTCTTTCACCTCTAATACCCTGAAGTCATCTCTGAGATCATTTCAATTATAAACCCACCTGAAACGATCAGGACGCACGGGAGTAAAATTCATGTGAGACCAGGATTCTTTGGGAGGATTTAATTGAAGAGCATAAAATCTTAAACAGTACAAATAATCTCAGCTAATTTCAGTCCAGGCCAGATGACAAGGCAAGTGAGCATGAATTAAAATTACAGATAAACACATTTGGAACAGATGTCGGGAAGAACTTTCTTCCAACACCCAAAGTCATAAACATGAAGCGAAACCCTCCAAAGTCATTGGCGATGCTGAAGATACAATTAGAGCTGATTATGAGGGAAATAAAACTCCGAGGAGTGTGTGAGGGCGCCAGGATGGGCCGAGTGATTGGTGTGCTTCCTGGAGCAGTCTTGAGAATGCACGGTCAAGATTATTAGCACTTTTTTTTCCCCACCAGCTTTTGACTGAGAGCACCAGAAATCCATGGGCAACATTTCCCGCTGGGTCTACATTCATTCCTTCATTGCCCTTTTCCAGGAAGGAGCATAGCTGCCACCCGAGGGTCCACTGTGCCTCTCCACCCAGTGACCTCACTCCCTAAAGAGACAGGCCACTGCTATGGTCATTGCCTTAAAGTAATGAGCATAAACAAATTTCACAGGTGGCTCTGAGATACCAAAGGAAAAAAAGCTACAAGCGTCGGTCAGGACCACTCTGGGTGCTACACAGGTGACTGAGACCTGCAGACCCAGCAACAGCAAAGAGCCCCCGGCTATGCCCATTGCATTCGATGCCAGGCATGTGTCCTCCTAAACTGTCCTATGGTCCTTTCCTGAGGTGCATAGTGGCTGCACCAACAGCCTTGGGGATTGATCTGCCTGATCAGCTGGATCCTTTATCTTCCTTAAAGACAGAGGGAATTGTTTACAGCATTTGACATAACCCAAGATTTTAAAGAAGCAAGGTACCAAGTGCCTGGTCTAAATTCCAAGTCAGCTGATGCACTGAACACTGCACATCACAATACAATGCTATACTTAACTATGAAGTCTCAGATTCAAATTCTACAAAGATAAAGCATACGTACACATACACACACAAACCCACAAACTCAACGTAAAACAAAGTTCTGTATCTTCTATCTGGAATAGTCATTGGAGCAGTAGTAGACACACAAGAAAATGTATATCACTAATTAAAAAACAAAAAACAAAACAACAGACTCCCTATCTTCAACTGAACTCTAGGCGCTCAGCCCAGTGCTTGGCTGTGATCACTGGATTTGAGGAGTGGATGGGAATGGGATGGGGTGGATACAGAGGGACAGGAGAAGGGGAGGGAGGGGGAACTGGAGTTGGTATGTAAAATGAAAAAATTCAAATTAAAAAACAAAAACATCAAAGCCAAACTAATGATTTATACCTTGAAAACATAAGTTACAACTCAGAAAAATGTTTTTAATACTATCATATCTGTGAAATCTGGATATTCTCTTTATATTTCACAGATATGATAGTGTTAAAAACAGAGAATATCCAGTGTTGAAAATAGCATCATTTAAAGTCTTGATTGTAAAAACCACAGAACAGAACCCATCATCAAAAGGTCTGCCCTGTCCCTTACATTAGAGATGTCAACTCATCTGACCATTTAAAGCAATGTTATTTGTTAAGTTGGATATCTTTATGGACGTTGCATAAACACCGGCCTGAAGATGGAGGGGACAGTTCTCTCTGGTGCCCAGTTTATGTCTCTTGGATAAAGTGACTTACCTGAGTCTTATGAGAATAAATCTTAGAAAATGTCAAACTCTCAAAGCAGGTATGAGAACAGCTTCAAATCAAACTTTCCAGGAGTGACAGCTCTGGGGACAACATCCTCGGCATACAGAGTTCATTGGAAAAGATCATTTAAGTCACGGGGTTTTAGGAGAAGTCACAGCCCCTACCCTGATGATGGTCTTCCACTTTATGGTCGGTTGCAAGATGTGTGACCAGGACGAGCCACATGGGCAAGTGAGCTCCTGTTCTGTGACTCTCGGCTCTGGTTATGGAGAAGAGGAGGTAGGGCAGGCCCTTGATCAAAAAATAATTTCTGTTTTATTCCTAAAACATTATTAAAGAATATGGCTAACCTCTGTGATGTGTGGGAGGAGGGGATAAAAAGGTGCTAAACATGAGGTAACCTGAGCCAAAACATTAGACCAATGGATTACCTTCCTTAGTTCAAAATATCACAATTTGGTCAGAAAGCATCTAGCTAAGTGGGTATTTGACAAGGTGAGGCTGGCACTAGGCACAAATTCTAAATAGTAGCTTCTTAACGTGAAGACAACTTCAGCAGAGTTTACAGAACACTCCCAAGAGCAGGGAAAGCTTAAAATCTCCACAGCTGCCCAGAGGAAAAGAACGCGGACAGAAGGAAATGTTGAAGCCGTTTTAGTACAGCCAGCACGAAGGTCAGCTTCATGGATGGAGGACAGACGGAAACATTGATGCTGTTTCAATACAGCCTGCACGAAGGTCAGCTTCATGGCAAGAAGTCCAAAATACTATGGAAAACGTGCTTGAAGCATGGACAGAAGCGGGGAAACAAGACAAGCTATCCTTTGCTGGGTAATTCAGGAAAGTAGCAGACGTAGGAAGGCCCATAGCCATCGCTCTCTAACGGCAGGAATTCTGGGAATGAAAAGTATGGTATCTTGGCCGAGCCAGCGACCTCCACTAGGAGGCAGCCTCTGAAAGGGAACAAGCCAGAACCAGTGTCCTCCATGGGACCAGGCCCAAGCCCGCGACTTCTACAGGAGCAAGCCCAAGTCAGTAACCTCCACCAGAGTAGGTACACAAGTAGGTACGCAAGAGCTATTGCCAAGGGAGCAGGCCTGAGCCAGGGACTTCCAAGGAAGAAGGCCCGAGTCCGGGACCTCCACGGGAGAAGGCCCGAGTCAGTGAGCTCCACAAGAGCAGGTATGAGGCAACCACCAACGGACCAGGCCTGATCCTGAGACCACCATAGGACCAGGCCCGAGCCAGAGACCTCCATGGGACCAGGCCCACGCCAGCAATTTCCACGGGAGTAGGCCTGAGCCAGGGACCTCTGCAGCAACAGGCCTAAGCCAAGGACATCCATCAGAGCAGGCCCGAGCTAGCTACATCTGCGGGATTGGACTCAAGCCAGGGACCTCCAAGGAAGCAGGCCTGAGCCATGGACCTCCATGGGAGAAGGCCCAAGCCAGTGACTTCCATGTGAGTAGGCCTGAGCCAGGGACCTCCACAGGAACACGCATCTTCAGGAACAGGCCAAACCAGCAACCTCTGCCAGAGCAGGCCTGAGCTAGCTACATCTGTGGGATTGGACCCAAGCCAGGGATCTCCAAAGGAGCAGGCCCAAACCAGTGACCTCAGCAGGGTCAGACCAAAACAAGTGACCTGCGTGGGAGCAGGCCAGAATGACCACCAGGATTGCAGAGTGACTTCTGGGACTGCCAAGCAACCTCTGGGAACACCAAGTGACCTCCAGGGTGACTGGAATCATGGCCCTGACAGGGCTACAAAGAACATCTATCTGAGCCTTGAATCCAATGGCACCTGGAAGAGTGATCACCAGAGACACAGCCCCAACTACGCCAATCAGAGGAAAAGATGGGTAGACAAGATAAGAACACACTCAACAGCACCAAGAGCAACAACACACCAACAAAAGCTAGTGGCTCTACAGCAGGAAGACTTGACCAACCCAATACAGATGAAGTAGAAGAAAATGAGCTAAAAAATAATTTTAGAGGAACGTTTGACTTTTAAAGAGGAAATGAAAATTTCCCTCCAAGAAATGGAAGAAAAGACAAAAATTTAAAGAAATCAACAAATTCCTCAAAGAAAACCAATCAAGCAGATGAAAGAAATGATTCAAGACTTGAAAACCAAAATAGAGACAATAAAGAAAACACAAACTGAGGAAATTCTGGAAATGAATAATATGAGAAAACAATCAGGAACCACAAATGTAAGCATAAACAACAGGATACAAGAGATGGGAGAGAGAATCTCAAGCACTGAAGATACAATAAAGAAATAGACTCATGGTCAAAGAAAACATTAAATCTAACAAAAGTTTAACACAAAATATCTAGGAAATATGGGACACCATGAAAAGACCAAACCTAAGAATAACAAGGATAGAAAAAGTTCAACTCAAAAGCACAGAAAATACATTCAATAATCATAGAAGAAAACTTTCCCAACCTAAAGAAAGATATGCATATGAAGATACAAGAAGCTTACAGAACACAGACGGGATTAAAAAAAAAGTTCCCTCACCACATACTAATCAAAACACTAAACATTCAGAATAAGGAAAGAATATTAAGATCTGCAAAAGAAAAAGGGCAAGTAACATATAAAAGCAGACCTATCAGAATTACACCTAACTTCTCAGTAGAAAAAAATGAAAGCCAGAAGATCCTGGTCAAGCCAGCCCAGACTACTATACCCAGCAAAACTTTCAATCACCATAGACAAAACAAGATATTCCATGACAGAACCAGATTTAACCAATACCTAGCCATAAACCCAGCCCTACACAAAATACTAGAAGGAAAACTCCAACCCAAGGAAATTAGCTACATGCACAAAAACACAGACAATAGATAATCTCACAGCAGCAAATCCCAAAGAAGGGAAAAACATACACAATAACATCGCCGAATTGAAAAATAAAATAACAGGAACTAGCAATCACTGGTCATTTATATCCCTTAATATAAATGGACTCAACTCACCTAGGAAAAGACACAGGCTAACAGATTAGATACAAAAACAGAATCCATCTTTCTGCTAAATACTAGAAACACACCTCAACCTCAGATATCGTCTCAGAGCAAAGGGTTGAGAAAATATTTTCCAATCTGATTGACCTAAGAAACAAGCTGGTGTAGCTATCCTAATATCTAACAAACAGACTCCAAACTAAAATCAATCAAAAGAGATAAAGAAGGATATTTCATATTTGTCACAGGAAAAATCCAACAATAAGAAATTTCAATACTGAAGGACTATGCCCAAAATACAAGGGCACCCTCATATATAAAAGAAACACTACTAAAGCTTACATCACACATTAAACCCCATACACTAATAGTGGGAGATTTTAACAGCCCATTCTCGCTACTGAACAGGGTTACCAGTCAGAAACTTAACAGAAAAATAAAAAACTAACAGAAGTTATGACTCAAAGGAACTTAATAGAAATCTATAGAAAATTCCATCCAAACATAAAAGAATATACCTTTTTCTCAACACCTCATGGAACTGTCTCAAAGATTGACCACATGCTAGGTAACAAAGCAAATACCAACAAATACAACAATAATGGATTAACCTCATGTATCTTATCAGATCACCATTGCTTAAAATTAGAATTCAACAGCAACACTAATTTCAAAAAGCCAAGAAACACATGGAAATTAAACAAGGCTTACATGAATCACCAATGTGTCAAGAAAAAAAATGAAGGAAGAAATTAAAGACTTCCTAAAACGTAATGAAAATGACTACACAACATACCCAAATTTATGGGACACAATGAAAGCAGTGTTAAGATGAAAGTTCATTCCACTAAATGCCTACATAAAGAAGCTGTAAAAAATCTTATACTAGTAAGTTAAAAGAACACCTAAAAATTCTAGAACAAAAAGAGGCAAACTCACACAGGAGAACTAGACAGCAGGAAATAATCAAATTGAGAGGTAAAATCAACAAAATAGAAACAAAAAAAAATACATAGAATCAATGAGACAAAGAGTTGGTTCTTCAAGAAAATCAACAAAATAGACAAACCTTTATCTAAACTAACCAAAAGGCAGAGAGAATACCGAAATTAACAAAATCAGAAATGAAAAGGAGACATAAAAACAGACACTGAGGATATCCAGAGAATCACGAGGTCAAATTTTGAAAACATGCACTCCATAAAATTGGAAAACTTAAAAGAAATGGACAATTTCCTGGATAAATATCATTTACCAAAATTAAATCAAGATGAGATAAGCAAATTAAATAGACCTATAGCTGCTAAAGAAATAGAAACAGTCATCTAAAGTCTTCTAACAAAAAAACTCCCAGGGCCAGATGATTTCAGCTCACAATTCTACAAGATTTTCAAAGAAGAGCTAATACCAATACTCCTCAAATTTTTCCACACAGGAGAAACAGAAGGAATATTGCCAAACTCTTTTTACAAGACTACAATTACCCTGATACTCAAACCACACAAAGACATTACTAAGAAAGAGAATTTCAGACCAATCTCACTCATGAACATTGATGCAAAAATACTCAATAAAATACTGGCAAACCAAGTCCAAGAATACAGAAATATCATCCACCATAACCAAGTAGGCTTTATCCCAGAGATGCAGGAATAGTTCAACATACAAAAAAAAAATCTGTCAATTTAATCCAATATATAAACAAATTTTAAAAAACCACATGATCATCTCATTAGATGCTGCAAAAGCCTTTGACAAAATACAACATCCCTTCATGATAAAGGTCTTGGAGAGAGCAGGGATACAAGGAACATACCTAACCATAATAAAAGCAATATACAGCAAGCCAACAGCCAATATCAAACTAAATGGAGAGAAACTCAAAGTGACACACTGAAATCAGGAACATGACAAGGTTGTCCACTCTCTCCATAACTATTCAATACAGTACTTGAGGTCCTAGCTAGAGCAATAAGACAACAAAAGAAGATCAAGGGAATCCAAAACAGAAAAGAAGAAGTAAAACTCTCACTATTTGCTGATGATATGATAGTATACTTAAGTGGCCTCAAAAATTCTTCCAAGGAACTTCAACAACTCATAAACACCTTTAGTAATGTAGTAGGATACAAGATTAACTAAAAATAATCAGTAGCCCCTCTTTAAACAGATGATAAATGGGTTGAGAAAGAAATCAGAGAAACATTACCCACAAGAGGCACAAATAACAAAATATCTTGGAGTAACTCTAACCAAACAGGTAGAAAACCCGTATGACAAGAACTTAAAATTTTTAAAGAAAGAAATTGAAAAAGACACCAGAAAATGGAAAGATCTCACATGCTCTTGGGTAGGTAGAATTAACATAATAAAAATGACAATCTTACCAAAAGCAATCTAGAGATTCAATGCAATGCCCATCAAAATCCCAGCAAAATTATTCACAGACCTCAAAAGAATGATATTCAACTTTATATGGAAAAGCAAAAAACCCAGAATAGCCAAAACAATTCTGTACGAGGAATTTCTGGAGGCATCACAATCTCTGACTACAAATTCTACTACAGATCTACAGTGCTGAAAACAGCCTGGTACTGGCATAAAAACAGACAGGAGGACCAATGGAACCGAATCGAAGACCTGAATATTAATCCACACACCTTCAAACACCTGATTTCTGACAAAAAAGTAAAAAATATCAAATGGAAAAAAGAAAGCATATTAAACAAAAGATGCTGGCATTACTGGATATCAACATGTAGAAGAGTGAAAATAGATGCATATCTATCACCATGCACAAAACTAAAGTACAAATGGATCAAAGACCTCAAAGTAAAACCAACCACACTGAACCTCATAGAAGAGAAAGTGGGAAGTAGACTTGAACACATTGGCACAGGAGACCACTTCTTAACTATAACCTCAGTAGCACAGACACTGAGAGAAACAATTAATATATGGAACCTCCTGAAACTGAGAAGCTTCTGTAAAGCAAAGGACATGGTAAACAAGACAAAACGGCAGCCTTACAGAATAAGAATAGATCTTCACCAATCCCACATCAGACAGAGGTCTGATCTCCGATATATATAAAGAACTAAAGAAATTGGTCATCAAAAGAACAAATAATCCAATAAAAAATGGGGTAAGGACCTAAACAGAGAACTCTCAACAGAGGAATCTAAAATGACTTAAAGACACTTAAGGAAATCTTCAACATCCTTAGTCATCAGAGAAATGCATATCAAAAACAACTCTGAGATTCCATCTTACACCTGTAAGAATGGCCAAGATCAAAAACACTGATAACTTACGCTGGAGAGACTGTGGGTTAAAAGGAATGCTCCTGCATTGCTATTGGGAGTGTAAACTGCTACAGCCCCTTTGGATATCAGTATGGCTGTTTCTCAGAAAACTAGGAAACAACCTTCCTCAAGACCCAGCAATACCACTTTTGGGTATATGCTCAGTCATATCACAAGGACATGAGCTCAACTATATTCAAAGCAGTGTTTGTCATAGCCAGAACCTGGAAACAATCTAAATGCCCCTCTACTGAAGAATGGATACAGAAGATGTGGTACATTTATACAATGGAATACTACAAAGCAGAAAAAAATAGTGACATCTTGAAATTTTGGGGCAAATGGATGGAGCTAGAAAACATCATTTTGGGTGAGGTAACCCAGACTCAGAAAGACAATTATCATATGTACTCACTCATAAGTGGTTTTTAACCATAAAGCAAAGAAAAAACAACCTACAATTCACAATCCCAGAGACTCTAGACAACAATGAGGATCCTAAGAGAGATATACATGGATCTAGTCTACATGGGGAGTATAAAAAGACAAGATCTCCTGAGCAAATTAGGAGCATGGGGATCATGGGAGAGGATAGAAGGGTGGAAGTAAGGAAGGAGAGTGGAGAAAAATATGTAACTCAATAAAAACAATTTAGAAAAAAGAAAAGTACAGTATCTCATTAAAGGGTTAAGTAGTATACCTACCACTTCTACATGAATTAAAGTAAGATGCCTTCCTCTGGGTGGTTCCTGGGTCAGGTGACTGACATCAGGCCTTCACCCAAGCCAGACATTGACCAGATTTCACTGAATGAACCTTACTGCTGAACAGCTATGATTTTAACTGGATTAGCTTTTAAAGATTTGGAATATATTCATTCATGTTCTCTAGCACAAGGTAATGCAGAAATTGATCAATTATTGATTGGAAGTGTGTTGCAGGCCTCAGAATTTCATGAAAAACATCATGTCAATAGCAAATTTTTAAAGAAAGAGTTTCCTATTACATGGCAACAAGCTAAGGAGATTATAAAGAGGTGTCCTACTTGCTCTTTCTATAACCAAACACTGTTGCCTCCAGGGAGTAACCCAAAGGGTACTCAAAGAAATGAGATCTAGCAGATGGATGTGTTCTACTTTATAGAACTCAGAGAATTAAAATGTGTACACCACACCATAGACACATATTCAGGTTTTCAATGGACAACTGCCTTGAGCTCAGAAAAGGCTGACCCAGTAATTACTCATTTATTAGAAGTTATGACCATCATGGGTATTCCTGCACAAATAAAGACAGACAATGACCCAGTATATGTATCTAAGAAAATGAAACGTATTTATTTTTTGCTTATTATAATATAAAGCATATAACGGGTATACCAAATAACCTATAGGTCAGGGAGTTACAGAAAGGTCAAATTGAACTATAAAGGATATGCTAAACAAACAGAAAGGGATGGAAAATACCCCAAGAAATAGATTGCATAATGCTTTATTAACCTTGAATTTTCTTAATGCTAATGAGAAAGGAACAACAGCAGCAAAGAGACATTGGATAATGGAAAAGTCTTCTGAATTAAATCAACCAGTGTATTTCAAGGATGTGTTGACCTAACAATGGAAAACAGGAGATGTGCTACGTTGGGGAAGGGGTTTCACCCTTGTTTCCACAGGAGAAAGAAAAACTATGGATACCATCAAAATTAATAAAGGTTCACTTTGAAAAAGAGAAACCTCTTGAGAAAGAGAAATGACAGCTCATCCACAATGGTGACAACAATACAGGTGGTAAGGGAAGCATATAGGGTTGGGGCAGGGTTCTGCTCTTGTCTTTACAGAAAAATACACATCTTCAAAAATTCAAGAAACCCTGGATGTTTGGATGCTGACAGAAGGAAAATAACTATGCAATAAAGATCATCAAGAAAAAGGAATATGACTTATGAGCACAGGTGATTAAAACAGATAGATAGATAGATAGATAGATAGATAGATAGATAGATAGATAGATAGATAGATAGATAGATAGACAGACAGAGACCAAGCTGACTTTGGAGTTGGACAATGGCTCTGTCCTTCTCTAAATCCAAGCCTGTTTTTAAAGGGAACATTCAGAGTTTCTGTCTCATGTCAGGAGCCATCTGGTGTGGGACAGAAGGAAGACTTTAGGAAAAATTTCACTTTCTCCATGCCTATTTTGTCTATACCATATTCTTCATTGAATGTATGTTTATATGAATAATGTTTAAGTTTTCCATGATGAACATTAGAGTTTCCTACAGATCCTTTTCCTGCAGTAATCTTTGAAGTTTCCAGGAAGAAGATGGGGCCCCATAGCAACCACATAGTTGAGATGATATCATGATGCTGATAGGGCTACTACAAGACCAGTTTTGAGGTACCAGTTGCTGAAATGGTGCACCTTCGCACAACATTTTGGCCAGAACTCCAAAAAAGAACTTCAGAAAAAGCCCTATTAACTGCTGGAAAATCATTTGCAACTATACTAGACAATAATCTTGAAACTTAACCATCACTTTACTTTTACAGGATCCCACAAAAAGAGCATCACCCCATGACAGCTGAAAGCAATTCTAGAAGACGACATCTGCTCTCCCAACAAAGTTTGTCCTCAGGGTTGGGAACACCATGTAGGGGTTGTTGATTATTACTTGTATAAGGTAGGGTTGGGGTGGAAACTATGCTGGCTCAAAAAAAGGGGGTGGGATCAAATTGAATAATAGATAATTTAGTGTGAACTTACTCACACTAATAATAATAGTGGGTAATAGAGTGAATACTTGTGAGATCTTATTTATGGGTAATTTACATTGGTATAGTTTTTGTATATTGATACAAGTTCAAATTATATTTGTTATTTCTCTTCACAATATTTTTACACCTATGCAAAGTTATTCTGTCAGATTGTATGCATTCATGTTTCTACCTCTGTTTAGGACATTTTGTATATTGATACATCTTTTAGGATATATTTTCATATTGCATTATATATTATTCTTACATCTGATCAAGATACTTACATTGTTCACATTTTGAGGTCATTGTCCTCATTTGTTGCACATTTGTTTACAGATTATTTAATATTCTGACATGAAGTCTTAAAGTTATATAGGTATTAAATATTATAGGTCAATAGTTGTTCATGTTTGTTATACATATAGTCAGATTAATTAGGTTCTTTAGATACATAGAGATTGGATTCTGTATTGATAGGTAATCTTCAATCACTTCAAGGATCTGTAGAACATGGCATTTAAATAAACTTAGGGTTCTGCTGACATGAGACATGATTGTTCCTGACAGCACCAATCAATTCCCAAGAGAATGCTGAGCACTGAAGACACTCCACTCAGAGTTTGGAATAGAATGTCTATTAAAACATTTATCATGTGTTCCTTGCTTAATATTGTTTATGTTGGTTGTAATTTTATACTTGATATCTGTTCCTATTGTATATAGTTTTGTATTGGGTTTGGATTGTTCTTATTTAGACAAAAGGGGGAGGTGATGGGGAATCTTTGCCAACCAATTATCTTTTAAGAGATGGGACCAATTTAGGGTGTGGCTTTCTGGGCGCTTGACCCAAGTGCCTTCTCTCTGTGTGGTTCCCTCGCAGCACAGCTGAGCTTGGACTTCTCGTTCCTGTTTCGTGAGTTTTCCCCTTATAATAAATAAAAATATAATTGTTTTATCTTTTAGCTAGCCTGGTTATTTCCCGAATCAAGCTAACTTCTACACCAACTAATTCTGAGTAAAAAGTTCACAGAGGAAGCAATGCTTGAGCTGACATTTGCAGATAGCAGAGTCAATTTGGTGAAGAGGGGATTCCAGAAAGAGGAAATGTAATAATTTCTGCCCCAGGAATTAATTAGCAGTCAAGTGTCACATGTTTGAGTCTTTCTTCTTTAAAAGAGAACTTTGTATATAAAGCTGTTATTAGAAGTTAGAATTCACCATGAGCCATTATCTGTGAATAAGGAAATTGCCACATTAAATTCTGACACATGAAATATAAATAAAATGTCAAGAAATGGGCTGGAGAGGTTTAACAGTTAGGAGTACTGGCTACTCCTGCAGAGGATCCTAGCTCAGTTCCTAGCACACATACACGCACACAGCATACATGCCAGCCTTATACCCATAAAATAAAATGTGTGAATCTAAACAATGTATTTAAAAAATAAAATTTTTTAAGTTAAGGAAAGTAAAGATAAAGAGGGTTTAATTTGCCATACTTCCAAGAAGCCTCCTCCCTGCATCTTTTCTGAACAGGAACTTTAGTTCCCGTGGAAGATGCAGAATTCAGAACACAAAAGAAACTCTAACCTATACGAGCATTTCCAAGGAAAACTCTCACCCTCTCCTTCCAGATATTTAACAGAGAAGAGAGCATGCATGGAGGCAAAAAGGAAAGCCCTCAGCTCCACAGCTTGGCCCTCACTAAGGTGGACTCTATGAAGTCTGCCCTCATGTCTTATTCCTCTATACCTGAACCAGATTTAGCAAAAAAGCTAGCACAGTGCTTCCCGTGGGAGCCAGGTGCACCTGTGGGACACACCCCACCAGCAGTCTCACTGATAAAGGGTGTGAGTGCCAGACAAGTTCAAACAGAGGCAGGACCACCTATCGTAAAGTAGGTCAGAACCGTGAAATTCCTCTTGAGTTTCTGTGCCCTGATCAATGTTCTGCTCTAAAGAAGCCATTAATCAGAAAGGATCTGCAGAAGCAGAAGCCCACCTGGCACCTCAACAAACAGCCAGTGATGGGTTTTGCATTAAATTGTAAGGCCTACCTAACAACATTATTGGTTTCCAATAAATGCATCTCTCTGAAAACTCAACTCAATATTTAGGCATTTCTAAGATCTCCCAGCTGCAAATAAGCCATATGCTCTTCCCTCAGAAAGGAGACACACCCAGGAGGACGCTCAGGAGACTCCAAAAGTTAAAAAAAAAAAATAATTCCCAAAGCTCAAACACTTAACAGGATTAGGAGACTCAGAAAGAATGAGCCCCTCACCCATGATCCTGGGAGCGACTCCTAGCCCACCTCCCATGAGCAGCCCCCAGCCATGTTTCTATGACTCACTCCAATAAATTCATTGGTTCACCAAGATAGAGTTGGGTGGAATTATTTCTTCAATTATTTCTTTGGTGTGTCTCCAGTGCCCTATCTGGAGTGGACAGAGGTTTGTTTTCATCTCCCGGGGAAAAGTCATGGACAGCAGAGGCAGAGAAGTCGGGGCACAGGGCACCATTATTATCTGTTCCTGATTCCGCATCCATTCTTAGAGAGCAATGAGATTTTACAGAGCTGAACCAACCACTGAGAGCAATCACAACTTCAGATGAAAACGCATCAAAACAATGAACGTTTTACACACATATCAGAAGGTGCTGAGTATGGAGCCAGCCAATCAGGACCTGCTACCAGGCATGCCTATAAATAGTTCCGGATTCCGCTGTGCCCACTCATACACCTACACTCCTGCGTCCTTTTGTGCCTCAGAAGCAGCATTAAGAAAATATAACAGAAAACTGCTCTGTGAAAGCTAAAATATTTACTTTGTAACTCTTTAGAGAAAGAAAGAAAAATGTTGCTAATGCTTTCTAGAAAAAAATGGAGGATGGGGCGGGGGGGGGGGAGAGAAAAGGGATTAAATGTGAAGGGACCTGAGCTAAACTGTTAGACTCTGGGTCCTCCTTTACTCAGAAAGCACAAAAATTCTGTTAGGGCGACTCTACCCCTGTGGTTACTGGAGAATGGGAGGTGCTTGGAATAGGCACAGTTAGGACATAGTAGCTATGTTTAACTGGATTAGTGGGTTAAGGTTTTGAATGCATTCTAGGTTCTCTTAAGGCACCTAATTCTCCCTGGGGGAGAACTTCGGGAAAGTATCCATTTATGAGCTAACAACTAAATACATAAGAATAAATTTGGTAAAGAAAGAGGGTCCAGAAAGAGAAAAGAAAACAATTCCTGCCTGAGAATTAATCGGCAAGCATGCTCATTTGAAGTCGTGAGTCATTCCAAGAGCGCACTGGCCCATGGACAAGGCAGGCAGGAAGGAGCACTGCTCAGCCCCACTCTGGGAGAAAATGTAATAATGATGGTAATGGTTGTTATTCCAGGCGCTATCATTTCCTTCAATACAGAAACCACTGCTTATTGGATGTTTATCCCACGCTGGGCCGTCTGCTCGTGCTCACGCGTTATCCCATTTAATCTTCCCAGCAGTCTTATGAGGCGGATACTATTATTATCCTCATTTTACAATTGCGGAGCCAATCTCAGAGAAAGGTAGATGGGCTCCGCAAGTCTCCGAAACCAGGGAGGGATGAGCAAGGCAAGCTGCCATCTGCACCACTGCTCATCAAACCTCCGCGCCAACCTCCAGCCACGCCCAGAAGCCTCCTGCACCACTGTTCATCAAAGCTCTGCGCCAACTTCCAGCCCCGCCCAGAAGCCTCCGGCAAGCTTACTCACCTCGGCAGACCCTACAGCACTGATTCTCCGGAAGAATGTGATCCTTTTTGGAGCAGTTTAAAGGAGGGCAAGCTTCTGTAATCTTTACCAAGACTCCATCCTAGAAGCCAAATAACAGGAAAGAGTTAGTTCAGGTGCAGAGCCAATCACAGGAGCTTCTAATGGTTTTTGTCACTAGATTGCAAAGGTGACCAACGGGATACCGAGAGCCTTCTCGGGAATTCCACTGAGAAAGACAATCCCACAAGTCAAATTGATGAGTCCAGGGAGAGAAAGCAGGCTTCCTTTCTATATCAAAGCAGCCCGGGTTTCAACAAGTTCCAGTCACTTTTTTTAAGTCTCTTTTTCAATGCAAAGGGATGCCCATGGGACGTGCTGATAATTTCCAACAGCTGACAGCTAAGTGTGGCGGCCTCCTGTGTCAGAGCCTGAGTTCTATGCTGTAAATTGCAATAGCTCACTTTGTGCAACCCGTGTTGTATACAACAGGCTCCTGGGAAGCACTTCCCACAGGCCACTGCCTTGTCACCAGACGTCAACAGGGCTTCTTCCTAGTTCTCAGCGAACTTACAATTCGGATAGAATGAGACATATAATTCCTAAACTAGGAGCTTTAATACACTACAGAAATTCCTTTTAAAATGCGCTCTAATAAATGCAATTTAATATGCTACACAGTGTCATTAGCTCTGACCAAACAGGGAGAAATAATGAAGGGGCCACATTGGAGGGAACTTGAGTAACTGAATAAGAAAGAGATTTTACAGGCCAAGATTGTAGACAAGGTACGTGGGCATGAAAGAACATCAGACAGATAAAAAAAATAGTTTTCCTCTGACTGTAAATGCCATAATTCACAGCAATGTTAACTACTCAACCACTGTACACTGATGGCCTCACTGATCCTTCCTGCTGGTGTGAGTGGTGTCTGCATTTAGTTTTATGCTGAATTTTTAAAATATACCCATTAATTTCTTTCTTTTAAAAGGTCGGGGACACTTTATTTAAAGCATTTAGTTTTTCTCTCCCATTCTTTGCAAGGATGTTTAAGACAGCCAAGAAGAGGAGCCTTGCTTTAGCCAAAAGGCAGTCCCAAACACAGGTTGGTCAGGGGACAAGACCGAGCTACACAGCCAGGAGAGACAGGTGCCATGTTTTATGTTTCCAAGAGACTTGCCAATCCCTTAACCACCACCACCCCACCCCAGTTCTCCATTTAACAGAATGGACGCTCACTCCTAGAGATGAGCACAGATAAAACATTAAATGCCAGCAGACTCTCGTGTGAGTGCTGTCATGTTGGTAGCACAAAGTGAGCCACAGACATCAGCTACTTGTCTCAGGGTAAGTTATCTTCAACATGGCTCCCTCTTCTTCCTGGAAGTTTCCAACACAGCCAGCCTTACCCTAGCATTCTCTCTCCTATCTTTTTTCTCTGGTACTCTTTCCAAACGCTTACTTTTCTCCAGATTCCATGAAGGACCGACCTTAAGATTCAACACTTGCTCCTGTTTGTTCAGTCCTCCACTCCCACCAGAGTCTACTCTCATTCCTCGGGTCGGATGACAGGGGTGAGAGTATCTAACCTCAACAGCAAATGATAGGTCTAACATAGCTGTCCACATCTGAGACAAACGGTTAGCACAAGGCAACAGATGCTGAGCACCTTCCTGTCAGGGACCGCACTGACCGTAAAGGGAAACAAATGACTCATTATCAACTCCAAGACCATCATCCCGCTGTAATATACTGGTTCTGCGACATTGCCTCGGCATCGATAAGAACTGCTAAATATTTTTTAACCAAACTATGCTCCCATATCCAAGTTCTGGATGCTTTCCTAACATCCTAACATTGGCTCATTTCTGACAGAGGGCACATGGATCATTGCATCCATTCAGAAAGCTGGAAGCTACCTTCAAGTTCTACAACCCCATGACAAGAGCCAAAGTCCATGGCGGAATAGTATATGATGCCTATACATCCAAAATGAACAGTCTCTGAATTATAATTTATGTTCAGACTATATGTGACCTCTCATCTGAATTCTCCCTTGCTCGGGTTCTTCCCACCCACCATCTATTGCATCCACAGTCTGATGGGTCCTGCTGGGAGCACTCCCTGAACAGGTCACTCATGCTGAAAGCCTTAGTGCATACTCAGCTTCTCGGATTACTCAAATTAAGACTATTAATGAGTTTCACTATTCCACTAAAGTCGTTATCAAAATACTAACTGCTAAAAATCTCATCTCTGGGTACTCAGATTCCGGATGATTACTTCCTTGCATTTGTCCCTCTAAGTCCAAAATTTTGCAGCATGTTTAACAAATGTGTGCGTGTATATATGTATATATGTATATATATATATGTGTGTGTGTGTGTGTGTGTGTGTATGTATACCTTCATATGTATATATATTTGCTAAAAATACTTTAAATGCTACGGAAGACTTCTTTTTAAATTATTTTTAAATGATCTTTTCTCATTTTACATACCTAGCCCAGTCCCCACTCCTTCCCCTACTCCAGCTCTTCCCACTTTTCCCCCACTTCTCAGAGAGGGTAAGTCTTCCCATGGGCAGTCAACAAAGCCTGACGCATCACTCTGAGGCAGGACCAATGCCCTCCACCCTATATTGAGGCTGAAAGGGGTCTCTCCAAAAAGAATGAGCTTCAAAAAGTCAGTTCAAGCACTCGAGATAAATCCTAGTGCCACTGTCAGAGGTCCCCCACACTGCCCAAACCACACAATTGTCACCCACATTCAGAGGGCCTAGTTTGGTTTTATGCTGGATCCCCCACTATCAGTCTGGAGTTGGTGAGCTCCCGCTAGCCCAGGCCAGCTGTTTCAGTGGGTGTCCCGTCATAGTCCTGATTCCTTTGCTCATATAATTGCTCCTTCCTCTCTTTGACTGGTCTCCGGAAGCTTGGCCCAGTGCTTAGCTGTGGATCTCTGCCTCTGCTTCCATCAGTGGCTGGATGAAGGTTCTATGATGACAATTAAGGTAGTCATCAATCCGATTACAGGGGAAGGCCAGTTCCGGCACTCTCTCCACTACCGCTTATGGCCCTTAGCTGGGGCCATCCTGTGGATTCCTGGGATTTTCCCTGGTGCCAGGTTTCATCTAGCCCCATAATGGCTCCCACAATCAAGATATCTCTTTCCTTGCTCTCCCTCTCCGTCCTTCCCCTATCTTGACCATCCTGTTCCCTCAGGTTCTCCTCCTCCCTCCCCTCCTTCTTTCCTTCTCCCATTCTGCCCTCCCTTCTCCCCACCCCCACACTCCTGGAGGCATGGGTTCAAATCTCACCTCTGATACAGAAGATTTCTTAAAAGTTATCATTCTGTAAAAGGAGCTTCCTCTATCGACTGATTACATCAGTCAACAATTCTTTTAAAATTTCATTATTTATTTATTTGGGGTCATGTGTGTTCCATGACATGCATGTGGCAGTCAGAGAACAATGTGCAGAAGTCAGTTCTCTCCTTCCAGCCCAGGGTGTTGTGGGAACTGAACTCAGGTTATCAACTTGGAAGCAGCAGGTTTCTCTACCTACTGAGCAATCTCACTAGCCCAAAGCTGAGGGTTCTAATGAACCTTTAATATAGTTGATAAGTAAGACCAAATTCCAAAGCTTAAATCTGCATATTTTTAAAATAACATGAACTGAAAGCATAGTTGTGTAAGTACACCTAAATCCATTGAAGCCCAGGGGAAAAAAAAAACATTTTTCAACTCTGTTTTGAGAACTATTGCCAGTAAAAAGTAATCTGTCATTCCTATTTTTGAATAGTCCTTATTGTGGCATGTTGTGACCTCTACACTGAGCTCTGTGTTAATATAAAAATTCAGCTATTCTTCTTTTCCTGTTTCCAAGTAACTAATCTATGTCAGTGGTCAAATGTAAACATTCCAAGTTCTATACAAATTGCTGGGCTCTGACTTGAATTTCTAACAACACACAAACATCTGTAAGTTGAAAAATGCCACCTCACAGAAGAAATCTTGCAGAAAAAAGTTGATGGTGGGGCAAATGGAAACGAGATTATTAGGAGTTATTGATCTTGGTTTAAAAATAATATGGCGGAACCTCACTGTGAGATCCTGTCTCCTAGCAATGTCAGAAGCTGCTACACCCAGGAGGTCTCACAAACATGACTGCCTAAACCGGAGCTTGACAAGGAAAACACCAATACACATGCCAAAGTGGATGGGGGAATCCCACAAAGCCTCACAAAGACTAACACAACAAAGGAGTGCTGAGAGCAGAAGAGATCATCTCCCTCAGGGAAGAGCACACCAACCGTCTATCCAATACCAAACACATGCATACAAGTAACATTATACAGATGAGCAGGTTATATTTAAGAATATATATGTACAAACATATATGCATGCAATTGCAATTAATAAAGAAAAAGAGCATGTATTTGAAGGAGACCAAGGAGAGGGCTATGGAGGAGAAATCTTCATATTATTCTAAATTTGAGGGGGAGAGAGTTCGAGACAGGATTTCTCTGTAGCTTTGGAGCCTGACCTAGAACTAGCTCTTGTTGGCCAGGCTGGCCTCAAACTCATAGAGATCCATCTGCCTCTGCCTCCCGAGTGCTGGGATTAAAGGTGTGCACCACCACCACCCAACTATAATCTCATCATTTTTTTAAAAATTAAGAAACAAACAATTTAAAAACTAATATGTTAGACTGAAGGTATAACTAGTGGTTATGAACTTTGGATACTCTTGCAAGGACCAAAATTTGGTTGGCAGGATCCACATCTTTATTAATTGGATATCAGTGTGGAGATTTCTCAGAAAATTAGGAAACAACCTTCCTCAAGACCCAGTAATACCACTTTTGGGTATATAACCAAAGGATGTTCAATCGTGCCACAAGGGCATATGCTCAACTATGTTCATAGCAGCATTGTTTGTCATAGCCAGAACCTGGAAACAACCTAAATGCCCCTCGACTGAAGAATGGATAAGGTAAATGTGGTATATTTACACAATGAAGTACTACATAGCAGAAAAAAAATAACGACATCTTGAAATTTGCAGGCAAATGGATGTATCTAGGAAACATCATTTTGAGTGAGGTAACCTAGACCCAGAAAGACAATTATCATATGTACTCATTCGTAAGTGGTTTTTAAACATAAAGCAAAGAAAACCAGCCTACAAATCACAATCCCAGAGAACCTAGACAACAATGAGGACCCCAAGAGAGACATACATGGATCTAGTCTACATGGGAAGTAGAAAAAGACAAGATCTCCTGAGTAAATTGGGAGCATGGTGACCATGGGAGAGGGATGAAGGGGGGGAGGGAGGGAGGGAGGGAGGGAGGGGAGCAGAGAAAAATGTAGAACTCAATAAAAATCAATAAAAATAATAATAATAAATTTAAGCCTGAGAGAGAGAGAGAAGCCTCCAGGAATGCCTATAAAGGATTATCTAGGTTACATCAAGAGTGGGGAAGACGCAACCTAACTATGGGTGGCACCATTCTCTGAGTGACTGAATTAGGAGACACCAACCCCCACCAGAACTCACTATTCTGCCTGCTGACTGCGTGTACAATATGTCCTCAGCTCTAGCTGCCATGACTTCTCCACCATGATAAGCCCAGAGGGGACACTAAAGACCGAGCTGAAAGAATGTAAGAGCTGGAAGGCGGGGGTGTGCCACAAAAAGGACATGGCTGTTGCACTCGTCATCTGCTCAGTGCCCCGTGCTACCAGAGCAAAACCTACCCAAGACTAGACCCATCACTATTGCATCGAGGATGGGGAAGGGACCTACCCAAGACTAGATCCATCACTTTTGCATTAGGGATGAGGAGGACACTGACACAGGACTAGACTCATCAATATTGCATTGGGGACAGGGAAGGGAGCCATGAGGCTCCACCTGTCTTGGAAGATCTACCGATACCTAACAGTTGCTGGGGGAGGGATGCCCTTTTCTTCAGTTGTGTAGCCACTGATAAACTACCCTCACTCAGAAACAACTTCCCACCCATGCTCATGCAAGCAACCATGATTAAACCCAGTGCCATCTACACGTATCTGGGGAAGAAAGGAAAGTAGAGGGGGAATTGAAAGAAAAATGATATCGATACCAAGGCTAATAGGAAGTGAAAATGGCTAAAACTCGTGGTATACATGTGTGAAGTTTAAAGAATAAAAAAAATAAATACTTTTTAAATCTATGAGTAAAGAAAAACCATTCTCCCTTTGATTGCTTCTGTCAGGGTATTTCACCATAACAGGAGAAGAAAAGAACACACTGCCTCTCTAAAATTAAAAACCAAGAATTGTTACAAATAAACATAAGCATGAAGGGACATCATAGAAAAGCGAAAAAATAAATTACACAGCCAGACCACCAAGTTCTTATTCCAACTATTTCACTCAGCCTCCAGGTAGCTTAGTCCCTGATCCTGAGTCCCACATCTTGTAGTACATGCCTTGTAGGGTTATTCTGAAGTTAAAATGTCGTAACATGTTTTAATTGTCTTAGACAATATTCAAATAATAGCTAAGTATACAAGAAATGTTAAATATTATAGTAAATCACTCCTTTCTCTGTGGACAAAATAACTCAAATATTTACAGAAGGTCAATAAATCATTTTTCAAAACAGAACAAAATTGTTCCTCTGAATACATAGAAGCACACATGCATTCATGCACACACATACTGTTTGTGCAAAGAGTTCTCTGGTCCAATTTCTTTCTAGGTTATTAATCCTGAACATGGAGGAAAATGACCCAAAGTATACTGAATGTCTGTTTCATACCAGTAGGCTACTCAGATAAGATGTCATTTTAACCCATGCCCATTCATTCTACATGTCTCAAGCATGTTTGCTCTAATCATCTCAGATGACAACAAGAACCTGGTCACAATTGGAGACTTCGGTGAGAGTCACTAAAGCTTTTGCTCAAAATGAAGAAAAGAGTAGGTTTAGTGAGTGTCAGACCTGCGGCTTATACTGTGGTTCACAGCAGAGTGGGCAGGATTGCCTTTAATCATCTCACCTTTCCCTAGGGTAAGAGAGAAAAGCAAAGGTAGAATCTAAATCAATTGTCCTCCCCATAAGGGAAACCATTTACAGAGACACTGCCATCTGGACTTGTCAAGGAGAGTGGCAGGGCCATATGAGATAAGGACAACTCATGCTCACTGAAGATTTAGTGTCAAGTACTCCATTTTCTTCTCCGTGTGCCCAACATCCTCATTAGGATGTACCTATCTTGGGCTGGAGATTATGCCACTTCTCAGGCTTGGGGGCTTCTTGGTTGACAAAGAGATGAAAAGGTCCTCACTGCCATCCCATCCCCACCTTTGATGCTGGCAAAGGAGACCTACACCCACCAACTATTGACATTGAGATACTAGTCCCAGTGTCACTCAGTGGCTGTGATAATTACCTAACCAAAATTCACTTAAGGGAGGAAAAGTCTTATTTGGTTCACAGTTCCAGGTTACAGTCCATCATTGCATAAAAATCAAGGCTGGAACTTGAGGTACAACACCCACTGTCAAGAGCAGAGTGAGAGACAAGGGTTCACAGCAATAGACAGGCAAAGCTGTCAAGCTCGTCATTTCCATTTGTTCTCCACACTCTCCTTACCCACAGAACACTGTCCTCTTGCTCAGTTAAATATAATACTTTGCCTAATGAAGGCACCTAGTATATTTGGGCCTCAGGATCCCACTCCACTTCTCTGAATACCTCAGTTTCCTCTTGGGAATGGCTTCTCCACTCAAGTGATTTACTTCTTGATTTCTGAGATTCCTGGACTTTGCTAAGTCACACAGTCTTCTGGATTTTAGGAACTCCGCAGTTCACCTAAATATTGCTTTCAAAACAATTGACTGCTTTTGGTAATATTACCCAGGGAGTGTTTCTGTTCTTTGTAAACTGGAATTTTACAATTCCAGTTACAAAACTATAAACTGGAATTCTCTTTGACATATCAAGCACCCTGACACCAGTATCCGTCCACAACACCCACAGCCAACCATGTAACAAGGCTCTTCAATTCTTTTTCTACATAGTTCTTCAACCCCCTTTATTCATCTGCCACGCCGCTGCCACAGGTTGAAATTTAGTCAGCTTTTGCCTATGATGGTTCAACTATATCCACTGCTCCTTCAGTTACCCCTCCACTGCCCCCAAAATATATGTGTGCTATAATATATCTCCATGCAGTTGCTGGGGACACTTGTCTCCATGAAGGTCAAGTCCACCTGGTCTATGGCTGTTTTCAGCTTCATCGGTCCTCAAACTCCACGTGTACCCTAAAACTTCTCCAAGTCAAGTTATTCACAATTCCCTAAATATGAATAATAAGTATTCTTTTTCCTTATGGCTCTGGGCACCTGCAGATGTCCTCCCCTCACCAGAATATGCCTTCAGCTCCATCCATCCAGGAAATAATTACTGGTGAAGACTACCCATCACCTTCAAAAAGCCCTGGTTGGCCTTGATGTAGAGTCCACGGTAGTGTGCAGTGCTCACAGTGTGAGGGACTGACCAACAGGTCAGGTTACTCTACTGACCATGTAGAGTAATTCAGCATGTCTGTCTCTCCTCCTTGTTACATGGGAACATTTCAGGAGACCACAGGTCCTTCTCCTCTGTTTACTGTATATTCACTTGTTATACACTCTTCTACACTAAACTACACATTTATGAAGAAAACAACTTGCTTGTTGTGTCCACACATCCTAGGGCCACACTGGGGTTCAGCAGTCACTGCTGTACACAGAGATACAGGGCAGAACGGAAATAAAGCATTCAGCGCCCAGTCAAATTCTGGGATGCCTCGCCTGCCTCGCCGGTGTTTGCTGAATGTTTAATAGCAATGCTCTTTATAACTTATTTCATGGCGGTGGGAAAGAGAACAATAAATGGGGGCGGGGCATTTTCTAGAATTCTATTACCACTTGGAAGTGGAGTCAGTCCAGTCAGAGCTGGTATCGAACATTGCCTACCACCAACCCATAAGCTTTCTCCAGGACCGCTATCAACTTTCCATCCATGGTAGAACCTATCTCATTTTCTCTTTCACAACCTTCCTGCACTGGCTGCTTCTCAAGCTGTGTTATCCACTGAATGCAAGCTTGTTTCACAGAAACAGTGGCTAGATCTTCTCTATCCTTGACTCCAGCCCACCGGTTCTGCCCCTCAGGGACCCACCTCGGCCAACACGCCCTCCAGAGGAACACCACATGTCTGTCTTTTGTCTGCTCTATGGAAGTGACAGGGACCACAGACAAACTTACTCGACATTCCCGGCAGCTCTTGGTTAAAATCCGCTGGCCCTCGGCAAGAACTTTTCCTCCGTAGATACATTTTGCTGCAAGAAAACAGAGAGACAGTTCACACCTGGTCATGCTGTGCTACACAATGTCCTCAGAGGCTCCATCCAATGCCAACAGATCCCACAGGAACATAGATTCCTGAGTCTAAGCCTTATAATATAATGTAAGTAATGTAATGTAAATCATAAGGAGAGTAAAGTGAATAGCCCCTGAGGCCATCAGCCAAACTTCAGGGTTTTTTTTTCCATTTACCTTGCAAAGCCACCCAATTGATGGCAAAATAAACCAAAGGGTAAGTTGATTTGATAAGATATGAAAACAAGTTAGTTGCCATAACCGGGCAATTAGCAATAAGTTTTATGTTTGAATTTTCTCTCTTTTTATTAGTGTGTATGTGCGTGAGCGCTCACAAGTGCAGGTAGAAGCAGGGGCATGCAGTGGCTTTATGCCAACATCAGGTGTTCTTCTTTGTCCCTCTCCATCTTATGTTTTGAGGCAGGGTCTCTCGTCTCTCACTGACCCCAGCACTCACTGATTAGACTAGCTAGCTGGCTAGCGACTCCCAGGGATCTGCTGGACTCTGCCTTCCCAGAGTTGGTATTATGTAGCCATGTCCAGATTTTTCTGGAGTCCTGGGAATCTGAATTCATGTTCTCATACTCTCACTGCAAGCACTTTATGTGCTGAGCCATCTCCCCAGCCCAATTAGCAGTAGTTTTGATGCAGGCAGCCCTGCTATAAGACGAGCCTCTGGGTAAAAGGCGTATGTTCTGTTCATCAACACTTCACTACAGGGAGGATTCCATATGCGCTTCTTTATGATATGGGAGGTGGGTGCTCTGAGCCTAAATGTACTTAACCATACTCAAAACAAGTATGAAATACAAGCCAGCCCAATCAACTGCTACATCAGCACACTGGAGGGGAGGCTTTGCGAGAGGTGAGCTGTATGGGCTAACAGGCAGGGCAGAAAGTGGAAGTCAGCCCTGCAGAAAATTTCAAAGAGAAACAGCTCAATTGAGATTCTGCAGAGACCCAGTCCTTGACTTAACTTGCTGACTCACTTTAAGCATGTGCAGAATATGTCAATTTGCTGTGACCCCTCTCTGACTCTACTAGATTTTCCAGTCACTTCAAGAGGAACAGAAAGCAAAGGTCTGAATGAACTCTTTCCTGGCCCGATAAGGGCCCTTCTAGCCCCAGCTCTCTAGAGAAACAGAAATAAATACACACTTGCCTTTAGTTCATAAAACCGTTTCACCTCTCAGACCCTCCATTTCTGTATCTATTAAAGCTGGGCTGATTAAATTTGGTAGTTACCTGGACCTACAGTCTCCTTCTCATGGAACATCCACATCTGCCCAGCCCTGTCTCCACAGCCACAGAAAGGGAGAGCCCAGAAACAAACACTGGTTTACTTAAGGCAATGCTTCTGTGGGATGGATGCTGGGACACGCTGCCCAGATCCCTCTGTGACAGCGAACATATTTCTACAGCTAAAGGAACAGTGTCACCCAAAAGGTCTCAGGCAACTGTTGATCTAGGATCTGTGCTGGGCTGTGGAGAGCCACTTTGCCCAAAGTCAAGCTCCTTACTATACCAGCCCATAGCCAATAAAAGATTCATTAAATGACACTAGGTCCTGCTCTCCTTGCCTGATTCAGGACGACTCGGCATCCCAGTGGGAAGAAGTGAGGCACTTGCTGTGACTATATCGTCAACCTCATTCTGCTTCCCTCGGCACCGATTTTAACCCCGCACTGATCCTGTGTGTGTTTTCTAATAAAGCATGTGGGAATCCCCAGTGTAGACTGTTTCCTGTCAACACACGACTTGCAGCAACCCACACCACCCAGCTTCACCTCTGTATTCTCTTCTCAGTGAATGATACCACCATCTCCACCAGCTCCTCCCACGCCTGCTTCTTGCCCAATGTGAGTAACCAAAACTTCTGCCCCAATTACGCTTCCCCATACCCCACCCTGACAATGTCTTCATTGAGACTTCAGCATCCCTCTTCTTCAGCACTACCAGAACCTCCCTGTTCCCTGTTCTAACCTCAGCCTTTTCCAATCCTTTCACAGATAACACAAAAGCATCTTAAGATCCAAAGTTGAGAATTTGGGACCCTATTTAAAAATATTAGGAGTCCCTGACACCTTCAGGAAAAATAAAAAGTTCAAAATGTTTAATTAGGCAGATCATCCATTCTGACAGCTTTTCCTAATCTCTCAAAACTTCAAAAACTTCCCACCTGTCTTTTTACTCACCCACTCAAATAGTTACACCCATCTAGCTTTCTCTCTTACTACCAAGGTTTGCATATATTCTTTTCTTCAATAGAAATACTCAGATCTCCATTATCCACTACACCCTTCTGTTTTAGTTGGGGTTCCTATTGCTGTGATGAAACACTATGGCCAAAAACAAGCTGGGAAGGAAAGAGTTTATTTAGCTTACACCTCCACATCACTGTCCATCATCAAAGGAAGTCAGGACAGGAACCTAGAGTCAGGAGCAGATGCAAAAGCCACAGAAGGGTGCTGCTTACCGGCTTGCTCTCCATGGCTTGCTCAGCCTGCTTTCTTATAGAAACTAGGACCACCAATCTAGGGGTAACAATGCCCACAGGGGGATGGGCATTCCTCCATCAAGCACCAATTAGGAAAATACCTTAGAAGCTTGCCTTCAACTGGATCTTATAGAGGCATTTTCTCTTTCCAGGTTCCCTCCTCTCAGATGACTATAGCATGTGTCAAGTTAAAAAAAAAAAAAAAAAACCCTAGCCAGCACAATTGGCCTCTTGTTATCTTGACATACAAACACATCACCATTAAACCACACACTTTCTTTTGTGTTCTGCTCCAAGATTTCACATTAATGAAGGCATCACAATAGAAAACATCTGATGAACTTAGAAAGTCCCACACCTTACAAATGAAAAGACTCTAAAAGTTGTGTCTTTCAAAATAGTCACTGTTTTTAAGTCGAGAGCCTCTGTAAAACTCCCGAAATCTCATTCCTAAAAGTTTAAAAGTCTCTCAACTGTTGGATCCTTAAAGAATCAAAAATAAATTAAATTCTAACTTCAAGAGGGAAGAACAAGGGCACATTCCCCACCTGAGCAAAGTAAAACCAAACTCCAAAATATAAGTAATCAATGTCCACTACTTGGGATTCACTCATGACCATCTAGGCTCCTCCAAAGGTCTTGGGTCACTTCTTTGACTTGCCTTCTGCAGCACACAGCTTGTCTTCCAGGCTTTGGAATGGCCCTACTCCATTCCTGCTGCTATTCCTGATGGTCATTCTCTGTTGTGAGCAGTTTGAAAATGCTGGGGTCTTCTGTTGCAATTGGGCTGCACCTCTCCTGGGCTCTCTTCATGGTGCCCACCCTCAATTTCTCTTCGTGACCCCTTCAGAAGAGAAAGTGGGTCTTTCCTTCTCCTTCACTTAAAAAACCACCTATCCCTCCCTGACTATCCTTTATGCCCCCAGTGTTCTAGATATATCCATGACAGTTATTCACTGCCCCTAATGACATTCTGGGTACCCCCAGTTGACTTATATGGGAAGAACCCATCTCCAAGGCCCTGAGATTGCTGTGTGATAAATTCCCATACTCCTAAACACAGCAGCTGCCAACTTGGCAAGGTGGCTCGTGCCAGAGTGACAGTTTTGCTAAACGCACCCCCGTCAACACTGCCATCTGTTTTTTGGCACGGGCTGGGAAATGCAGAAATTCTACTTTTCTCTCAGTTTGGACCCTTGCCACTCCACAATGCTATTAACACGCTTGCTCCCCTGTCTTGAAACATTCGGCTGGCTCCTTTCTTCTCTGGAAGGCTCATCCAGAACTCCTACCTGGAGATAAAAATGCCTTGTTGTTTACAGCACACTCAGGGACACATTGTGCATCCACCAGGCTGGTAAAAAAACAAATGTCTGATAAAATTTATGCCCTCCCATCATAGGAAGCTTCAGGTTGAGGGGGGATGATACCAGCCCGTGTCGCATGCCTTCGCCATTGGCAGCTGTGGCAAGGTGCAGAAAGTGCGTAGGACATGGTTCAAGCTGTCCACAAAATAACCTCAGATAACCTTCAGGCTTGGAAATGCCCCTTGCTTTCATGTTCCTCCCTGCTCCTCTGAGGGAACCCCTTCCTTCCCTGGCATTCCCCTCCTTATGTCTACCATCAGTTCTCGTTATCCAACCTCTTGAGCTGTAGCCAAAAGCCTTAGTTTTGATGTCTGGGAAATTCAAGCAGAAGGCGAGTCAGGCCCCGCTGCCTTTGGCTGGGCTCTGGAGAGTTCGTTTCGAGGGCTTTTGGTATGAGCAGAGAAGTAAATGGATACCTGGAGCCCTGTGCGCCGCACCAGGGACATGCAAAGTGGAGCATTTCACAGTGTCCAACCATGGAATTGAAACCCGGCCCCAGCACACACTCCCTCGGGATGTCTGAAACAAGCATCCTGGGGATTTGGAGACAGTTTATTGTTGTTCTTTCTGCAGCCACAGACACCCAGGTCTTTTAGATTTGACCTTGATTTCTTAAGTGCAAATGCTGGACACTTTTGGCACTTGGGTGCACACTGAATACACAATTAACAGGTACCGCTTTGGATGGCCCTGTCACATGTGCATATGAGGTTAGTCTGTCCACATTCCGATATCTGTTCCCTCACACATGTCAGCCATCCCTGGGCACTTGGTGACTTTGAGTGTCAAAGACAGCACCCGGCCCTTTACTTCAAAAGTGGTGGATCAGAAGAGCTAACCACCCAAGGATTCTCCATCCTCGCTACATTAATTCACGGAGCTTCCGAACAACACCCCATTTCTGAGCAAGACACCCACATCAAACTGGGTGTCACTAAAACATCTCCAGCTCACAGATGCCAGACAGAAGGCATCACACACCCAAGCATACAGCATACTGGCTGTTCTCTCTGCCCTGTCTCCCTGCTTCACATTGCTTGTCTCCTGTGGGCTCTTGTTCAAACCTTGGCACCTGCTCTCTCACAGACACTCGCACAGCACAACACTGAAACGCCAGGTCCTCTAGCTGTCACTCACAGCCAGTCCTTCTCATCCTCTCCCATCCTCTCTGCCTGCTTGCCCATCACCTCTATCTGGAACATGCCGGAGTCCCATGCTTGGCCACGCCTCCAGCTCAGTTACGACAGTACCCTTTCCTAAGTCACTTCTCTGAATGTGCCATGGCCCTGCTTGAAATTTTCATTTTTAAAAATTTATGTCTATAAGTGTTCACTTTATGTCAGGTCATGTGACTTTGAATGTCAGGGACAGCACTCAGCTTTATATTTTAAAAGTGGCAAATCAAAAGAACTAACCAACCGAGGATCCTCCCTTCCTCGGTAAATTAATTCACTGAGTGTTCAAACACCCCCTCTCTAAGCAAGACACCCATATCAAACTGGGTGTACCACAGGCATGTTGGTGTCCAAGGAGACAAGAGGGCATCCAATCCACTGAGACTGAAGTTACAGACAATTGTGAGCTGCCATGTGGATGCTACAAACTAAACCCAAGTCCTCTGCAAGAACAGGCAGTACTCTTAACCACTGAGCCATCCACACAGCACCCTGAACACAAAGAAAACTTTCATTTTAAAATTAAAACTGCGAATGTGGTATCTAATGCCATAATTTTACATGTGCATTCCCCTCTGATAAATACATTCTTTCTCAAAGGAGCACCTAAAACAACTCCTACTCACTATTAATACTCTGCCAAGGTGTTATCTGTGAAGTTTTCCTAAAGCATGCATGTCTCACTGCAAGAAAACTGTCTCACTTCAATATTGGATTCTACAGCTTGTGCCTGGTTCAATAGGAGCGTCCCTGATGTAGAGAAGGTTGCACGATTATTCCAGACACCCAGACCCAAAACTACCTACCAGAGATTTATATTTTAAATATTTATATTTTAAAAATTAATATATTTATTTCTAATAAATATATTAAGAATTTATTTCTAATAAATATATTAAGTAAGAAATAAAAAGTCTTTCTGGCCAGATGCTCTCAATCTTTTAACTTTAGAGGTATATTAAATATTAATTTATTTTATTTGTATTCCCAATTACTTAATCTCTGAGCACATCAAAGTATCACCAGAGTCACTGAGAAAACTAGTTTTATTGAACCAACTTGACCTGAACTCCATATAGATACAAAACTGTGCCTTTATCTTTAGGTTGAGGTTTACCATCTTGGAGAATTTGGGAAACTTTCTGTGAATGTCTCATAACTTGACAATTCTTAAATGAACTAGAATATAGAAAAATGGCCATCTCCCACATATATAATAGGAAGAATTAATTATATATAACCAGGTAGGCTTTAGGGGCCAGCAAGATGGTTCAGCAAATAACAGAATGTACTTCCAAGACTATGATCTCATTTCCTTGACACATGAGGCAGAAGGAGAGAAGTGACAGCCATAAGTTGTCCTCTGACTCCCACATGTACCTATACACACAAACACACTAAATAAATAAATGTAAAGGGGCCTTGAAGGTGTCAGCTTGGGGCCCAAGCATTCTACTTTGAATAATTTTATATTAAGGAGATTCAAAATAACCAAAACTTTGTGTCGCCATTAAGCACATTATCATCGAGTCCTTTATAATATAGAAAAGTGGGAAACAGCCTAGACTTTTGATGACTGAGAAATACTTATACAACAGCTAAATAGTGGGAAACTGAAATCCAGTCTAGAAAAGTATGCAGACACATTTAAGTGATAATGGTTCAGTCAGAAAAGTAGAATATATAAATTCCATTTGTTTGTTTGCTTGCTTGTTTTTTTGTTTGTTTGTTTGGGGAAGTTTTTCTTTTCTTTTTTGTTTGTTTGTTTGTTTTGGGTTGGGGGATGTTTTCTTTCTGTTGTTTTTGGGACAGTACCTCAGATAGCCCAAGCAGGCCTCAAACTCCCTTTATAGCTGAGGCTGCCTTTGAGCCCCTAACCCCTCTGCCTCTGTGCCCCCCCCCCGTGTTTGGACTGCAGGTTTGCAGCACCCAGCCCAGCTGCCACATTTCTATGTGAAAATATTCTCTTCAGATCATGTGCTTTGATTGAAAATCTACAGGGTTTGTAGTCAGCAAAGCTGGTTTAGGAGATCACTAGCCTTGTGGCCTTGGTAAACTGATTTTGCCAGAAGTGTTTCTGGTAAAATGGAGTGCTGGCAATATAAGAAGTCAACATAATTGAGCAGAAGTGTCCAGCACAGCAGAACACAGAGCAGGCGCATGCAGGGTCTCTCACTCTTAGTTTTCCTTTCTTTTTATCATTTTATATAGTGTCCTCTACAATGGTGGGGAGGAGCAATCTTTAAAGATCTCTTTTTCATGAATACATGTGACTGCCTTTGTGTGTGTGTGTCTGTGTCTGTGTGTGTCTGTGTGAATGTGTGTATCATGTTAGTACCAAGGCCTGTGGAAACCCAAAGAAGGTGTCAGGTCCCTTGGAACCTTAGATACAGACGGTTGTAAGATGCCATGTGGGTGCTGGAAATCGAATCTGGGTCCTCTGCCAGAGCAGCAAGTGCTCTTAACCGCTAAGCTGGAAAAGTGGTTTTAATCATTATTACTTGGACCAGCCAACACTGAAGGAAAATGCTTCAGTGTTTGAAATTAAATACATACTGACATTTCTAATAAAGACACCTTAATAATGACAGATCTGTCCAAAGCCTCAGAAAAACTAAATACAGAATTTGTGCCTTAACTCGATCATTCCAAATGAGAAGATTGAACCACATTAACTTAGGAGTTGGACTTTCACACTTCATGTCTAGTCTGGGATTTGAGCCTGAAGAAGCAACCTGGTCACTTCAGATGTAAAGAACAGAGAGCAGCTGTAGAATAGTGAGAAGGGTTACATTTGTTTATGCTGTGGAACATTTGTTTAATGATGCAAAGATATGTTGCATTCTTTTAGGCTGCATTTGTTTAACTGTGAAGATGTGTTACTCTGCCTGTCTAAAACACCTGATTGGTCTAATAAAGAACTGAATGGGCAACAGCTTGGCAGGAAAGGGTGGGCGGGTCTGGCAGGCAGAGAGAATAAATGGGAGGAGAGATCTGGGAAGAAGAAGATCAAGGAGCTAGAGAAGGAGGAGAACTCAAGGGGCCAGACAGTCAGCAACACGGCCAGAAGTGGAGTAAGAAAGATAGAAAGATATACAGAAATATAAAAACGTAAAAGGCCAGAGGCAAAATATAGATGGAATAATTTAAGTTAAGAAAAGCTGAGCATTCATAAGCAAGAAAAAAAATTCTATGTGTTATGTGTGTATTTACTTGGTAGCTGAGTGGCAGCCCCGGCCTCCAAGAACAAAGAGCCAAAGAACCAAAGAGTGAAAAGCAACTCCAGACAGTAATAAAGGCGGATGGGATGGTGTTTCTGAAGAGGGGGAGTCTGTGTACCATGTCTGCTGCAATATAGGAGCTGACATGAGCAGCCCTTCTTAGCTGCTATCAGGTCAACTGCCACTATTTCAACTCAGAAATGTTAGTTGGGTTCTGAAAATGGACGCAAATGCAAACTCTAAAAGAGCAGAGGACCACCCTGCTCCTCGGTGAATACTTACGTCTGCAAACTTTACAACATTGGCCGGAAATGTGCACAGGAAGTGAGTCTGGGGAACAGTTGAGCGGCGGACAGGACATCCTTCGGCACTCCACGGCCCCACTCTAAGAAGGGAAAGACAAAGAGGTCTCTGAGGTGTCTTCTGAACAGTCTGCTTCAGAGGACCTTCACCTTGATCTCCAGAGCGTCAGGGAGGCAATACAGTGTGGGGAATCCCCAGGACCCTCCACAGCCAGAAATAAAGTTTTCCCTCCAGCCCAAATGAACCTATATCACCTCAATTACTTTTCTGATAAACATCACTGGCTTCATCCACCTGCCCATGTGGACTAAGTAGATTAGGCTGAAAACAAAAAGCCTATTTCTATGAGACAAAAATAACACCTTTAGTAGACCCTGTCAATCATTTTTAAGGCTCTAACAATCCATTTTGTATTTTTTCCTGAACAAACAATGGCATTCTTCAGATATTTATCAAGTAATTTCAACTGGACAGGGTTTACATACTAATTTAGGAGGGCCTCTTTTCTGAAACTGAAGGAGTCTACAGATGGTGGCTATTCTGTAAAACATGGAGGGGGGTTGTGTGCAGTTCTTGGGAACAGACACAGATGTCTTTCAAAAGCATCGTACAAACACTGAGTGCCTGACTAATCTGTGCAAAGGATGTGGTGGGGACTGGGGAGGTGGCTCCGCACTCTGGAGTGCACACTGCCCGTTCAGAGGATCTCAGTTCAGTTCCCACCATTTATGTTGGGCAGCTCATAACCACCTGTAACTCCACCTCCCAGAGAACCCAAAACTCCTGGCTCCTGTGAGTGCCTACATTTGCATACACACACAGACACATGTGAGTACACATGATTAAAAATCTGAAAATGTTCAGTCTAGGAGAGGAGACTAAAGCTTCATTAAGTCTGAAAACACTCAACTCTCAAACTCCTAACAGTAAGTAGCTTGAGCACAAAATTAGATCAGAGAGTATATAACGAAGAAGCAGACTTCAATTTCCAAGTATTCGGAAGCTGTTGCAGTTATTAAAAGGGAACAGGCATAATGGAAGTAGCATTATGTGCTAAGTAGCCTAGCTGTACTCCAGTTGCTGAGCCTGTGTCTTGCAGACTTTCACTAGGGACTTACTTTGCATGTGCAGTTTCTGCAGTTGTCACCATCCACCCAGGAGTCTTGGTCCCTGTAGAGCAGCCCACTCACTTGGCAGGTCTTCTCGCAATGGCAATTCTCCAGCTGACCAAGTCTTGTCTCTGCATAATTCAGCTGCAGAAAAGATTTAGTGGATGTAATTTGTGTGATTCGATTGCACTGTCCCAGCAAAACTAATAGCGATGGGGGCAGGGAGAGGGTAGAAAACCCAGTGGAGAGCAAAAGAAAACTCCGAGCAGTTTCCTGATTCTTAGCATAATCTGCTCTCTGCTTTTCACACAGGTAAAACTCATACCAAATTGAAGACATATTGTCTCCTGTGGTCTAATGAACAACAAATGAGACGTTAAATGGTGTCTCTGGAGCCTCATGGGTACTCATGACAGCATGTGCTTACAGCACAAACCCACACTGGCGAGGAGAGTGTTCCTGGGAACTAATTAGGATGTTGAGCAGGGATCTAACTGGGAAGCCCCGTGCACTTGCATCTGTTTCCCGCCATCTTCTCTGTACAGTTTATAAGACAGAAGGTATGACTTCCTCTCAGATGAAAATACTGGGGACTTGTAACAAGGAAAGAAAGCTATTGGAGAGTCCAGTGTCTTCCCACATCGGTGTCCCCAAACAGAAAGCCCAGGAATTCATTGGAGCAGGGGAGGTAAGAAAACCCCCAGCTGAGACCAGGAGCATGTCTTTGTTTACTTGCTTGTTTGTATGTTTGTGAGAGAAGAACAGGGATGTCTGCAGTAGGCAAAGTGCTTGCCAGGCTAGCATGAGGACCTGAGTTCCCACCCCAGTACCCTGTCAAAGCTGGGTACAGCAGGTGTCTGTAACCTTAGTGCCAGGGGATGAAGACAGTCAGACCACTGAAGTTCATTAGCCAGACAAACACGCTGAATCAAAGGGCTCCAGATTCAAGGAGAAACCCTATCTCAAAAATAAGGTGGAAAGTGGTTGAGGAAGGCACTGACATCAGCTTCCGGCCGCGTGCACACACTCTCAAGTACATAAGCATACACACACACACACACACACACACACACACACACACTTGCATACAATTCTCTGAGATAGGCTTTCATTGCTTTTAATGACAGAGTCTTGATCTACACATTCAAAAGGAACAGAAAGCTTAGCCATCCTCACAAGGAAGCCCCGAGACTTTGTCTCCAGGAGTGAAGCTCTCATAGCAGCCCTTTTGGTCTGGAATAAGAAATCTCGCTCCCTTTCCCTTGCTGGGTCATTTTTCCTTGACCCCATTCTGAGCAAGTTTTAATGTCAGACATCTAAGATTCTTCTGGCCTCCCCCTGCCCTTGATGCCGTCCTGAGAAAGTCATGTCTCCAGGCATCTGAGGTCCTCCTCCTGGCCTTCCCCTGCCCTTGACCACACTCGGCACCATTAGTTTCCCTTCACAGCTACTCTGCATGTGGATCCAGTTCTTTCTTAAATAGTCTCCACCCGGCCTATTGTAGTTTCCCCTCAAGCACTGCATAGATTGGGAGTGTGGCTCAGTGGTCAAGCCCCTGCCTGGCTGTGTGATTCTAACCGATGGTACGGCCATTTGTGGCCATTCCCTTTGTTCTTTTCCTCCTTGCTCTTGAAACTTCTCAGAGGAATGTGGCCTTTCTCGCCTCCTGTGGTGAGTTGGCAAATCACGGAGAAAGCAGGCCCCTCAACTACCTACACGCTCCACGTTCACCCTGAAGATCTGACAGACTTGCCTTGAACTCCCTACAGGTCTTTCTAACACGTGTGATCTTCCAAAGCGTTGCGTTTCATCTAAAGCGCCAATCTAATTAGAGAGTTTCTAGAATCTATGGTAATTAAGATCTTTGGGAATTCTTTAGGAAGCACGGATAAAATATACTTCCAAGAGTTTGCAGAGGTTAAATAACCAAAGCACGTGTATATCAAAGGTAAGAAAACCACAGCTCAACATTCACTATCTTTACCCCATCTATTAGCCCCGACAGTTTCTGCATGAGCTGGACTTGAACAGGTGATCTAGATGTGCCTGCTAAAGGTGACTCCAAAGGATACCTGCGATCTTGATAGGAAGTGTGTGTGCCTCACTCTGCCAATCTGGAACAATTCCGGTATCTATGTGACTCCAAGAAGGAAATTCCTCAAAGACCCCATGACCTGAGAGGGAACCCCAGCTACTGAACATCTGTGACCCTGTAGGAGCTTCCAGGAGGTCGGCCTTAGTAATGGCCAGCACCATCCAGCAAAGCTGAGTTATGTCCATCTGTGAGGCTCCAGCCCTAAGAAAACTTCACTTTTAATGCCATGCATTTTGTTTTCCTGTCTGAACTTTCTTTTGACTTTTAATGTGCTTAGCTCTTTCTAGCAACAAGGAAAAGCCCTAATCTTTATAATAAAGAGAATATAAAAGACAGATAACAAAGGCAAAGGGATACAAAGGTAAGAAAAAAATCTAATTTTTCAAAGGCATTTAATATGTAATCTTGCCCTTCTTTTCCTCTGCTAAATCCTATAACAACAATAAAGGAGAAAAACAGCTCTGAGTCAAAAAAAAATGAATTACATTTTCTGCCATTGGTGGGAGCATGGTGAATTTATACAAATTCATTTCAAAAGCCATTTCTACACAACTACCTGTCTCTGAGAACGCAAGTAGATCCCAAGTAGATACGGTTTCAGGTCTGCATCTCTGTTGTGCTTTACCTTGGTTCCTGCACTTATCTAAGCAGCCACGGACTGAATCATTTATTCCGGGCTGTACACATTCAAAGACAGACGGTGGGGGGCTTTTTCATGGGAAGAGGTCAATGAGTGGATGCAAGGACATGAGTCATACACTAGATTGCATTTGCGCTTTGAAGTCCTATCTGGTGTTTGTCATGTGGATGGGGTGAAAATGCAACCCATTGTTAAACCTGTAAGTTTAATTGGGAAACCATCACTGAGTTCCTCAACACAAGAAAGATCTCAAAATTAAATATGGCACAGTCGGAAATGCCACTCTGACCGGGACTTGATTTGTCCCCACAGATTTCAGAGATTTAAACAAAAGTAATCAGGAAATTCCAAGTCTAGAAGATGGCAGGTCGTTACAAGTCAAGCTGCTTGCTGCCATGAATGAAGAACTGGGTTCCATCTCAGAGAACACATGATGGTAGGAGAGAACCAACCCCTGGAAGCAGTTATCTGACCAACATGTGTACAATGTGCCATGGGCACATGTGTGCATGGAAGCATAAATAGTAAATAAGTAGAATTTTTAAAAGGAATTCCCAGCCTTAGAAAATACAGCTAGCTCTAATTAATATCTAATTAATATCTTCAAATTCAATGTTCAAATTCAGAACTCCAAAAAAAAAATAAACATCAAAAATACCAACAAATGGGCTTAATGGAAGGAAATGACAGTTCTCCAGGGATGAAGTACAAATGGCCAAAAAGCACATGAGAAAATGTCACCCTCATTGTGAGGGTTGCCTTTAATTGCCAACTTCCCAAACTCTGGAATTTCCTGGAAGGAGCGTCTCAGTGAGGACTTGTATAGATTATGTTTGCCTGTAGGCATGCCTGTGAGGGATTTCCTTACTTTGGTTAACTGAGGTGCAAAACTCCACCCTGAATGTGAGCAGCACCGTTGCCTGTGTTGGCCACTGAGCTAAATGTAAAATACAAAAGACTGAGCGTAAGCACACAAGCATCCATTCACTGGTCTCTGCTCCAGACCAGATGCTTCAATTTCCCGATGCCTTGACTTCCCTGTTCAGGATGGACTGGAACCTGGAACAAAGAGCCAAGTAAGTCCTATCTTCCTTAAGTTGCTGCCACCGGGGTCTCTTATCTTCGTAACAAGAAACAGAACTAGGACACTATCCACCAAAGAAGTGCGAAGAGAAACTACATTGAGATTCCGCCTCACCAGTCAGAAGGGCCGCTATCAAGATAGCAAATAAAAGCAGCTGCTGCTGAGGGCCAGACCAAAGAGACCCTGAACACTGAGTAGGATCACACGCTAGACCAGCCACTATTGAAGTCAATATGGAAACTCCTCAAGGTAGACCTACTATGCGAGCCAGGTTTGCCACTTCTCAGGATTTACCCAAAAGTCCCCAGAACAACATATCACAGAGCTACCTGCGCATCCACGTTGACTGCACCGCTGTTCACATAGCTAAGTTGCAAAGTGAACTGAGATGCCCAACAAGAGAAGAGTGGATAAACAAAATGGGCACATACATCCCATGGGATTCTTTCCTGCCATGAAGAAGAATGAAGTAATGTGGTTAGCAGAAAATGGATGCCACCAAGGGAAAGGAAGCCAGTCTCAGAAAGACAACAATTTTAGTTACTTCATGCTGTCATAAAGACCAGAACCAACGGCAACTTGAGAAGGAAAGGATATGTCAGCTGACAGTTTATTGTCTATCATAAGAGGATGTCAAGGCAAATCTGAAGCAGGACCCTGAAGCCAAGAACTGATACAGAGTCCATTGAGGAGTATGGTACACTCGTTTGCTCTCATAGCTTGCTTAGTTTTCTTTCTTATACAACCCAGGACCATATACCGAGGGGTGGCACTACCCATGTCATGGCCTTGCTCTCCAGAAGGACTCTGCGATTTCCACTACAACCCATATATAGGTGTATATATGTGAAAACCCATATACAAAATGCCTTTTCAGGTCCTCTTTCTTCTGGCTGCAGATGGAAGTCCTGACGGCACCTAGGAGATGCTACCAGTATTTGAGATGACTCGCCACTGAGGTGTGCATTTTCTTAGAGACAACTGGTCCTCCCTGGTTTACCAGTATGAATAACAGCCAATGCTCACTGGATGCGCATCCTCTGTCCTGTACCGAAGCTCATAGGCTGATGTGAGGAACAGTTATCTCTACAGATGGGGATGTGGCAGCCAGAAAAGTCCAATGGCTTGTTCAAGATTAGGAACAGCTGAAACAATGTCAAAAGCAGGCTCTGGATCAGATCATGAGGATTCCAAATCCCTGACTCCATCTCTGCCCTGGGCTCTCTGATTAAATTTCTGTCTCAACCACAGCTGCTGGATAACCCAAACCTAGGTCCAATCCCATCCACTAACACTTGTCGCACTAGGCTTATTTTCTGAAGGTAAACCCTGACTCCAAGTAGATTTGATGCCGTTGAATTCTCTTTGCATCTTGGAGCTGTATTTAACTTCCAGTTGGCCTCACATCTCCAGACTCCATATCCATCAATCTGTCAAAAGAATAAATGATGTTTTGTTTCCACCAAGATGGTAGATCAGATGCCCTAAAGGACATCTCACTTGAATGAAGTAAAATCCTATAGATAACACATAAGTAAAAATCTCAAAAGTTACCACGGACGTATCTTAAAGGAGAGTCACAGAAGCTAAAGCAGAGTGACAATAAGGACCCCAGGTGACCAGCAAAGACCAAACCTGTATCCTGAAGGTTTCTGCTGAAGTACAGAGCCCTTGGGCTCCCATCTTGATGGTTACATGGGGAAAGCAGAACAGATACACGATATAGTCTAAGATGTGGCCCTTAAAGGAAACCTGTATAAACTCAAGGCTCTGGAAGTGCAGAAAGAGCAAGCCTTCCACATCATAGAAAAGCCTTCCTGTTCATACCTTCTCACTGGCAAGCAGGAGAAAACTTTGCCCTTGAAAAATTCTTTACAAATTCTTCCCACAGACTTCACCTGGCCTGCCACAGGCTGGGTAGTAATTCTGTGAAGTCAGGCGGTAGAAACAGAAGGGTCCTCACCATCTTTGCAGAAGCATACACAATGTCCGCCCAGGGCTCGAAGAAGGAAAAGAAGCAGTTCAGAGGCAAAGGGCGAGTCTTATTCCTGCCCTGGACTTCCTCCGCACTAGGTGACTGCAGACTCTACATGCACTCCCTACAGTGAATCTGGGAACTCAGGCATGGCTCAGTGAAATGGCTCTTTTATTTCGTCTTCCTTCTCCTTTCTGATGCCTCCATCCTCTTGCTAGCCACCTCTTAGCACCCAACTCTTCCCCTCTTCACATTTTATTGTTTTTCTCTTTACAACTCTTTTTTTCTCCAACCATAAAGTTTCTGGCATATGACTGGACTTTCGAGATCCAAGAACCCAAGTCCTAGTCCTGGGTTTATCGTCTGTTATCTCAGGAAGAGTTATTTACCCATTCTAACCCTCAGTCTTCCCCTCTGTAAAGTATGCTAACAAATTGAACTAAGCTCTCAGGATTATTTGGCGAATTGAAGGGATGCCACACATAAAAGGTAAGCCTTGGACCAAACACATAGAAACTGCTCAACAAGTTTAGCTAATGAATGAGTTTCCAATTTTTTTCTATATCAATGATTAAGTTCTACAGGCCATATCTTGTCTACCATTTATGTTTATGTAGCCTGTAAGCTAAGGATGGTTTTCACACTTTTCAATGGTTATATTTTAGGTTATATATGATTATCATCTTAAATAAAACAAGTATATACACAGTATCCTAAATTTTGCCTCTTGACCTAGCAAAGCCCACAATTAGTTAGTGAGGGGTGTGTGTGTGTGTGTGTGTGTGTGTGTGTGTGTGTGTGTGTGTGAAGGAAGACCATTTGGTGGCTGGCATGCTTGCCATGCAAGCTTGAAGACCTGACTTTGTATCTCCATTGCCCAGGTAAAAAGCCATGTGTGCTGGTGGGCTTATACTATCAGCAATGGGGGTGCACAGGATTTCTGGGCTCACTGGCCAACCAATAGAGTCAATTGGAGAGCTCCAGGTATAGTGAGAAACTCTGTCTCAGAAACTGAGGTGGGAAGGGATATCTATGGATCCAGTTGCCATCCTAGATTCTCATAGATTGCAAACAGTGCAGGAGAAATGGAAGAACTCTCTTGCAGAATTACACATCTATCTAGTTTAGAAGGAACAGACTTATAAATCTGCAAAGCACCTAGGGAGTGGGTTTAGAAGGTAAATGAAACCATTTTCGGCTTGCAGTTTCCCACAATTAAATGTCTTCTGCTTCACAAATGCCCATTTTACATAACAGTGTTTGAAGGGTAGAGTTCATTGTGGCTCTTAGACAGTGCACAGCTCCAAAGAGTAAAATGGCATTGCTACGGGGGCCGGGGGCCGGGGGTGGGGGGAGAATAGGAAAGAAAAGAGCACAGGGGGAGCTGAGAATGGAGGCCAGTCATCACCTGAGGCTGAGTGGCATGTGTCTTGTATTAAAAATCTGCTAGCATGCTAAAATATAATTACCAGTATTGAGATCAAGCTGCTGCAGACAAGGTGACATAAAAGCTTCCATGTGCCACAAGCTGGGATGGTGAATAATTGCCTAGGATTCCAGTTTCCTCCAGGCTCTCAAGGTGAAAAGCTGATGCTTTAGGCCTCCAGCCTCAGTCTCCATCTTCCTCTTTAAAACATTCTGCCTCTCTTTTCCAGACAAAGGAGGATGTAGCTTGGGGCACTGGAAAGACAGTTTGGTGGCTGGCATGCTTGAGGACCTGACTTTGTATCTCCACTGACCAGGTAAAAAGCCATGTGTGCTGGTGTGCTAATAATATCAACAATAGGGATGCAGAAACAGGAGGATTTCTGGGCTCACTGGCCAACCAATACAGTCAATTGGTGAGCTCCAGGTAGTGTAAAAAATTCTGTCGCTAAGGTAGGAAGTGACTCGCTAGATAGCAATATTGACTTCTGGCCTTAACACCTGTGCATGGGTGTACCCACTACACACACACACACACACGCACACACACACACACACACACACGCACACATGCACACACACACACAAGCTTGAAGAAGATGTCATGACCAAAAGTCTAGTCTGAGGTAGAAAGGTTGTCACGACATGATCAATGGCTCCCAATCACTTACCCATCAACCCCTCCATTTCCCCAAGCCACAGCTGAGGGCCAGCAGCCATCAGCCATAGGTAGAATGGGACTAATACATCATTTTCACGGTTATTAAAGTTTTTGCTTTGGCAGAGTATAACGTCTCTTGGGCCCAACCTAATTCTTTCTTTGCCCTAGGCCAGCATCCATGTCCAGGGCCGACCACTGCCACAGCAACAGCATTTTCTGTTTCCTTTCCTTTTCTTTTCTTTTCTTTTCTTTTCTTTAATTTCAGTTCCCTTTTCCACAAGGCTTTGGCTTTACACGTGAAGCCACACTTCATGAGTATAGATGAAAGCTCCTAATTATTTGCATTTGGGTCTCAGCTACCCAAGATGAACGTTGATGAGGGATTGTCTTGCTCATCGTGTCCTCTTTGGGTCTGACAGGGTCCCAGGAAATTCCCAGAGCCATACACAAGGTCTGCTGCATGAATGATGAAGTGTGTATTCTGCACGAGACAACTGAAGGTATCTTTGCTCCTTCACTTATCTCAGAACCAGTCTGAAAATGAGTCACATATTAGAAGCTTGATGTAATGCCTCCAAATGACAGAAATCTGCCCACGATAGCTCTTTTACCCTCCTGATTATTATCAATTATCCTTACATCCAAAATGCATTAGCTCACAAGCTGCAGTGACTCGGCCCATACATCATCTCTCATTGTTACTGCTTCCATAGCCACTGGGTAAATTCTTTTTTTTGTTCACAAGGAACCTACAGTGGTACAGACTGCTTTCTGCTTCCCAGCACTTCTGAAGAAAGCCATTGTGATACAGGCTAATCTTATCAAAGACCTCAATCGTTGTCCTTACTACAGGTAGTCCCATTTCAAGCAAAAAGGAAGCATTTTGTAGTAGTACTTTGCACATGCCAAGCTAAAAGTGTTTCCATTAAAACACATTGCTCTGAATTCCAGCCAGGACATACAGACAGAACATCGCAGTGAATGTAGACACCTACTTTTGCAGTCATCTTGGCCAAAAGCTCTTGCAAATCCATTATTCCTTGAACCAGGCTCAGGAAATCACTGCATGTTGGACAAGCTCAATAAAGAAAACAGAAGGCATGTGTTCATCTTGTGTTCATACAGGAAAAAGAAATTCGAAATGAGTTCTTTAACTACATGAGGGGCTTTGCTTTCTTGGGGTTAAAGTTTGAGGGAAATGACAGAGGACTTCTGGTCCTGCTACTGGTTCCCTCATTTTTATTAATAATAAAAAATGGAAAAGAAGAGGCAATTAACTGAAAAGAACAAGACATTTTTAAACTAAATCTCCATATGGGTCAAAAGATGACTGAGAAGAGTAAAATTTCCAAGAAGTAACTCACACCCAGGTCAAAAACCTTAAAAATAGTTTTGTGAGATTCATGATTTTTACATTAAACATGCATTTATATAATTCTATTAAATGTATCTTTTTTGCTCTAACATACAGAACCCACTGACTAATCCTTCCTTACTCTCACACTGTAATTTTGTAAGTAACGCAAAATCCTTTTGCAAGCACGAAAGACACAGTGGCAGCTACGACAGAAAGTCTTGTCACTGGTCCCATCCTCTCCAAAGTCAGTCTTACATAGCAGTCCATATCCTTCCAGATGTTTTTGTCTGACACTAGGAACAAGCCATGTGATACTAAATTCAGAAATGCCTAAGTGCCACTTACTGCGATTTAGGTTGGGACACTGTGTGATGAACCCGTTCGGCATGAAGATGATCTTGCCATCTTGGATGATCCCCTGACAAAAGAAGAGACAAGGAACAATGAAGATGACAGTTGCTGGTGGCCCTGTGTAGCCCCACATCCATGCAGACCAGGTTTAGCAAAGCTAGTGCAAGTCAGCCTTGGCCAGCGCCATTCCATTGCTCCAAATCGCCTGTCTAGACACCCTTTGTACATTCAACTTGAGAAGGCCAGAGTTAACTCCATCTGGTCGATACCAGCAAGAACAACACCAAGGGTACATTAGGAAGTATCTGCAGTCATAAACTATCAAATTAGAAAGTCACTGTGGAACACAAACCCTTGTATATATTAATCAACCTGGAATATTGAGTAATGATGATTTATAAGACTTATTTTTAATGGTAACAAATGCAATAAAGATTTTTGCATTTGCATAAAATCATTTATGCATATGCATGTATGTATACAGTGTGTGTACATATGTGTATGCTGTCTGTTTGCTTGTGGGCACAAGAGTGAGGGTGCACATGCATGTATATGTGTCCACATGAATGTAAAGGTCAGGCACCTTCTTCAGTCTGTATGTATTGAGGCAGGATTCCTCACTTGAACCCTCTAGCTACTCTAGCTACCTAACTGGCTCTGGACATCCCATCTCCGCCTCTTGTGTACTAGGATGAGAGGCCGGTGTCCACACCCACCCAGCATTTACTAGGTGCTGGAGTTCCAAACTCCAGTCTTCAGGTTTGTACAGCAAGTGTTTTACCGACAGAGCCATACTCCCAATCCCAATAAACACTTCTATTGATTCATTTAGTTAAGGAAATAAAATTAGATTTCAAAGAAAAATTAAGCAACAATTTTCATTTTTCAACTACTTGAACAACACTGAGTCTTTGCTGGAGTCTTAAAACTTGATCAACATCTCTAAGGAGAAAGGGCTGCTTAAACACTAAGTTCAGTCTGGAAGAAAAGACCAAATTTACAACAGTCATCGGGGACTAATCTCTCAATGAAAACATTGGCTTGGCTTTGGAATTTTTCAAGTTAAATTTAAGATTCTGTTTTTAGAGGGTTTTTTTTTTCTTTAGATCTACTGGAAAAGATAGAAGAGAACAGATGGTAGATGCGGACACTGGTTCAGAATATTGAGCTTCATCTATAAATAAAATAAAGGCTTAAGATAGTGTGCAAGTCTTTGGAGAGGCTCACATTTAACATTTATGTGCATGCCTTCTAAACAAGGCAATCAGCATGTGCTGCTCTCTTCTTACTATTTCAATATAAAATTTAATTGTTAATATTAATAGAAATAACAGGATCAGGACAGATCAAAAGCACAACTGTACACTTTTCCCAACCTCATTGTCCTTGGGCAGGAAGCAGTGCTTATGATCACGAAAGGAGATGGCTTCACCATGGGAGAGGAGCCTGCCACTGCTCCCCACTATTATTTAATAATCTCACGCAGTGACTAATGCAACCTGAATCAGCTTCTCTCAGATACAAAGATGCTTCATCTTTCAGAGGCAAACAGTTGCTTCAAGAGGCAGGACAACTTTCAAGTATATTGCACTTGATAAAAAATCTGTCAGGCAGTGGCGGTGTACACCTTTAAACTCAACACTCGGGAGGGAGGCAGAGCCAGGCAGATCTCTGTGAGTTGGAGCCCAGCCTGGACTACAGAGTGAGTGCCAGGATATTCAGGGCTGTTACACAGAGAAACCCTGTCTTGAAACACATAATTAGATAGATAGATAGATAGATAGATAGATAGATAGATAGATAGATAGATAGATAGATAGATAGATAGATAGATGGGGAGATGTAGAGAGAGAGAGAGACAGAGAGAGAGAGAGAGGAGAGAGAGAGAGAAGTCAGGGTGAGTCAAGTTCTAGATCTTGACTCTAGCTTACTGGGTGGACTGCACAAGAAAAAAGCAACCTTCTCAGAGCATCAGTCAACCGCAAGGGAGATGCTACATCTAAAAGCTAAAAATTCCTCTAGTATAAGACTTGGGTCAATTTAACAGGCATCTGAATCTACACTGTCACCTATGAGACCTCCTGTTTTCTAATTGCTTTTCCATTTATGTCTATAGTGTGTGTGCCTAAATTTGTACTTATATAGATAAAACTATTGATTTCCTTTAAAGAACAGACCACCACAGAAAATTAAATGTCATGCTAGGAAACATCTGTCTATAAGAAACCTGAACATGACTGGGGGGGGGGGAGGAAGCAGCGTCTAACCAGAGGATGGGACAACAGAGGATAATGAAAACTGCTGAGCACTCTCTCATGTGCAGAAGCTCTATGTGTGAGAGAGAGGTTATAACCAAAGAGGGTCACATGTGTGGTGAAGAAGGAAACCTCAGAAGGAGAGAGGGCAGTAGGGGACAATAGAGGAAGACTGGGGCAAACAGGGACAAATATAGTAGAAAGTATAATATAACTTAAAATGCAAAGCAAAAATATAATATTAAACATATTTCTTTTTTAAAAAAGGAAAATACCTATGTAATCAAGTTAGATAGATTTAGAATAATCAGCCACCTTGGTTTGCCCAATATGTAGAGGTTTTTGTTGTTTTTTTTTTTTATAACAAGGGATATCTTATTGCTAGAACAGAGAAACTCCTAGGCAAACCAGAAGTATTGGTCAACCTTGGTGACAGAGAGGTGTGCAGAAGACACGTATGTGCCAGGAGAAAACCAGGCCCACCCACTCCTGTCAGAAGATGCTGAATAACCCATGGGAAGAGTTCTTAGAAATGTGTTTTATAGAAATTATCTCTCTCCCACAAAATGGAAAATCGCCTTGAAAAGATGAGACATCTATTGGCCTAATAACAATCTAGGGCATAATAGTCTCCCTTGGCCTGCTTTGAAGTGATCTTACTCATTTTAGATTTAAAAAATAAGTTACAATTTACTTCCTACTACCTTTCCTTGCTTCTGTTTTTTCTTTTTGATCTTGATCTCTGGCATGTGCGCACACACATGCGCACATGTGTGTGTGTGTGTGTGTGTGTGTGTGTGTGTGTGTGTGTGTGTATGTGTGTGATCATTAGGTAAAGGTCAATGATGCTGACTTGGAAAAAAAATTGAAATAAGAGCTGACAGCTTTCCAATGCTCATTAACACTAAAACCCAAAGCTCTTGGTATTTTTTTCTGAGAAAAAGTCATGGGGTCAGCCCACACGTGGATATGAAAACTTGTTCTTGCCACATAAATCAAGATGTTAACTTGATGCAGAATGGATAGAGATCGATGCTGGGTTGAAAGAACGCTAGAGACAGGACATCAATACCAACTGCAACTCATGAGAAGGTGGACGCAAATGTGCATAACCCACAGAAGAATGGGTGTGATTGTGTGTGTGCTCCACACAAATGTGGATGCGAATGTCCATGTGCCCCCATAGAAGTGAAGGTGAGAATGTGCTTGTGAACCACAAATGTGTGTGTAACTGATATAAATATGGGTATAAATGTGCATGCAGCCCACAAAAATGTTGCAATAAACACACATGTAACCCACAGAAGTATGAGTAGCGTGTGTGTATGTGTGTGAGAGAGAGAGACAGAGAGAGAGAGACTGACAGAAATCTGGGTGTAGATGTGCACACTTGGGACCCAAGGAGTGTTGGGCATCCCACCTTCTCCCCAAAATGAGGACCAGAAGTTCTTACATTGGCTCACCATGTTGGTCATGTAATGACTAGACATTGGTAACATAGGACTGGAATATCTTAGTCTGCTTTTTGGTGCTGTGGTAAACATTCTGAGGAAGGAATAGGCTTATTTGTCTGAAATAAGCCCTTTACATTTGTCCATCATCAAGGGAAGCCAAAGCAGGACCCTGGAGGCAAGAACTGAAGCAGAAATCATGGGGGAGAGCTGCTTACTGGCTTCTTCCCTGTCTTGCTCAGCCTGCTTTCTCAGATAGCCAGGACCCGCCTGCCTGGGGATGGTGCAGCCTACAATGCAGTGGGCCTTTCTACATTAATTAATAAACAAATTTAAAAGTCTCCCAGACATGCCCAGCAGCACAAGCTGATTTGGTAACTTCTCAATCAAGATTTCATTTTCCCAGGTCACTCTGGTTTGTATCTAGTTGAAGAAAACTAACCAGAACAATTGACTCCTTCTTAACTTAACACAGAGACAACCATCGAACAACAGCCTTTTCTTTCTTGTGTGTTACTATCATACTAAAATCACAGTTCAACTTCAAAAGTCCTACAAGCCTTTAAATTTTTCTTAAGTTTAAAAGTTCGATGACTTTTAAAGACCAAAGACTCTGATATTTGTTGGTTTTGCTAAAATAAACAGTAAGCTGGATATTTTCTTCCAAAATGGAAGAACTGGGACATAAAAACAAGCATTCTTAAGGAAAATGAAAGTCCAGCACTGTAGCTCCAAATCCTGTATCTCAATGTCTGACATCTGAAACTCACTCGCAGCTTCCTGGCCTCCAAAGGGTGGCTCAAATCCTCCAGTTCTGCTATCTGCAGCATACACAGCTTGTCTTGTAGGCTGATTCCACTACACACCTACACTGTCCTTGGTGATTGTCCCAGGGTCTTGTCATCAATACTATGCTATGGTCTCCACTGGAAGTGAAACTGTGTCTTCATGGATAGCCTCTCCTGTCCTCTCATAGCGGCACGCCTCAGCTTCTTTCCGTGATCCATTCAGTCTTTGGGTCTCAGCTGCTTCTGAAGCTGCACCTTCACAGATGGCCTCTCTTTATGGAGATTCCAATGCTTCCTCAGAGTAGCAAGCTTTAGCAACTTTCCATGATCACCTCAACCCTACAGCTTTCATGCCACCAAAATCACCAAGTTTGTCTGCCAGATTGAGTTACAGCCTTGGCCCCCTCTTGACTATCCCTTCTGTGTTCTGACCTTGAGGAAGTACTCAAGAATTCTCAGAAAATTCCTACTCAGTGATGCTCATCTCTTGATAATCACAGATGGTTTCTCAGCCCTAGTTAACCAGTATCTTTTGTCCCAGTAAAGCAAAGGTTTCATTTCCAGTGGTCCTTTCTTTTCCTTACAAAATTTATTGTGGTTATACTTTATAAACACCCATTTTAAATATATTTTACTTGGAATATAATTACATCATTTCCCCCTTTGTTAATCCCAGAAATGTGAAGAGAAAGACTGCCAACCCAAATCATCATGGCCAAATTAATTAAAGTAAGCTTTTTTATTTCTATATATGAGCTATCTCTCCTCTAAGTTGGTGTTCAAGAAGTCAGGTTTAGATGTGAAGAAGACAAAATTTTTAAAGTTCAGGGGTAGGAGGTTTCCAAATGGGGGATTTGGCAAGCAAAACAGGAGGGTTAGAGGAACAGAACATAACTATAACATGTTAGTCATAACAACCTTCTGCAACGAAGACATTATAAAAGGATTGAAATGTGGTCATAACAAGGCAGTCATAACAACAAGTAGTCACAACAAGGTAGTCATAACAACCTTTTGAAACAAAGGTAGTCATGAAAAATGGTTATGATAACTTCTTGAAACAAAGGCATGGTTGCCGTTTCCTGGAACTGGAAGTATAGAACCATTTGTAGTTAAGGTTATAGGTTGGGCATAGCCAAATCTTTGAGAAACAGAGGTTTAATCATAAACAGGAATAAACCTGTATTTGTCTTTATCATAAGATGACTTTCAAGCCTAAGATGGAGGCAGGTTGGTTCATCACCTTTCTTCTACCCAACCTCTCCTATGCCCCCTTCTTACCTCCTTCTCAAATTGATGACATCTTTTTCTTATGTCAAACTTAGCATAAAAATGGCCCTGATCAAGTCTCAAACACCCCTCTGCAATTTTACAACCCAGGCCTCCATTGTCTGCATTTATGTCAGTATTCTTAGCAAGCTTCTGTAGAACAGTCTATTAAGCTTGATAGATTTGCTATCAAGATTTCTTCAATAGATTTTCTAGTTCAAAGCTTCAAAATCCTTCCACAAGCCTCCCCCAAATCAACATGATCAGGCCCACCATAGCAATAGCCCACTCTCTGGTACCAATTTCTGTTCTGATTTGCTTTCTGTTGCCATGATAAAACACAGACCACAAACAATTCGGGATGAAAAAGGATTATTTGGCTTATAGGTTAGAGTCTATCTTCAAGAGAAGCCAAGGCAAGAACTAAAAAAAGACCATGGAGAAATGCTGTTTCCCTGGCTTGCTCAGCTACCTTTCTTACACAGTGCAGGCCTGCCTGGCTAGGCATAGCACTACCCAGAGTGAGCTGAACCTCTGACATCAAGTACTGATTAATAAAATGCCCTACAGACATGCCCATAGACCCATCAGATGGAGACAACTCCTCAGTGGAAGTTCCCTCTTCCCAGGTGAGTCTATGGTGTCAAGCTGACAAAAATTAACCAACACAAGCACAAGATAAACATTTACCATGCTAAAAATAATTAAATTAATTTAGGATTTTAAAACACTAAGTTTTATAAATATGAAGGTAAATTACAAAGTATCTCCCTCAACCTTATTCCACCACACAAAATTTACCTGTGAGAATTTCCTGACAAAAAGGAGTCTTCCAGTACTGCAACTTCTCTCAAAGAGAAGAGATAGGGGTAAAAGACTGAATTCCCTTAGCCCTCCTAATTCACCTTTAAATGCATGCATACTCTTCTGAAATTGCAATATCCTTGGACTATATCTAATATACAACGGGCCTATGTTCTTCTCAGCAGCATTCCGGACCTGTGCTAGTTGGCCTCAGCCGGCCTCATGGCCTATGTTTTATTTTATATCATTTATCCTGTCAGACTTTCTCAAACTTCAACCTCCTTAATTCTGAAACACATTGGGTATCTACTAAACATTCTTGGTTCTAGACCAACACTGCTAGACTCCAGTTTAGTTGGGTTGCAGGGGCTAGGAATCTGCATTCCAGTGGGGCTGGAATGGACCCAGGACTCTGCATTTTCAAAAGCTGCTCCAGACCAACCTAGAACAGCTTGGTCTGCTGTCGGTTATTTTCTTCAGAGCAAGAAGGTTTATTTGCCAAAAGTTCAGTGCTGAGAGAGTAACATCTAACAGTTCCAAAAGAGCAGTTCACTGTCTTGGTACTAAACAGAAACTGGTTGGGTTGCTAGATCCGCAAACTGAGGACAAAACCAGGAGCACACATCCTTGTGGCCTCTGGTCTGCCTGGGTCTTAGAGTTTGCTTTGTCAGCAAAACAAACAATCTAAGAGTACCAAATTCCTAAAGCCTGGAGGTTGTACAATATTGGGCCATATTTTTCTGAGAGGTTTGCATCAGACAGAGAGCACTTGTTTTTAATCTAAAGCCACACATCAGACGTCTCAAGATAGAGAGCAGACCACCAGGAACACTCTGGAAAAGCTTCTGCGGTGGTTTTGCTACTCAAAAGGAGTACTGAACCGGGGCCAAAAACCTGCTCGGGTCACCTGTAAGAAACTCACGGCTCTGATTCTGTTAATAGCTTTCCTACTGGCCACCAGCATCCTAAACCAAACAGTACACTGGGGTGCCTCACGATGACAAAGCTTAAAATGTATAAATAACGGTGGCAGTTTGAATGTAAGTGACCGCCATAAGCTCATAGGGAATGGCGTTATGAGGAGGTGTTGAAGGACGTATATTACTGTGGGGTAGGCTTTGAGGTCTCCTTTATGACACTCAGTCTACTTCCTGTTTCCTGCGGGTCAAGATGGAGGCCTCTCAGCTCCTTCTCCAGCACCATGTCTGTCTGCAGGCTGCCATGTGCCACCACAGTGATAATGGACTAAACCTCTAAAACTGTAAGCCACCCAAGTAAATGTTTTCCTTTATAAGAATTGCCATAGTCGCGGCATCTCTTCACAGCAATAGAAATCCTCACTAAGACAATAACCTAGGGGAGCCCCACGGTTGCATTGCCAAACAAGACAATGAAGTCAAGCGCTCCTCTCACTGAAATGACTACAGCGTGTCTTCATTGCCCAGTGTCTAGCAAGTCATTTGTTTGCACTGGATGCCAACAGTTTGCTGAAGCAGCTTTAAACACTGAACAGAAGAGCTGCTTCTAGGTAGCCTGAGGTCATGCACACACCACCATCACATTTATATTGCTAATTTGCTCTTTGTCCCTGGAGCTCCACCTTGGGAGGATGTGAACCGCAAGTGGATGCCTACAATGCAGAGTTCACATGATCGCTGTTGGTCAGGGTGGAAGGCAGAGAGGGAATCCATTCTCCCCCTTTCCTTTAATCGACCTGTTGCCAGCTCTACCTCCTGCAGAGGGCTTGCCAGGAAGATGAAAATATATTCCCACCAATAAGTGGTCCATTTGGATTTTTAATGCGTGTGAAACTAACTCCCATTATTTCCAACATTTTTTGTTGTTCAGTAAGAAAAATAGATATAACAAAGAAATCAGAAAATGATGCCATTAAGACCCTCTTACATATAGCATTACTGAGATTAGCAAACCCTCCTAGACACTCAGTACTCTCTAACACAAAGGAAAGATGCTTTAAGGCTAAACAAATGCTAATTCTTTTTTAATGCTCTTATTTACCTGTAGATCTCTGTTTACACTGAAGAAACTGGTTCTGTGTTTTCTGGGTTTTTTGTTGTTGTTGTTGTTGTTGTTGTTGTTTGTTTTTTTTGTATGCTAAAAGCACTGAAACAAATTGCTTTGAAAGGGAGAGGAAAGGGGTGGGAGCGCTTCCTGCCAGGCATGTAAATATATGGATGAAGATGTGTTCTGTTTATTAGCTGGCAGAGACCCCAGCTCTGACAACAGGATCCTGGAAAGGAAAAGCTGGTGAGGAGCATTTTCAAGATGTAACCCATCGCCTGCCTCTGCCCTGAAGACAGTGAATAAAATATCCCAGCTTGCACAAAACCAAGAAAGACACTTGTCGACTTTCATTATGATCCATAAAAGCTGTCAGCTCATTAGCATATCATTAGCTGCCCCGCTGCTTCCAGAGTCTTAAGGCAGAGGAATATTAATCTATAAACGCATACACTTTCCGGTGCTGCGGTTCCAGCTTTCTGCATGAAGGAAAGCAGGAGTGAAGTACGGGAGGAATCCAATACAGCTTCTCTCGCTTTGTGCCTATAAACATATGTTTACCATCTGCGGGACTATGGGAGCAGCTGAGGTGAGAACTCAACAGCTGCTGGGGTAAGGGAAAGAGTCGTCATCAATCTGACTTTGCAGTGACAGCTCAGCTGCTAAAGGAGAGAGAGATGACCAGGTAAGAGAAAGCATGCACGGCTCAGGATGTCCTTGGTAGAGGGCTTGCCTACCATGCATGAAGCTCTGGTGGTATCCCCGACACCACGTTCACAGTGGGTTTGGTGGGGTATGTTCAGAATCCCAGAATTTAGGATGACAGGAGGGAGGATCAGAAGTTCAATGCCATCCAGCTCAGAGTACATGAGACCCTTAAAGGGGTTTAAGTGAAATAAAAGGGAAAAGGAAAGACTTTCAGGAGAGAGAGAGAGAAAGAGAGAGAGAGAGAGAGAGAGAGAGAGAGAGAGAGAGAAGAAACCAGCCTTGACCTTGGCACAGTTGGGTAGGAATCCTCCTGGAGACCTACACTATTTAGAAACTGTCAGAACACTTGGTTCCTTATCTCTTTACCCTTTATCCTTTAGATCATTTGAGAAGAGGCAGCCCAGGCTGGATTCAGGCTCCCTACAGCCAACTGGGCATGACCTAAAACTTCTGATCCTCCCGCACTGTGGGAGAATGGTCTGTATTCTGTCAATTATATTTTAAATAAATGCTGATTGGCCAGTAGCCAGGCAGGAAGTATAGGCAGGACAACCAGACAGGAAGTAGAGGTGGGTCAAGGAGAACAAAAGAATTCTGGGAAGGAGGAAGCCCATTCCTCTGCAGCTGTGACCCTGCCACAGAAGAAGCAAGATGTGACTGCCTCACTGAATAAGGTACCAAGCCACGTGGCTAGCATGGACAAGAATAATGGGTTAATATAAGTTATAAGAGGTAATAAGAAGTCTGAGCTACTAGGCCAATCAGTTTATAACTAATGTAGACCTCTGTGTGATTTCTTTGGGACTTAACGATTGTGGGAACTGGGCAGGACAGAAACTCAGACAACACCGCACACACCTTTCAAGCCCTGGAATTAGAGGTGTATGCCGCCAGTCCAGGTTTATGCTATGCTAGAGATTGAATCCAGGCCCCTGTGTATATGAGGCAAGCCCCCTACTTACTAAGCTATATCCCCAACCCCTACCATCAACCCTGAAGCATCCCAAACACACTGCAGTTCCTCCTCTAGGTGTAGTCATTTTTAATAATCTGAAATAAGAGCACAAACAGCTAAAATGCAAGACAGGAAAATTGAGCGGGTATTCAACCATCCCAGGAATAAAAGCTGTGACAATCACGTCTCTCTCTACCAGATAGCTATTTCCTCAGAAAGATGTTTTTCTGAGGTCAGAAATTCCCAGGTTGGGTGTAGGTTTCACAGGGGACTCATCTGTGGTGTAGAGGCTTGAGTACCCCTCACCAAGGCCATGCCTCCTCCTGTGCTCCTTAATCTTTACCACACTATCTATGATGATCCACCAGGGCTTGACATATGAGATGCTCTTGCTTTACTTTGCCTAGGAAGCAACTCATTAATATTTAAAAATAGAGAGTAATATTATTTTAGCCTGAAACATATCATATGCATTTAACTCCGGAGTAATAAACCAGGTGTGTGTGTTGGGCCCAGGAGGCAGAATCGCAAGCATGAATGTGCAAAGCCCTAAGACGTGCTGACTCTCAGGATGTGGCTGCCTCCTCTTCAGGCAGAGTTTTGCAGCACTGAATTAGTTAGTCAAGAGGTAATTTCTGTAATGAGACACTGACATATTCCCTGTACCCAGGTCATCATAGTTCACCAACGGATGGCCAGGAGCACTGTCTGGTGCCCAGAATTCTGAGGAGATGAGATTTGAGATCCCTGTGAGCATCAGCCTGATGCTCATACTACCACTGGAAGGCAAGGAGAACCATCGTGCTGCCCAGGGAAATAGGCCTTGTGGAACAGTCAGCCTCTTCTGTCTCCTTCCCCAAGAATCAACTGTTCTGTACCCCTGGGAATCCAGAATAAAATAATAGGCCTGGTCACATCCATGACATATAAGATGTCTTTCTAATCAAGAATGAAGGTGTGTGTGCTACCCCATCCCCATGAAGATTTTTAATAAATACCTGTTGGATGAATGATCAGACTGTGGGGCGAGAAAACCGCAGGCTTAAGTATCATTTTCCATCACTTATGAGCTGTGTAGGGTTGGCACATCGCTTAATCTCTTAGAGTCCCATTGACTTAGCTGTACAATGGAGATAATAATCACTACCTCATTAGGATTCTCTGGATGTGAGGTGTAGTTAGCTTAGGCAATGATGAAGAGCAGAAATCTGGAGCCCCAAAAGCATTAACTTACTGGTTCTCTTAACCACATCCCCCAACCTACATCTGAAGCGAAACAACTGTCCAGGCTCAGAACCCTACCATCCTTTCTGCTGTTCTCTCTGTGTCCTGTACCCACTCCACACCCTCTCTATATCTTTCTGTTTCCTCTTAGTGTCTTCTCTGTGTTCTCTCCATGTCCTCTTTGTATCTCCTCTGTGCACGTAAGCGTTCCTCCTGCCTAGAGACTCATACAATCCAAGGCTAGATGGGGCCGAAGGTTCTCTCAGTCATATCCTCCTAATAGAGGTTTCCCTAAGTGCGTATGGAGTGCATGTTACTGCTACAATGTGGAGTGGAGCAAAGCACAAAGGACACACCAGAGACCAGATGGACTGTCTGCAATGCAGCCTCTTACCTGCCAGGTAGCTGTAGTGCATACACACATTCAGCCTGCATTACCTCTATGACAGACTTAGTTATCACTTCACAGTGATAACTGTAAAGCGATGTCTGTAGTAGCTAATCTTGGATATCAACCTGACTGCATCTGGAATCAATGAAAACCCAAGACATTGAGAACTCCTGTGAGGGATTTCCTTAATCAGATGATTTGAAGCAGAATAACCCATCCTAATTCTGAATGGCACCTTCTGGTGGCAAACCGGATACAAGGGTGCGGAGGAAAGAAATCTCCCTTTTAGCCTGCTTGTATTCATTCTTGCTGGCTAATCCACCTGTTCTGCTGCTCCAGCATTCCAGCCCCACTATCAGAACCAACTTCTTCAGGATGCCCATACAGACCGAAGACCAGCAGCTCCCCAGGAGTGCTCCAGGCCTTTCAGGGACAGATCGGGACTGTGGAGGTGTCCAGCACAAGGGCTGAGCAACTACCAGAGTCTTGGCATCTCCAGTATGAAAAGACATTGTTAAACTACCCAGACTACACGATGGAAGCCAGTTTAATAAATCCCCATTTATACATGTTCATTCTATGAGTTCTGTACCTTAGAGAACTCTGGATAATCCACTGTCCAATTCCTAATCTCTACATTCACTCATTTTGAAGACTACAGAAAGTCCCTAACTTTTGACAGCTTAACTTCTAATTTTTGAAATTTGCAACAGTGTAAAAGCAATACATATTCAATAGAAACTGTACTTCAAATTTTGAGTTTTTTGTCTTTTTATTGGCTCTGAGTAGATGGTAAAACAATGTCAAAACTGTCAGATTTGAAAGAGACTCCCTCTGTCAAGCTCTAATGAAAATCGAGCCAGGAGAAGCCATGACGGTATGCACACACACCGCCAGGTAACAAGACGACCACAAGGGACTCACCCAAAAATTCATCCTCTCAAAACAAACACAGACGAATGGCTAGTACTAAAACACTCCTCCTCTGATCAGCCGTTCACTCAATACAGACCAAACCACAGCCGGATAATTGAGCCTTACAGCCAGACATAGTTGCTTCCAAACTATTTATGCCACTTATTCATTTTAACTTTTTAAAATCCCACTTCTTCTCTCCTTACCATGGAAACGAGCTTGGCCAGCCATGACACTCATCCCCTGACTGCAGCCCCCGTCACCTGTACATGAACTCTTTACTGTAGGGTACTGGCCTCGGCCACTCGTTCATGTTGACAGTCTTCCTCCAAGAGTCATGGCCACAACAGACCGGCGGCCACAAGATCAAGAGGAGAAAGAACCAGCAATGCAGAATGGGGATGGCTTTTGGTATGCTACTCATACTAACTGTAGTTTGTTAATTGTTTGTTTTAATCAGGCCTCATGTAGCTGAGACTGATCTAAACTTGCTATGTAGCTGAGACTAGCCTTGAACTCCTGGTCCTCTTGCCTCAACCTCCCAACTCTTGGAATGACAGGCATGTACCACCATGCCCCAGCAATTAAATAAATTTTTGACTTAATCTATTTTCAACTTGCAATAGGTCAGGGCTGAGTGCTAGTCTAAACACTTTCTAAACAAAATAGAGATAGGTTCTGAGCCTGGCAAGACTTACAATCTGGAAAGCAAGAGCAAAGCAGTAAACACACAATGATACTAGGGAACAATTACACAATTTTTAAGTCTCCTATTTAAAAAATTACTAAGTACTCAAAGATAGCAACAAACCTTAAGTCAAGCATGGAGCCCTACTAAGTGCAGCACCATGTAGTAGGACTACAGGCATAGTCTATGAAGCCAGCCTTCTCTATACTTTCAAACTAGTGAATGTGACAAAACAGAGATATTCAATGAGAAAGGATGAGAGAATGTAGAGGCTCCTTATCCTGCACCCACACATCCCAGACTGACGTTGTGAACCTCACATCTCAGAGAGAGGCCCACTTCCCATCTCTGAACACACGGCTGAACTTATGGTTCATTTTATCCAGTAGAACATGCTAGAAGTTTTTCTGTGCTAGTACTAAGTCCATGTCTATTACCTCTCCCAAAACATCCCCAATCACCACAGAAAGAAGTCCAAACTAGCCTGCTGGGTAACGAGAAACATGTGGTTCAGACATTATCCCAGCCAACCATATCCCAAATCAACCATGTGATCTGATAAAATCAGTTTCATCTTGTGAAACTATCCAGGATAAATCAGACTTCATCCAGTTTCACCAGCCGGCTGCAGGCACATGAGTAAATAAACGTAGGAGGGACCAGCCGAGGTTGGTCCTTACAAGACTTTCCAACTGACTTGTGAACCTCATGAATGGAGCGTCATCATTTTGAGGGAAAGAAATGGGAGGAGGTAGGAATGGAGGAAGAGACAGAGAGAGAAAGAGAGGTGGGGGAAGGACAGAGATAGAGAGACAGACAGAAAGAGATGGAGGGAGGGACAGAGGAGGGGGTGAGAACAATTCTGAAGCCCTGGCATGCTCAGGGGTCTCAGAGAAGATTGCTGCAGCTACAGCTATACTGTGGCTGGAAGAAACAATGGCCTGAGATAAGCTGGCAGAGGAAGGTAGGAACCAAATCTTACACTGGTGTGTCATGCAATGCAATTACCTCAGGGGCTGCAGAAAAGGTTTGTCAGTTCAGAGCACTTGTAGGGCAATCATGAGGACCAGAGTTCAGATCCCAGCACCCATTAACAAGCCAACCATGCCTACTGCCAAAGCACTGAGTGGGATGGGATCAGAAAAATCCCCAGATTGCTGCCTGCTAGCCAAGCTAAAAGACCCAGCCCCAAGTTCAGTAAGATACCTTGATTCAAAGTGATAAAGAAGAGAGTAGAGATAGAGGTCAGCACTCAGTACCTTCCCCTGGCTTCCACATATGTACAAAGGCACACACACCTGTGTGTGCACCTAAACCACACATACACACTTAGACATGTGTGCATACAGAATTTTTAAAGAGTATAAATCCATTCGTCTCAAAAGGAGATACAAGTTCTGCACATCTGAAAGGGCAAGCCCAATAATCAAACTCAGGTATGTCTCACTATGTCGCCAAAGCTCTCTTACCTGGCTGTCATTGCATGTCAGTCTAATGTGCTGGTCCCCAAATGATGTCTTGGGACATCAGAATCACTAATCACCATCTCTTGGCAATGTGTCAGAAGTGAAAAGTGTCAGGTTCTATTCCAGGACTACTGATTATGACTTTGGAAATGCAGCTGAGATCATTTATTTGCCATTTTAGCTATTTTAACTGCACAGTTCAGAAGCCTCAAGCGCATGCACTTATCATGTGAGACTTATCACTCCAAATAAATGTTTGGCAACCATTCTCATTATCGCCTGCCCCTAGCGCCTGTAACCTCTGACCTTTCTGACCCAATTGCTTTGTTTATTCGTGAGACTGCATGTAAATGGTGTGGTAGTTAATGTCAACTGTCAATTTGGGAGACAGCTGGGCACGCCTGTGGAGGGCTATCTTAAATGGGATGGGAAGATCCATCCACGGTGACGGGCACCATTCCCTGGGCAGGGTCCTGGACTATAGAAAAAGGAGAAAATGAGCTGTGCACTTGTAAGTATCACTCTCTGCTTCCTGGATGTGTACTCTGTTACCAGCTGTTTCAAGCCCTCTACTGTCTTGACTATCCCAGAATTATAGGCTACACCCCTGAACTATGCATCAGAATAGCATCTTTATCTCCTAGGTTTCTTTGGTGGGGATGTTTTAATCACAATTACAGAAAAAAGAACTAGGGTAAGTACATTATAAGGAATTCATCTTTGTGCCTAGTGTATCTCATGTGCATTAAAGGCTCATTCAAACCACATACCTTTAGATAACAAATGGCTTGCTACCTGCACATACCATGCTTTGATCATGCCTTCCTACATAAGTAGACATACTAGTTTTTTCATATTTTGGAAATTGTGGCTAATGCTACAAAGGACACTGGCATACAAAAGTGGGTCTCTGTTTCAGTCCTTTTGAGTACCGACCTAAGGGTCACATGATAATTCTATGTTGTAATTTTGAGGAACAAACATTTTCAGTATCTATACCATCTTATAGTCTCCCCTCCAGCAAGGTACAGGCTATAGGGACCCGTGCTCTCACACACACTTCATTTTCCATTTTTCAAATGTTATAATCGTGTGATTGTGGTAAAGGTGATTATATAATCTTGGTTTTGATCATCTTTTCCTGATTGATAATGCTGAGCATCCTTTCATGCATGGGCTCTCTGGTCATCTTCTTTGGAGAGATGTCTATCCATATCATTTTAACATTTTTCAATTTTCATTTGCTCTTTCCTAATTTCATATAAGATTATATTGACTCCCAAGCCCCTCCAACCTCTCCATTAGTAGTTTTAATTGGTTTACTTCACATGTCCTGGATGTTAAATCCTTATAAGACATACAGTTAAAAATATTTTCTCTCACTAAATGGTATTTATTTTCATATGCCTAATAATATCCTTCAATGAAGCCTAACTTACTGACTTTTTTCTTTTGCTGCTCATGCATTTGGTGTCATAGCTAAGACTCTATTGCAAAATCAAAAACCATAGAATTTGCCCCTGGGTTTCTATGGCTTCATGGCATTAACTCAAATTTAGACTACTGGCCCATTTGGGATTAATTTTCTTTATATGCTGTAAACAATAAACCTAGTTTTAGTCTTTCATATGTAGAAATCCAGCAACATTTGTTAAACTATTATTTCCCATCAGTGGTCATGACATTCTGGTCCAAAATCAGCCAGCTCCCTGGAAAGGTGGCTCAGCTGCTAGCAGAGCATGCTGCTCTTGCAGAGGACCAGATTTCCTTCCCAGCACACACATGGCCGCTCGCAACAGTCTGCAACTCCTGCTCCAGAGAACCAGACACTCCAGTCTGATTTTTGCAGGCAACGCAAAAGTCATGCACATGGTATATAAACATACATGTAGGCAAAAAATTCATACACATAAAATGAAAATCTTTTTAAAAATCAAAATAAGCCATATAATACATGACTTTAATGACATGATGGCTATAGCATTCAATGGCATTTCAAAGTTAGGAAACTAAGTTTTCCAAATATCTTTCTTTCCCAGGTTGTTTTGGATACTCAGGGCTGTTAGTAGGTCAATATGAATTTGAGGATCAGATTTTCCATGCTATAATCCTGATAACATTAATCTCCCAACTAATAACAAATGTTGATCCAATTATGTAGATTTGTTTAATTTTTTACAGAGTTGTATAGCTGTAGAAATACAAGCCTTTTGCTTCCTTGCTAAATGCATTGCTAGGTGTTCTACTCATTTAGACGCTCCTGTATGTAGGCTATTCTTTTCATCTGTCTTCCAGATTATCTCTTGTGGCTTACGAATCATCATGGACACTTGTGAGTTAAATTTGTAACCTGTGACCGCTGAAGTCATCTGCAAGCTTTTGCAGCGTTCTTACAGATTTTTAGAATGGTCTATATATTCTGTCATTTCTGCAACCAGAGTTGGTTTTGCCTATTCTGTTCCAATTTGAAAAAGATTCTGTCATGCATTCACTTGCACTAGTTGGAAATTCCCATAGGATGATGACCAGAACCAGGGTCTTCCTCTCCAGTAGGATGTTGACCAGCATTGGAATCTTCCTCTCCAAGAGGATGCTGAACAGCGTCATTGGGATCTTGCTCTACAGTAGAATACTGAACAGCATTGGGTCCTCCTCTCCAGTAGGATGCTGGCCAGCATTGGGGTCTTCCTCTCCAGTAGGATGCTGACCAGCATCGGGGTCTTCCTCTCCAGGAGGATGCTGAACAGCATCATTGGGATCTTGCTCTCCAGTAGAATGCTGAACAGCATTGGGTCCTCCTCTCCAGCAGGATGCTGACCAGCATCAGGGTCTTCCTCTCCAGGAGGATGCTGAACAGCGGCAGGGTCTTCCTCTCTAATAGGATGCTGAACAGTGTTGGGTTCTCCTCTCCCGTAAGATGCTGAACAGCATTGTCCTCTTCCTTGGCCTGCTGTCGATCTTCAGAGAAAATAATTCAGTCCTCCACTGAGTATGATGCATGCTGTGGCTTTTTCACTTATGCCCTTATCGCCTCCTATTGCTAGTATTCTGAGTGTTCTCGAGATGGAGAGAATGCCCCAATTCTCATAAGTGTATTATCTTAAGAGCCATTAAGAGTACTGTTAAGAATGTCAATACTAGATATGTAATGTAAACACCCTTTTGATGTTCAGTTTTGCCTTAACTAAGCTAGATTGTTGGGAGCCAGGCGATTTGACTCTGTGACCAGTCAAACAGCCATTATGGTGGCCTGGCTGCACTGAACACTCTAGTGATATCCTGGGGAAACTGCAAAAAGTCAGACAACTGCAGACAGGACCTCTGCTCCAGACACAGCTTCTCCAGACAGTTTGCATGACCTTCAATGTGCTCTGAATGTGCCTGCTCCCCCTGCTGCTATTCTCACTCAGGACAAGCGGCCGAGCACTTTCTCCAATGACTCAACAAAAGGGTGTGACGGGTATTTATACAAGATTTATGACTGATGGAACTGAAAGCTGAGTTTGGACTAATAAAAAATAAAACCCTCCATTTGCATGCCATACTCACACTAAAAACCCCTTCTGACTACATAGCCAGACTCTTCTGCTCTTTATTTTATTTTTGTAAGGCTTATGCTGTGCTGCCTCCTGGGATTCCAGAATTAGGCCCAATAGAAGGCATTCTGTGAGCTGCTTTCTTTGCCTATGTGCGAGCTTTATTGTGAGCAAAGCAGGCTGGGCTGGCAGCAGATGGGTAGAGCAGCAAGCGAGGTGATGCAACAGCAGTGGCCGTGAAAAGACGGCTTAAAAGACAAAGACAGGGAATGGGGCAGAAACTGCAAGAAGCAGGAAAGGATGGTAGAAGTGTCCAGAAGGTAAAAGACAGAGATGCTTCAGGAGATTAGAGGCTGCAACAAGCCAAAGCAGGGGCTGAAACTTCAAGGATTCCAAACCCTGGCTGCCAGAAGAGCTCTAGTGGGTTAAGGGCTGAAGGTTCCAACAGCCCAAGCTCAGAACTGTAATATTAGCGTCTGTTGAGAGCCAGAGTGCTAACACCCAAGATCCACAAGCTGTAATGCTAGTTGATGCCAACTACTTCCATTAGCTGCTGCTCAAAGTCTAGGGTCACACTATCCACCAAGTGTAGGCCATAGGCAGACAGATCTCAGAACAATGTGCCTCTGACTGAAGCACCTGGAGCTGTGAGCCTTTGACTTCGAAGTCTTCTAATTCTCAAGGCCTAAAGCTAGAAACTCTGAGTCTTTCAGCTGAACCCAAAAGCCTTCGGCACACAAGGATACAGGATGGCCAATACGAGAATGATTACTCTACCCACTTGATATTTGAAGCTGGGTCCAGCAAGAATCCAACCCAGCTGACTGCTTATACTGTTAGGAACTAGAAAAAGGCATTGGGTATTGTCAAGTGTGTCCTTGGTGGTGACATGGCTTGCTGGTTTGTTTGTTTTGGCTTGGTTTTGTATTATTTTTTTTAACTTCAGTTCTACAAATTCTGATTTTTCATATTAAGCCCAGGTCTGCGGAATAGTACACTGCCTTTGAATGTGCTACTGAGTTCAGTTTCCTTTTGTGCTGTGAGGGATGCTACATCTATAGTAAGAAATAGTGCTCCATAATTTCCTTGGCTTTGATATCTTCATGTGTCTTCTTGGAATTGTGTTTTCTGTAAAGCTGGAGTATTATCCTCCCTTTATACATGTTGACCTACTGCCGCTGCCTCCATGCCTTCTGATGGGGAACTAGCTGCCAGTTCTTGATGACAATAATGCTATTCCTCCTGTCAAGTGTCTCTTCTTTGTGTACATGTATGTGCTTGCCCATATGTGTGGGTGCACGTGTGTACAGATGCACGTGCATGTGTATACATGTATGTGTAGACGTCAAAGGTCAACCTCGGGTGTCATTCTTCAGAAAGGACACACCTTGCCTTTTGAGACAACGCCTGTCATTGGCCTGGGGCTCACCGAGTAGACCAGTCTGGCTGCCAGTAGGCCCAGAGGCTCTCCTGTCTCTGCTTCCCCAGCTGAGATAGCAAGAACATTCTAAAACATCTGGCTTTTGTGCATGAGTTTGGGAATTAAACTCGGGGTCTTATTCTTATACAGAAAATACTTTACCAGCTGAGTTATTGTCCCAGTCCTCTTTCGGTCTTTCAATCAAATCTTGGTGTGGTGGGGGTGGCGGGAGCGGGATCTTTATGGTTATCCTGTTTGGAGTTGGAACTGGGATAATTTGATTCACTCACCTCATGGAACTTTGACAATTTTAACTGCTTTTTTTTTTCATCCATTCTGACTTGTCCTTTATGTTCTGAGATCCCTAGTGGGTACACACATCTACTTCATAGTAAGCCCAGGCCCTTGGGCTCGTTTTTCTTCATTTATTTTTCTTCTTGCTTCCCAGACTTGTTAATTTTAATCATTTCATTTTCAAGCTCAGTAAGTCTTTCCCCAGCCTGCTCAAATCTGTTGTTGAATCACTCTGGTGAATTTTTAAATTTTTAATTGTCTTTTTAGCTTTGGAATGTCTGATTCATTTTTATACTTCATATTGCTATTAATATTCTTGTTTTGCTTGTACATCACTTCCTTGGTTTCCTGGGTTCCTAAACTCTGGAACGTATTTAAGACCTTCATAAAAAAAAAAACTATTTCTTAACTTGAGCTTCCTCAGAGATATTTTTGCTTCACTGAATAACAATATTCCGCTCATTCATTTCCCGCCCTGTAATTTTATTTGAGCATTTGTGAGCATGTGAGCACTGAAGCACAGGGACTCTGGATGGCGGAGTCTCCGGGCATCTCTGAGGCTCCTGGTCTCTCTTGTTTCTGGCTACTCGGCAGTAAGCTTGCCTCTTTGCTAGTTTATTGGATTTATTTGCCAAGACTGTCTTCCTTGTCACATGAGCTCACTGCAGTTCCTGTGCTCTTCTTGTGTTAGAAACTTTTCCCTGAACATCTTGAACGGTTGCAAGGAGTCAGGGAGAACATGCCAGAATGGCCAAGTCTTGGCAGGTTAGCTTGCACTGGTCCAGAGGATTAGTCTGAAGGAGAAGGTAGGGACATTTTCAGGTCATTTCTGACCATGCATTTAACCTGATTCATACATGAGACTTTCTACATATTCTAAATATGTAGGAGCTTTTAAATTAGTGGGAGAAACTCTCTCCTCAGTCCCATGTTTATGATGGGTGACCTAGTATGTGTCTTTGCTTTACTCTCTCGCCCCATACAACTACAGGTTATTAGCCTTGGTATTTGGGTCACTATCTGCCATTTTTCTCACGCTGAAGAGTTCTGAGATAATTGAGATTGAGACCAATGTCAGTCCCTCAGACTCCCTGACATTTAGAACAGACACAAAAATAACTAATGAGCAAGGCTTCTACTAGCGCCCACAATCTGGAGACTCCTTTCCAGCACTGGGAACAGAAAGTTACACCTTCACTTTCAGTGAAGTGACATTTTAAAGACCAGAGAAGTGTGAGGCAAAAATCAGGAAAGAGTCCATGGGCTAACCCCCCCCCCGTGTCCATGTTGTCTTTGTCTTGAGGCACTGAGTTACTATAAATATTTGTTTTCAAAGTTTCACCAAATTTACTTCCGTTTCTTTCTGCTTGCATTCTAATGTTTATTTTGGTGGTGGTGATTTTGTTTTGCTTGTTTTGAGAAAATGTCTCACTATGTAGACCCAGCCTGACCTCAGACTCGTAGACATTTACATGCCTCTGCCTCCCAAGTGCTAGGATTAAAGGTGCATGCCACTATGCCCAGCCAGAACCTAGTTTTATTCGCTTGTTTTAAGTAAGGCTGTCTGAATACATGTATACAAACCAGATGTGCCATGTCCCGGGAGCTGCCCATGTCACCATATTGCTGACTTCTACCTACCTACATTTCAAGGAGCTAGCCCAGTAATTATCAGAAGTGCGACTTCTTGCATGTTGTTGAAAAGGCAAACTCTAATCAACACACAGAGCTCTACATCGGTGGCCTAAAGCTTGAGCCTTCAAAACTATTAAATCCAAATCAATTGTTAGGTTTTATAGTGGAAATTCTTAAATTCTACAGTTCAGATTCTCGACAAGTATATGTCGGTGTACACAGAATCTGAGTTTTAAAGACTTTTCATGGGATGTTTTCCAGGAGAGGGAACCAGTCACTGTCTTCCTTCATTATAGATTCAAGAATCCAAAGAAAAGTCTGGCTTTACCAAGAAATCACTCCCAATGAGACAAGAATCAGGGCTGCATTAAACGAGTTGGGTGGAAATGGAGACACCTAAACATGTCTGTTGGTTCTTTGAAGCTTAGAGAGATGGTATTCAAACACAAATATACTAAACTATATGGATTATTTGGATTATTGCCTCTAAGATGGTCAGATTGTGACTATATAGATGTATGAAAGAGCAGAAAACAAAATACCGCATGTGCACTTGGCCTCAGTGCTGTTATCACGGCTGCAGGCTTGTGTGTGCATCATCAGTGAGATCCTCATCCCCCCCTTTGAAGAAGCAAACTATTCCATAGCTGATGCTTATAATTCTGTGCAATTCCGTTAATGTGGAACTGAATCAATAAGCAATATGTTGGATTGCATTGCATTTTTAAATATGGAAGAGATTTAATACAGTGATTTTCTTATGGCACTTTCTTTTTCATCAACACATCACTGACTTTATCATCTCCTTATACTTCATTTGAACACTCTCCTTTTGATGGACAATTAGTTGTGTGGTTTTTCAGTTTTCTGAGATGATAACAACCCAGACATTCTGCAACCATGCTTTTACATCTAGCCCTTGGTATGTTACCAAGAGCTTCTTTGATAATTACATTGAAGAGCTGAAGTCTTGTATAATAAGGTGCACATATTACCACAAAAAAATCTAAATCATTTTCCTTTTTGGCTCTGTCAGTTAAAGTTCCCACAATGGGTTCATCACTCCCATGCCCGCACCCCCACCTTTAGCAGCCTCATACGTGAAGAAATGTCATCACATTAGCTGTCTGAGCTTGCATCTCCAATACATCACCAGCTCTTCACATTTCTCCTCTGGGAAAATGTCCTCTCTCTTCTTCTGATTTCAGTCCTGATGACTCTGCAAATCTTATTGATTTATAGTATGACATTAATGCATTTTTTTGTTTGCTGTTTGAGCCTATCGTCAAGATCTTCTTTAATGGAATTTTAAGTTTTATATAGTAGAAGTAGAACCTTCAATGTTTTCTTCAGTGAGATTACATTTTTAAAATTTATTCTTTTCATGGAAAATATTTTTTCTCAAGACTGTCAAACTTTGCTAAGACAAGGTATAACACTCCTTCAAAACCCCTGCTTCACAGAATAGTCTGTCAGATATTCTAGGCATGTAGGCTGAAGATGGATTCACAACATTGCAGAGTAAACTTGGGTGACTGTCCAGGTAGCCAGCTGCTTCTGTCATTTCTCTAGTTTTGGAAATTGGTTGCTCTGCACTTCCTGTTTACTCAGGTACTATTATATCCTTCTCAGGTCTCTGATGGAGGTAAAGATGAGATAGTTATAGTTACAATTTTCCATGTTACTGAATTCAGAAAAAAACTCACAAAAGAGATATAAAGTGTATAAGGTTGAAAGACATAAAAGTTTAAATTGTTTATCTAAGAAAATGTTTTAAGGTCTAAAAAGATAATTTTAGGGTCATAATACAAGCTATGATGGAAAGTAAATTATGTACAAAAATTTGGACTCACCAAGATAGGATAGATAATGGAGTATGTTCTATGAATTTACCAAATATAGATAGACTGGACATTATAAATGTAATTCTTACCTGATAATTGTTCTTACTGTATATAGTTTTACTATATTTGAGTTTAAACATTTCCTTTTTATTTAGACAAAAAGGGAGAAATGTTGTGTGAAGATATGTTACCATGATTGGTTTAATAAAAAGCTAAATTGCCAATAGCTAAGCAGGAGATACAGGTGGGACCTCCAGGCAGAGAGAGAGGAGGTAGGAGAGGAATCTAGGTGCACATCAGACATGGAAGAAGTCAGACATACAGAATGAAAGAAAGTAAAAGGATGTGAGGCAGAATGTAGATTAATATGAATGGGTTAATGTAAGCTATGAGAACTACTACGACAAGCCTAAGCTAAGGCTAAGCTTTCATAATTAAAAAATAAAAAGGAAATATTTTTTCTCACATAATATATCCTGATGTTTTCATATATATATATATATATATATATATATATATATATATATATATATAGTTTTACCTTCCTTTTCTCCTCCCAGTTTCTCCCCATCTCCCCTCCCATACAGACCCATTCCCTTTCTGTCTCTCATTTGAAGACAAAATAGGAGTCTAATGGAAAACAATAAAAGAAAAAATAAAACAAAAACAAACACATTGAAATTGGACAAAACAAACAGAAGGGAAAAAGCTCAAGAAACAGAGACGCATTTGTTCACTCACTCCGGGACCCTATAAGAACAACTGGAATCCATAATCTATGCAAAGGACCTGGTGCAGACCCCTGCAGGCCTGTTGCCCTGGTTGCAGTGAGTTCACATGAGCTTTGCTCGTGTTGATTTAGAGGGCCTTGTTTTCTTACACTCTTTCTGCCTCCTTTTCCATGGGTTCATTAGCTTTCTTTTTGTTTTATTTTGTTTTTCAAGACAGGGTTTCTCTGTGTGTCTTTGGAGCCTGACCTAGAACTCGCTCTGTAGACCAGGCTGGCCTTGAACTCACAGAGATCCACCTTCCTCTACCTCCTGAGTGCTAGGATTATTTTTTTTTAATTTTCTATTTAAAAGTCTTCTTTTCATTTTACATACCAACCAGTTTCCCCACCCTCCTCTTCTTCTACTCCTCCCATCCACTCCTCAGAAAGGTTAAGGCCTCCCATGGGGAGTCAATAAAGTCTGGCATATCAAGTTGAGGCAGGACCAAGCCCCTCTCCCCATATCACGACTGAGCAAGGTATAGGGAATGGGCTCCAAAAAGCCAGAATTCTAAATATGTCCAATTACTATGTCAATGGTTGTTGTCTCTTAGAAAGCTGCTCTTTTCTCAAGGGAAACAAATGGGGAGTAGATCTGGGGAAGAGAGGAGAGGGGGCATGAGGTGAAGTGGAGGGGAAGAGAGAAGAGGGGGTATGAGCTGGAGTGGAGGGGAAGAGAGGAGGGGGCATGAGGAGTGGAGGGAGGGGGAACTGTGGTTGGAATGTATTATATGAGAGAAGAATGTATTTTCAATTTTAAAAAATTAAAATGTATTTTAAATATAACTTTTCAAACCTGAGATCATAAAGTTATAATTCAATTATAACTGCAGTTGATTCTGTGTGCAAAATGCAGGTATATACCTAAAGCATTCCCTGATACTGAACACAGAACATTAGTATATGGTGACGGATGCTGTGTGTCAATCATTCATCCATGTCACATGTACACATCTGTAAATAACTGAAACCCATAATTGTTATTGCTAAGCCCCCTTTCCTCATTGGTCAGAAATGGCACTTCAGCCATGCATGGAGCCTCCCAAGCTGCCACAGCTTCCAACACAGCCTTTTCTGGCCTCCTGTCTGCTTTCTTGGTTTACAGGCTGCTCTCATAGGAAAGCATGCTCCATGGGTTTGCGATAACTTCCTAATAAGCTTTCAGACCCAAAAGATCAAATTCTTCCTTTCTACTTCTTCAGAAAATGTCTTCATTATTCTTTGCTTCTGGTCTTCCACTAGGATTCTAGAATCGCTTATAGAGTCCATCACATACACACATACAATTCCACTGTGGAATTATTACAAGTTCACTGAAGCCAGAGAGCAACAGCGGAAATTTGTGACATTTTAACTATGTCAAGATTTCTTCTCCAATAACAGAATACCACTTCTTCCTATGTAGATATTTTCTGGCGATTTTTTAAAAAGATTTTAACTCTTTGAGAATTCTGAACAGTATATTTTGATCGTATTTACCCCTTTCTCAACACCTCTGAGATCTGGCCCCATTCTTGCCTTCCCTATCCAGACAGTACTGTGACCACTTGGTTAAACACATTGAGTCCAATTTATGCTGTCCACTTAATTCCTGAGTGTAAGGGACAGACCAGGGCACATGTGACATGCCAGTGTGGAGGTGGGGGTGTGGGAGTTGGTGGGAATATGGATGGGAGTTGTGGTGTAGGTGTGAGTGTGAGGTCGGTGTGAGGAGTTGGTATGAATGTGGATGTTTGTGTGGTTGTGAGTATGGGTAGGAGTATAGGTGTTAGTGTCGATGTGAGGGGTTGGTGTGGACGTGGGTGTAGATGTAGGTGTGGGAGTGAGTGTGAAGTCGAAGTGGGCATTGGTGTGAATATGGGTGTGAGTGTGAGTGTTGGTGTAAACGTGGGTGTAGATGTGGGTGGGGGTAGGGGTACTAGTGTGGGGTCACACCTTTAAGGAAAATTGACTCTCCCATCTCAGCATCAAGCCACTGCTAATAGCCCCTCAGCCAGGGGTGGGACTTCAGGCTCACATCCAGCCTTGTTGTCTGGCTAGAGCCCTCACAAACCTTGTGCATGCTGTCACACCACTGTGAGCTCATGCGTGCTGCTTCTGTTGAACACAGGAAGCGCGACTGGCCCCCTCCCCTGTGATAATTCCTTAGCCCTGGGAGGCCAGGAAGACACAGATGTCCTATTTAGGGTGACTTTTAAAATTAAAATGTTAAATTTGCTTAGAATTTGTATTGTATTGGATTTGGGGCTTTTTGACCCTATAAATGATACTTTTGATTTGTCCACACTTGTGCTGCAGCAGAACCACTGGCCGGTTCCTGGAATTTACACCCTCACTCTTTCTGCACTCACTGGTCGTAGTCATAGCTTGAGAACCCTCCGTTCACGAGGACGATTTTGGGCTGTGTGAATAGGATCCACTTCTTTCCAAAGATGCCTTGCTTTGCTGGTGGCCTCTTAGTCCACAGCCGACACAGAGGCAGTGGTGATAAGGGCCGCACGGCACCCGGCTCTGGTGTGGGTGCTCCATGTTTAAACTGCAAGCCTGATATTTTACGTGTGTTTGTTTTGTATACTTTATTAGTCCAGTGAAGCTCCCTTCCACTGCTAGTTCGCTAAGAATCTTTCACCATGAGTCAATATTGAATTTTACCAGGGCACTCCTCCCTTCTCTGCCTCTTGAGATGACCCCACAACTTCTCCTTCTGTCGGTTTAATACAGAAGATTACATTAGCACAGTAATATATTAAAAACAAATTTGCGTTGTTGAAATAACCAATTTGTGTGCTCTCTTTCTTTCTCTCTCTTACACACACACACACACACACACACACACACACACAGACCTACGCACTTTCTTTAGACCTTTTCACATAGTCTGTTCAAAAGTAAGCCATCTTGTGCAGTTCTTTTTAAAGCAGTTTTAACCCAGCTGGAAAAATCAAGACCACATATCCTCATGAGTCAGCTAGGAAGCAGTCTCATGTACACTGTTCCCCAGAAGGGGTGACAGAGGACTGGATTATCCCCTGAATGAACCGCAACTGAATGCCATAGAGCACGGTAACTGAGGGGTTACTTGGTGGACACAGTAGATGACAAAAATACTCCACAATTTTGCCCCTCATAGCAGTTCCAAACGAAGACAGCATCTATTCATCATACTCTCAAGACAAAAACACACTTGCAACTGCTTAGGACACTGTGATACTGCAAAACAAACAACATGGAAGTTTCAATCTGGGATCTCAAAGGGTCCAGTACATTTCTGCTTTAGCTCTTGAAATGCTACTCAGCCCTCAGGTATAAAAGCCTGGACCAGCCTTCGGGAAAATGGGAGAGATCTAAGAAAGGTGAGCTATCCCAACTGAAGCATTGTAGGAGAGTCAGAAAACCCAGCAACTGGTGGAAGCTCCTTGGGTGAACCCTATGAAAGGGCAAGAGTTCCCAGCCAGGCACAGCCCTGCTTACAAGCTGAACTCCACAGGATCCTGCTTCCAGAGGTGGGCTGTGTTTGATCTGCTGGCATCAAAACCTGAGGCCACAAATCTTGAGTCATAAACTCATGTGTTCTAATGATAATAGGACCGCCTGTGTTCACTGGGATAATTTATACTTTTAGTGGTAAGGTTTTTTTTCTCAATTTCCACTTTATTATTATAAAGTTAATATGTAAATTTTATTTCAGCTTTAATACTACTTATTGGTGTGTGTCTTTTCTCAACCACTGTTCCTATTCCTTTCTCTCACTTTCTCTTTCTTTTTTAAGATTTATTTATTTTCAATTTATGTGCATGAGTCTTTGTTTGCATTGTTTGTGCACTACCTATGTGCATTGCCTGCAGAGGCCCAGAAGAGGGTGACAGATCCTTAGAACGAGAGTCCCAGGGAGTTGTGAGGCACCATGTGGGTGCTGGAAAACACAAACCCCCGGCAAGAACACTAAGCGTTCTCAGTCTATAAGGCTTTACATATCCCCATTTTATTCTTGCTCAAACTTCTATATTTATCTTTTTGTTTGTTTGTTTTCAAGACAGGGTTTCTCTGTGTAGCTTTGGTGCCTGCCCTGGAACTAGCTCTGTAGACAAGGCTGGCCTTGAACTCACAGATATCTGCTTGCCTCTGACTCCAAAGTGCTGGGATTAAATGTGTGTGCCACCACCATCTGGCTATCTTTATCTTTTAAAAAAAAAAAAAACAAGTCTGGTGGATTTTTACTTTGCCTGATTTTGTATTAATTTCTGCTCTATGGCTTATTGTTTCATGCCTCTTACTCTCTTTGTACCAACTTTATAGCTTTTGTCCAACTTCCTAATCTGTATACTTACCTCATAAAAAGTGTTTTCCATCTGAGGATGAATCTTTCTCACCTTTCTCCTTTCCTTCTAGTGCATGCTTCTCTTTCCTTAAACCATACTGACATTTTTTTCTTTCTCTCTCTCTTTCTTTCTTTTTTCTTGTTTTTTTTTGGGGGGGGGGGTTGGACAGGGTTTCTCTATGTTGCTCTGGCTGTCCTCAGACTTGCTCTGTAGACCAGGCTGGCCTTGAACTCCCAGAGGCAGCCTGTTTCTGCCTCCTGAGTGCTGGAATTAAAGACATCCGCCACCACACCCCTACAGACAATGACACTTAAGAAGGTTTCCAGATCCCTACGTGAATAAAGGTGGGGTGTCAGTTACTTTCTCCAGATTTACTCCTGCTATAATGAAATTTCACGCTCATCATAGAACCTGATCCAAGAATCATCTCCATGAGGTGTAGGAAGACTCATCATCTATGGTGTTTTCTGTGTTCCCATGTATCAGTTTTTATAGAGTTATCACTTGCTAATTGTGCTATGTGTTGGTTACTGAACTCATAGACAGTGTGGCACGGATATGGTAAGTGTGTTGTTTAGGATGTATGCCTACCTTTTGCCTGCTCCACCTATAGATTGCTAACTGAAATATGCTGAAAATCACTCAGTTGATAAGAGTTCTTCATTCTCCTTAAGTTGTCTATTATGCATATATGCATTTAGTAAGTACCTTCATCAAAGAATAACAGGCATGCGAAAAACATGTAAATCATAAAAGTACCCCTGATGTGTTAACACAGCCTAAACACATTGTGGAACTGCTGCCTAATTCAACAAACAAAGCCTGGCCAATACTTCACAGGCCACTGCTCTCCTTCCTAGCTCCTGCTCCTCCCTTCCCAGCAAAAGCCTGGGTGTGAACACTACACATCAGGTCCGCCCTTTCTTCCAGAGCTTCATTTTAACAGAACAGTGAACATTCTGCCCACTCTGTTGTTGGACTCACAGCCTATGAGGTTCAACTGCATGACCACTGCACAACGTCAGTTCCAGCACAGAATATGATTCTTAGTGATGCTGCAATTCACGCATCTCTTACTTCCAATGGATTTTTATTGTCATTTTTCTATTATGGATATTGCTTTTAAAAACACTTGTAAGACTAGAAGGAAGACTCCGAAGAGGACTGGGGTTCTAGTCCCAGAACCTATATGACGTACATACATACAGGCAGACAAAACACTCATAAACATAAAATAAGTAGAAATAAATCTTCATAAAAACAATTTTGTGCATCTGTGTGCTTGTGCGTGGGTGTGAGAGCATGCATGAGTGTGTAATGGGTTATACCTATTATTCTTGTTTGATCATAGAACAGATATATTTCTATTTAATTAATTCATATGTGCATATATGTAGATAGATAGGTAGACAGACAGACAGACAGATAGATAGGTAGGTAAATAGATAGATAGATGATAAAGATAGCCAAACATCTTTCCCTGGCATTTTGCACTCACGCCTACAGTAAATGAAGATTCTAGTTGCTCCACATTTCAGCAAGACACCTGCTTATGTCAGTCTTGTTAATATTAGCTTTTTGATCAGAATTCAGTAGCATCCAGATATGGTCTTTTCACCCTGATTACTAATCAGATGGATGCCTTTTCTTCCCTCTGTGATGTGCTTACAAGTATGTTTTTCTACTCTTTAATTAGACAGATGTTTCGTTGATGTGAATGGCTTCTCTACATGGTGTGGATCAAAGGTCTTGCAGAATGTAACTGGTAGTAACAGCTCCAACTGTGTAATGACATGCCATTTTTACCATTAGTAATATATTTTTACTTAAAAAAATCCACTTCAATATTTTAATGAATTCCACTGTAGCCACCTACTTCTTTAAGGTCACTGTATTCTCTTTAGAATGTTCTTTTCCACATAAAGATATTCTTCTATGGTAACTTTCACTTAAGGTTTGGGTTGGACTTTTGTATTGAAATTGGTTTCACGCAAGGGGCAAAGTAAGAGTCCAAGTTAGCTGTTCCTCCTGGGGACCTCAAATGATGAAGCACCCCATCCCAGCCCGGCTATCCTTCCCCTCCAGGCTACTCTGCTGATACAAACACCTGGAGGTTCCCTCATTAATCGTGTGCATCTGCAGAGTTGTTTATGGTTGTGTAGTGACCTCTGGCTATGAACTTGATGTCGCCAGCGCTTCCTCAGTCTCCTCAAGCTTCCTTTCAGCCGGTTTCCTTTGTAAAACTCCACTCTCCTGCCAGTTTGCTGTTGCCGCTGCGTGAAGGAGACACAGCGTGACCTGGATGTTAGGAGTCCCTCTGAGCCCACTAGCCTAACCCTGTATACAAGCACCTTTTCTCCATTCTTCAAAAAAGAGTATTTTATTGTTTGTCATTTGACATTTTCACCCATGCTAACAGTGTGTTCTGATCACCCTCTGCCCTACCTGCCCCCCTCATCTCCCTCCCCCATCAGTCACCTCTACTGAGAGCTCCCCCACGTTTATGTCTTTTTGTTTTGTTTTGAGACCCATTGACTTCAACCACAACTTTCTGTGTGTCACCGGGTTTGGAACTCTACTCTGGTGCATGGTAGGCTCACCAGTGGTTGCTTGACCGATGGCACTGACTGCCAATTACTTTAAATCATGACTACGGAGAACTAGAGTGTTTTATCTGTTATCGTATATTAAACATTTCTCTCTTCTTGCCTTATTTTTGGCCAATGGAGGTTTTTTGGGCCTGGGTTTCACCTCTGCCACTCAGAGTGTTCTCAAATTTATAAGTTTAAGTGATCGTCTTGTCTCAGCCTCCCAAGTAGCTTGGGCTACAGGGGCATGCCACTAGACCCAAAAGGATGGAGAGGTTGTCTCATTGATTTCTTTGTTTTAATTCTCTCTTTCTCTTACACTTAAATTTGGCATGTAACATGATTTCTGTTATTATGGTCTTGGTTTACATTTTTCACATGTAAACTTAACATATACAAAAATTAGTCAATCCCTCTATTATTTTTATGCTTCAAGTCAAATCATCTTTATTGTAATGCTGGAAATATTTATAATCTTATTTTTCTGAAATTAGAAAATACAATTAATAAAATAATAATTATAAATGTTCGTGAATGACCTCAATATTTCTTTACCAATTCTTTTTCAAGGTTGTTTTAAATTGTGGAGGTGAGGGTATGTGTTTATGTGTGGGTATGTACACACGAGGAAAGATGCCGACAGAGTCCAGAGGAGGACGTCACCTGGACCTGGGGTTACATGTGGTTGTGAGCTTCCCAAAATGGGTGCTACAAACAACAAGTACCCTTAACCACTGCGCCATCTCTCCAGCCATCTTTACCGATTCTTTACCTACTTAACAGTGGATGCTTTTTTCAGAGATTTTTTTTAAATGAGAACCTGTTGGTCATAAGCTAAGAGTTCTCTTTGTCTCCAGATGTTTTTATCTTTCAACATCGTCAGCTACACATTTAGCTGTGTCTGCACAGTCAGTTCGAACATTTATTTTCTCCCCAAAATTTGAAAATATTTCCTTCCTATCTTTTGGCTTTTACTTTTTAAAAATTATCTATTTGATCCAAGACAGTCTTTTGCTTTAAATTTTTATCTTTTCCTTTGACTACTTTTAATATCTTCTTTGTGTAATTCATTATTAAAATCTCCCAAAGAGTCCTTTGCATTCGAGGTTTGCAATGTACTACCGCAAGGCAGCCCTTCGAGAGAGCAACTCTACTTCCTTAGCCCGGACTCCAGATTTCACCACATGCCTTGCATTGGACAATGAACCATTAGCCATGTGATGAATTAAAAGAGCCTTTACAAGCACAAATATCAGTTCTCGCTTTCTCCTAAGGCTACCGTGTAAAGATGCCTGAGCTCTGCCTCTGGAGAGTGAGATGCCAAAGGGAGGAAAACGGAGGGCATCTTAGCTCACCTTAGCACCTGATGAGGGGTCAGCTGGCACAGGCACTCCAGGGAGCCCACAGGCACAAGCAGAGCCAGTCAAAATCAGAAATGCTACAGGACCTGGGAGTTAGGTAAAATTATTCTTTAGACCTCTAAATATTCTAAGTGACTTGGTGAGCTGTGACAGTTAACACAGTGTGAATTCCTTTTACATCCAGTAACAACACTCAACGTGTTTTGACAATACATAAAAACCTTAACAACCGTATTTATAATAGTTCCTGTAATGGTTTTCTCGCCTAAATTCTCCAAATTTAATTTGGGAATTAATTAAACATTCTGTATTCCTAAATTTATCACACAGATATGCAAATAAATATGTAATATGTATTTATATAAATGTATGTATTGGACATCTATTTGAATATATAGGAGGCACCATACATGTATACATATCTGTGAACACACATTAAACAGGAATATAAAATTTATATTGATCTTTCTTTTTTGCATTTTAACTTCTTCTTTCCTTCCTTACCTCTGCAGAGGTTCCTTCCATGGGTGCTCACCTCTCCTGTGTCTCAGCTAATGCTTAGTAGGTGGCTCTCAAAAGCCTTATCGCCCCCAAAGATTAGAGTCTCCATTTCTAGAAGCATTTTCAGTTCAACCACTCCCAGTCAAATGTATCATCTCTGGTTAGCACATATTCTTTAATGTTCTTCTTCTCTATGTGTCTCAAAACTAGGAACTGAAAAATTATTTGTTAATTTCATTTCTGCAGTCCTCGAAGAACTAACTGAACAGCATTTCATTTTTTTCATTGTCACCCATAATGATTCATAAACCCCTACTTTCAACAATTAGTCAGTGGGGTACTTCAAGAGGGCTGACTGAGAGCGACTTCCCCAAAGTCAATCACATTACACTTCCAGAATGACAAGGTACCAACCAAGGACCACCTGAAGATCATTTTTTGATATTAAAGGATGCATTAAACTTAGGGTGATGCCCACATGGTGACAGGGCTGGGATTAAATGAGAAGCAGGCTGCGTTCTGGACCATCCGGCTTTGCTGAGTGATCGACTCCCTCTGCCTCCCCTCCTCTGAGCCTTAGCTTTAGTTCAGAAGTCTCCATCCAATTCTCCAGCATGCATGGGATCTGAGGCGCTTCTCTAACTTTGCAGACTGTTGGAACTCGGTGTTCCAGCTAGAGTTTTCGCACCTTGGCAGCAGGGGTGTAACATGGCTCACACAGTTTGTAAAATAATTGGCCGTTTCCTGTGAACTTGAACATTGACTTCTGACTTGGTGATCTCACACCTACATATTTACATAAGTGAGCAAAACCTTTTACTCACACAAACATCTGCAAATAGACAGTGCCTTTACAAGTGCTGAAAACTGAAAAACGGTTGTCCATCTGTTGAAATGGCATAACAAGCATGTATGTGTTTGTTAGCTTTTCTCTTTCTTTCTTTCTTTCTTTCTTTCTTTCTTTCTTTTTTTTTTTTTTTTTTGGCTTCTCGAGACAGGGTTTCTCCATAGCTTTTGGTTCCTGTCCTGGAACTAACTCTTGTAGACCAGGCTGGCCTCAAACTCACAGAGATCCGCCTGCCTCTGCCTCCCGAGTGCTGGGATTAAATGCGTGCGCCACCACCACCCAGCATGTTTGTTAGCTTTTATGATTGATTTGACACATCCTAGAGTCACCTGAGATGGGAGTCACTCAGAAGAGGCGTGTCTGTGGGAGACGCTCTTGATGGTTAAGTGACACTGGACTTGGGAGGTCCAGGCCACTGTGGTCCACACCATTCCCTCACAGGTAGTCATAGTCTATATAATAAAGCTACCTAAGCATGCTTCTATAGTTTCTGGCTCAAGTTCCTGCTTGAGCTTCTGCCCTGACTTCCCTCAATGGCAGATGATGACATAGAGTAGATAGAAGCCAAATAAATCCTTTCTTCTCCTAAGTTGCTCAGTCATTTTTATCATAATAAACTATAGTCATTCATACTGAAAAACTGGAACATGACTCAACACTAGAGAAAAGTAAACCACCTGGATGAATTCCAATGTGCATAGTTACACAAATGCTTCCATGCACAATTGATTTCATTTATGGAACATGCTAGGAAAGCAAAGCTAAAGAGTCAGAAGAGACAAGTGGTTAGGGTTAAGAAAGACAATCAATTCTTTATCTTCACATTAGCTTCAGGGATGAACTAAAATCTCTCAAGCTCACAAAGCTATCCATTTAGAGAAGTGACTTGCACTATGTGTAAATTACATCTTAACTTTTAAAGGAGAAAACCAAGGTGCTATGTTTCCAATCTGGAATATACTCTCCTGCTTCTTCTCTCTCCTCCATGTATTTAGTCCCTAGAGGTTTTTCTTCTTGTAACTACAATGATTAGTTTTAAAATATTTCACCTGTATTTTATCAGGCATTTATAGGTATTTCAAACCAGTAGGACTTTTAAAATATCAAGTCTGTCTATTGCCAGAGGCAAAAGTCTGTCATTCTTTATAGAACAAGAATATTTTAAAATTTCATGATATTACATTTTCAGTTCATTTTAGCCCAGTGCCTTTATGTTTCCACAAAAACAACAAAGCAATTACTATATTGTCTTCATAGCCAAAAAGCCAAACTCAAAGAGGCTGAGATTTTACTTTATAAATAGATCCTTATCCCAGTTTCATTCAACATGTATGCTGATGATGGACCCAATCTTTTCTATTGCTGTGATAAAAAAAAAAAAAGACAAAGGCAACTTATAAAAAAGTAAGAGTTTAATTGTGCTTACAATTCTGAAGGCTTAGAGTATATGATGGTGGGTGAAGGTGCTGTGGCAGGCAGTTAGGTCAGCAGCTGAAAGCTCACATCTCACTCCATGAACAGGAAGCCAGCCAAGAAAGGTAGCCAAGAAAGCCAGTCCCCAGTAACAAACTTCTCCAACAAGACCACACCTCCTGGTCCTTCCCAAACAGTTCCACCCAACTGGGAATCAAGTTCTCAAACATGTGAATGTCCAAGGGCCCTTCTCATTCAAAACACCACCGTTATTTAAATCTTCCAGAGTTAAGAGTTAATGAGAAACATCCAAAGAGTCCTTTATGTTCTGGATTGCCCAGGCCTACCAAAACAGAAAGCTGGGTGGTTTATCCAAGGGGCATGCAACACAGTAAGCCCTTAGGTAAACCACTCAGCTCTCTGTCTACTTTCAAAACATTGACTTTATAGAGCCATTATGCCACTGAGTAAATCAAAACCATATGTATTCTGTAAGTGTTCAATTTTTATCACCATGCCCTTCCACTAGTATAATTGTATACACACACCCAACAATATTGCCTGCACCTAAAGCACAGAGGACATCACAGAAGAGGGGGTGGAAAGATTGTAAGAGCTAGAGAATCAGGAAGCCACTATGAGTTTCTGTCTCCTAGACACGATGGAGAAGCTGGACCCATGATTTCTGAACAGTATGGTGGCCTAACAAGCCCCAAACAATGACAACACCAATAAGTATGTAAATGTTGAAGAAAGAAATCCCAAGGGACCCCATTGCTGACCAAGAACTCTGGGCAACTGACAACTGCTGAGAGAGGGAGAATTACTTTCCCAGGAACAAATTCCTCTAATTGGTTATCAGATGCCAAGGAGACAGTGCTGAAATTATACGCATGCAAGTTTAACACCAAACTGACTCAGCATGTTATAGCTGTAATTTATGCATATATGTGTAACATTAATAACTGCCTTAGTTACTTTTCTAGTGCTGTGAAGAGACACCATGACCAAGGCAACTTAGAGCATCTAACTTAGGGCTCATGCTTCCAAAGGGCAGTAGAGTCCATGATGGCAACATGGGGGCAGGCAGGCACGGCACTGAGCAGTAAGTAGGTGACAGTTTACTTGTTGAGACAACAAACACTAGCAAAAAGAGAGAACTTACTGAGAATGGCCTGGGCTTCTCCAAAACCTACCCCTCCCTAGTAACACACTTCCTCCAACAAACCCATACCTTTAATACTCCCCAAAAGATCCACCAACTGAGGACAAACTCTAAGTATAGGAGTCTATGGGAGCCATTCTCATTCAAACCAGCACAATAATCAAAGGCAAATAGGCCAAAATTTAGAGAAGGAGAGTTGAGGGGACTGTGAGAGAGGCTGAAGAGGAAAGGAGGAAGTGATTTAATTACATTCTAATTAAAATCATAAAAGGAAAGTTAAGCATTTCTCAATATACATGAAAATCAGAGCTTACTTTGAAAAAGCCATGCTTTTGGTTCCGTTGCCCAAGCCACAGATTGCTTCCTGGAGGAAGGTTGGTCTCTGGAGGGTCTATCACACGTTCATAGATCCTGTAGGAACAAAGAACATAGTTGCTAATAGAGGAATTTAAAGCAGAGCCCAGAGGTGCCATGCTGGTTGCATACCTATACATAGCTGCTAGTTTGAAGAGGTTAATACGTGACAAACTTTAAATGACAGGTACCATGACAGAGATCATCTTCGTGACAGTACTAGGCACGTTGTCTAGGCAACTCATACCTTCCATATCTCCCTTACCACAGGGTGGAGGTGTGACTAAGAAGACAGTATTTTGAATGTCCATGCTGAGCAATTACCCCTGCACAAACTCAGAGGAAAGTGATTTTATCCATATGTTACAGGTCAATGAGCTGAGGTAGAGAGAATGTAAGCATGTCCACCAAGTGCAGCCAACAGGGATAAAGTCCATGTATAGAACTATGCTAAAGCCCCCAACCCTCTGACTCCAGTGCCCAGGTAATATAGGTAAATGTTGCCCTCTAGTTTTGGGGGATGTAGTCACCACTCTCTTCTACAACATCCAAGAGAGCCCTGAAAATGACTGGACACCCGCCTATCAACACATCGCGCCAGCACTCAGTCACAAAGTACTCGTTAAACCTGCCTTGTACTCCAAACGCCACAATGGGTAATAGGAAAAAACAAGCAATGAGCTTTGAACAGATGGACACATACATGAAGCTGAAATCGGCAACATGTGACACCCAACATATCCCAGGCGTACTCACAGAGGACGGGATTTCAGGAACAACTGGCCACCCTGGTTCTGCCCTGCCAACACCAGGTAGTCAGGGAGAGATATTAAAATCTGTGCTTTCTTGAGACCAGCTGGTAACAAGCCTCCACTCTCCCCAAGGCAGGGACCACTCAGCTCCTCTTCTACTTTGCTATGACAAAAATCAACTTGGATGAAATGGGTTTTCTTGGCTTGCATAAGCTGGAAGCAGAGACCAGGGTGGAATGGCGCCTACTGGATGGCTCGCAGGCACAGTCTGCTTCCTCTCTTAGACAGCCCAGGCCACTCGCCTAGGGACAATACCACCAACATTGGCCCACATCAATCATTAATCAAGAAAATGTCCCCACTGGCACGTCCATAAGGACAATCTGATGGAGGCAATTCCTCAACTGAGGTTCTCTCTTTCAAATGTGTCAGGTTGACTGCTAAGATTAGCATCACAGTGCTGGAAGCCCAGAGGACTCTCAATGAGGTGAGATGGAGAGAGCTGTACATTTCAATTCCAAGCGAGAGCCCAATCTACTCCTGCTTTTCCCATCCCTTCCTCCGCTCATTCTGTGTGTATGTCAGGACCTCCGCACTATGATGGAGCTCACTGCCCCTTGGGGGGATGGAGGGCAAAGTGTTTCTCTGAAAGCTTCTCAGATGGAAAGTGTGGAAGAACTGAAGACTTCCAGTTGTCCAAGGAAAGGGAAAGACAGCAAAACTGTTACCGTGGGGGCTGTCATCCCACAGCCTTTTACCCAAGCTGTGCAGCTCAGAACTGCATCTCCAGATGCCTGCAGTTTGGAAGACTATGTGCAAACCCTCGTTAGGAACATGAAACACATCAGGGCTTTTTCCACTAATTATCTTTCCATTATAAATGGAAACTCAAAACATAATTAAGGAGATATACATTTCCCTTCAGAAGATAGGCTATGTTTTCTTCACAGGAATTCAATCTTTTCTATGTGTTGAATGAACCTTTTGGATGAAACAATTTGTCAAAGCTGCTTTAGAACAACAATATATTACGTTCTTCCTCTTAAAGGTTCCCAGCCGCAATATAGAGGAAAAAACTAGAAACAAGCCGAATAAGAACAAAAGAGGAAAAAAGAGTACATTATAAAATATATCAGCTTCTAAGAATTTACTATAGTCATTAAAAATGATAAATATGCAGATTGTGAAAATGGAAAAATATATACAAAATAATTTTCTCTAGAGGACATAAAATAAAAAGTTATTTATGCCCTGTGGAGATAACGATGGAAAAATTATGTTTAACATTGGTGGATACGAAAAAGCCTAGAAAGAAATGGAGACCACTGTATTTGGAGGAAGAGGCAGAAACATAATTTTCTACAAGGCTGTTTTACTAATAAATTGAAAATGTTGTCAAACCGTTTGCCTTCGCCTTCATTTTCAAGCGTCCGCCTCTGTCAGGGGGAGAGGAGTGTCTGGTGCAGGTGCTTTCTTCCTTCTGTTTAATATACTCCCAGCCCATCTCGCTGAGCTGAGCGGAGGCCTTAGCCAATATGTGTAGAGTGCATGACTGCATGGAAGATGAAATAATCAAAAAGACCAACTTCCCATCCTGCCCGTGTTCTCACCATGGCAACTCCTGTGCCTTAGAAACAGTGGCGGGAACAAACATTGGAGGTCTGTCACTGCCCTCTAGGACCAGGTGACCGCAGGCTATGCACACCACACTGGTGCACCAATGTTCTATGTCCCCACCAGAGTCTCCTCTTCAAGCCACGGAGAAGTGCAAGATGTTGCCTTCCTGGCAACCAATGTCTTCCAAAAGGCAAGACTCACTAGAGAATTCGTGCAGCAGGCAGAATCGGCACATTGAATGTGTGTATAGCAACACCGGGGAGCTTAAAAAAACTGCAAACTCTGCATAAAGGACATCAGCCAGACTAATAGCCATAGCATGGTACATCAGCTCATAGGTGATAAGCGTTGAACTCGAGGCTGTGGCCACTCTCCTGCACTGCCTGTTTATATATTCGGTGAAGAGATGCCATTACAGAAACTGTAGCCAAGTTATTGCTTCCCAAAAAGTTAGAACACAGAAAAACAGAGCCCATAAATACCTGCAGGGAAAATACTGAAGTGCAGGGAAGGTCAGCCTTAGATCACTCATGAAGTATCTAGACTTCTGAGGGAGGGGCTGCATATCCTGATACATGCTCGCGTCACACGACAAGCCAATGTCTTTTTCTACAATAGCAATATAAAAGTACAATTCATCCAAATAAATTACAAGTCCTTACTTGACTGACTTATCTAGAAGGAAGGGGGACGTTCTTGTGACTGAGACAGGGTCACTCTCTGCAGCCTCACCAAGACAATTGCTAGATTGAGACAATTTGCAGAGAAAAGCTTTCAGAACAAGCTGCCTTAAACACATTGCATTATTTTTATGGCTTTTTGCTGTCTTTTTATTGCTGGTTCCTTACTGATCTCTGGGACGGTACACTAGAATGACCCATTGAATCCCTCACCAACATTTCACTGACAACATTGTACCTCCACAACACACTAGTGTCTCTAAGATCCTGGTCACAGTTGGGCTTGCCTTTCCAGACCAAGGAGGAAGTTGGCTGTTCTGCTGACCTTGGTCCAGAGTGTTCACCCTCAAGTTGTTTCTCAAGTCCTGACTACCATCACCTCCATCCTTGGCAGGGAATGGATGGAATGGAGCCTTGATCTCAGGACCCAGCCCTGTGTCTGCTCCTTTGTGCCATTTACTGAGAGCTCCTCCGTGATAGCCTTCTACAGAGCACCTCCCAGCTACCTGGTCACTCTCCAGCACTTAGCTTGTCTTGCTTCATCAAAACGGATAGCTCCAAAATAGGTGCTCTGCCCACTGACTCTGTCCTCCCACAGGACACCTTAAAACAGAGAACTTGTCATTATCATGTCCACTTTTCTAGTGTCAAGAAGAGCACCTAGCCAACGTAGATGTCTACTTTGAATTACAGAATGACTGAATGCTTCCTGAATCTTCACAACTGGAAGAACCTAGTCAGATAGTTGTGAAAGCCCACCGAGGCAAACATCATGATAAGCAATTCATGAAACTGGATAATTCAGACTGAGAAAAGAGTTCATCAGGAGAGGCACTTTGCATTACGCAGATAACCCTTGGGGAAATAAATAAAGTCAGTGAGATGCGATCGTCCCTTTCTCTCGTCTTCCTGTGCCATCTCCACCTCGTGAGATTTACACACAAAGCTGGAAAGAAACAAGACAAACACTTCTCATTGTTTTCCACCCAGAAAAAAAGAGAGGGTAGCAAATTTAACTCTGTCAGGCAGTCATGCTGCTAACAGGGAAGCCAGATAGCTGTATTTCAGAAAGAAGGAGAAACAGTGGGCAACTTGAAAATTAATTAGATCAAGAGCCACCCTTCTGATAAGCCAGTAACTTAAAGCTTTCATTGGCTACGTTCTCATCATTCCAAATAACGCTGCAGTTTCTCTTCAGATCATGTAAATCTTTTTGCTTTTACCCAATTTATCACACTCTCCTAGTCTGACACAAATAATGCAGTACTCTACACCCATCTGAAACCTACCCCTTCTTTGGACTGCAGAAAAACATCATTCCCACTTAGTCCTGCATCTGAGGCTTTGAGCTCACTTGAGCCATTAAACAAGGTGCTGACTATTAAGTGGTTTGGGGGATTATGGGAATTGGGCATGCCATTAACATCTATCAGGAGTGTAAAGTGTAAGCATCGCATTTCTAATACAACGCCATGCAAAATTAGATATCCAGGCAAACATAAAACATGCCTTAGAAAAACAAGTAACTGACAGGCTGGAGAAAATCAGCCATGGGACCCAGGACTCACATCAAGAAGGAACAGCCCTCTTTATGTGACTTTAAACAAGAACACCCTCCTGCTTAAAAGACCAGTATGTATTCTATGGAAAACTTGCATTTCCTGTTTTAAAAACAAAGCCCTTGGGACTCAACACTACACAATGTAAGGATTGGACGACACAACACAGGAGGGATATCAGGCATTTCTTTCCCTCTATGAAGAGAGACCTCTGAAGGGGCCCCATTACCTTTCCTAATTACCTAGGAGAATGAGTTTCCAGTGTAAAGCAAATGAATTGACACCTATTGCATCCCGGTTTACAAAGACATGATACAGTCCTAATAAGGCACTGAATGAAGACATTGATCTTGAGCTTCGCCTCCACCAGAAGAAAAGCTTCCCTTCCGTGCACTCCTGAGGAGGAAAGTTACTGCAACCTTGCTTTGCTCTGTGGAGCAGTCTCTTCCCAGAAGAATGTCAAAGGCACTCCCTAGGAGTTTCTTCCGCAGAACACAGGATCACTTGCTCCAGATGTCCCGCTGCTGTGGTGATAGGAGACCTGGCACACACTAAGCCTCGCTTCTGCCTTAGACTATGAAAGACATACACATGCACCCCTTCTCCTGACGGCCTGTGAGCATAACAGGTTTTTGAGGGCAGCTAGAGAAACAAAGGGCGCCCATCTGATATCATTAACATTATTCTTGATGCCCACACTGCTGCACAGCACCCAGAGGCCCCTCAAAGCTCCTTAACTGTGACAGGGACATCACCAGCTGTGTGCAGTGAGCCACTTGTTGAGTTTCCATCAGGTCGCCTGGCTGTGGTTCATCATTTCCTAACATGGAGCACACAGACCACAGAGCTTGTACCAGAAGGACATGAAAGGATGCCCAGGAAGCCCTTCTGCAATCTCCGCCTATCCGTCTGCTTAACAAACCCAGGCGGCACTCAACAAACAATCAAATTGTAAAAACACCTCTGGCAATAGGAGGGAGAACTAGAACGTCACAGGGAGGGGCATTGTGCTGGCAAATGGTACATGTGCCCTACACATGCAAATTGGACTCCCTGCTAAATCCAAGCGGGGCACAGCAGGGAGGGCCGCAGCAAAGCAGGAAGCTAGGCAAGTTTCCAAACTGCTTTTCCTCAGCTGGCTGTGAAGTCAACCCCAATGCGAACACAAAGCAGGAGGCACCATGGCGATCTGTGAGATGTCTCTGCGGATGCAAACCAGAAGGCTGCATCAGGATTCCCAAGGAATTGGTCAAACCCCACAAGGAAGGCCACAGAGCAGGATACAGACACCCACCAAGAGGACTCTTCTCCAAGAGCAGGCAGTGTGTGTGGCCTGCTCTACTGACTTACAAAACACTGTCAAACCCATGTTTCTTCGCTAGCAACTCAGTCTTAGCATTGTCCTCTTCTATCCTCACCGGAACCTCTACGACAACAAGGCTGTCCCTTGCTGACAGCTCTTAGGGATCTAACTGTCTTTACTACTTTGTGCACGCGTGGAAGCGTGTACGGAGACAATCTCAAATGTCCTTCCTCGGGAGCCATTGACCTTGTTTTCTGAGATAGTGTCTTGCACTGGCCAGAGGCTGGCTGGTTAGGCTGGGCTGGCTGGTTAGGCTGGGCTGACTGGTTAGGCTGGGCTGCCTGGCCGTGGAGCCCACAGAGAACCTCTGCCTGTGTCTCACCAGCTCTGAGATTACAAGGGCAAACCATCGCATTGGGCTTTGTTTTCAGTGTCGGTGGTAGGGCTTGAACTCGGGTTCCGTAAGCACTTTACAAACCAGGCCATTCCACCAGCCCTTCTCCCACCACTTCTTCCCAATACTTTCTCTCTTCCTGAGTTCATGAGCCAGAACTCAACCTAAAACCTAAAACGCTTCGGATTTGTGGATCAATGTCAAATAACGAGGTCAAGTAATTCTGTCATATTTAGAATTTTATCTGTGACTTGGCAGTAGCAGCGTTTCTTGATTCTGTGGGGAACTATGAAACTGGTGTTATGGTTTTAGTCACAAGAGACTTGATGCAAAATTATCAGGATTAAAGGTGACATTAATAGGCGGGAATCAGGGTCAACTAGAGATGAAATTTAACACTGAAAGCTGCCATGCTTAGTAAATACAAGCCTCTTAAAATGTGGGAGAGCCAAGAGTAGACAGACATACGCATGGGGGCAGGTCTTCGTTCTCTTTCATTGTGTGAGTTCAGACTGTCAAAAGGATACTGGGAGTTTAAACTGGAATGTGAGAAGGTAATGATTCTAATCTGAGTTAATCTGCTCAGATAATCATGTATCATTTGTGGGACTCGCAAAATAAGCAGACACTCTTGAGAAGGTGGTGAAGGACCTGGGAACCAAATAAAGGAATGAATGGCTGAAGAACAAGGGCTTAGTCTGAAGAAGGCTGATGGGTGGTCATGGCAAAGTCTTCAAATATGAGGAAGGAGCCCTGGAGAGGAGCTCAATTTGCTCCAGGGGCTCAAGCTCAAGGGAGCGAAATGTGCACTGTGACGATTTACTGTCAACTTGACAGGATCTAAAACTACCTAGAAGGCAAACTCCATGCATTATCTGTGAGGAACTTCAAAGATTAGATTACTTGAGATGGGAAGACCCAACCTGATTCTGGGTAGCATATCCCACAGGCTAGGCTCTTAGACAGAACAAATAATGCATTTGTGAGCCACTGAGCCCCATTGTCCACCTCTCCCTGCTTCCTGTTGGTGGCTCCAATATGCCCAGCTGTCTCATACTCCTGCCACCACGCCTGCCCCAACATAAGAGTCCTTCCCTCGAACTCTGAGTCAAATGACCCTTCCTTTCCTTAGGCTGCTCTTGTTGGGCATTTTGTAACAGCAACAAGACAAGCAACTAATACATACACTACTAGGTGGATGATAACAGTGTAGTTTTAGCTCGAGATAAGATGGATTTTCTAGCAGTCAGAGCAATAGGCACAGAGAAAGGCAGGCTGGCATCCATGAACCTCCTGTCAGCACTGCCGCTGAGCACATTAATGTCGAACTCAGAGAGATAGAGTCTTTGCCTCAAAAGCCACAGGAGCAAACTTTGAGTGAGCTCCAGATATCGTATGTAAGTGTACATACTTTATAATCCTTGCGATAATCTTAATACCAGGCACCCAGTCTGCTCAACTGACACACTCAAGAAGGTGAACTCACTTTTCTGACATGGATGGCAACAGCAACATTCAAACCCAGATGCAAACCTTTACCACATGGTACTGCCTTCTGCTCTGAAGTGGATTCTGCCCTTGCAAAGGAAAACACCCAGCTGGTAGACGACAGAAACATTGGGAGACAGAGAAGGAGCATCTGGGTTAGAGTCAGCAAGCCTCTGACTATGTCTTACCGCTCTCGTTCACACTGCGATCTAGGGGAAGTTACCGTACCATGCACCTTGTATTTTAAACATAGTTTATGTAGTCCAGGCTAACCTCAAACTCACCATCTAACTGAGGATGACATTGAATTTCTGGTCTGCCTGTCTCCATCTCCTAGGGGCTGGAGTTCCAGGCACACCACCACACCTAGGTGCTTTAGATAGCAGTGGTCTATCTTATACAGATTTTCTGTAAATACCCAGAAAATAGTCTGTAAAGTATTTCATGAGGTTGTAAATGCTTTTTATAATTGCAATGTTATTAGTGTTATTAAGGAAAAGAGATGTTCTTATCTTCACCAAATAACTTAAAAGATCCTTTAGTTTGAAGTATTTTCAGACAAACTGCCAAAACCCTCACGGAAGCCACTTGGCTCCACTGGATAAGCACGCTCCTCACTTCGGCTCTCAGTCTTTATAAGTAAGGAGAGCTCAGAAGTCACAGTGTGAAGGAGAGTTGAGTTTGAGCCCCCAAATCACTCTGTAAACAGAGCCACCAGCCACACTTTGAGGGCATGGCCAGTGCTGCCATCTTTGAGGGCACGGCCAGTGCTGCCATCTTTCCCATGGGTCCAGACAAAATGTACTGTGCTCATTTTGATATTGTGTTAATGATACCCCAGCTAGCTGCTCATGTCACCTGTCTTTCTGTCCCCTGAGGTGAAGATTTAAGTGGTCTTCCTACAACAGATTAAAGGCCTGCTGTTCATAGAGGACAAAATGGGTAGCCGGGACCATCAGGTCAGAAAGGACATTGAAAGTCTTCTGATCCCACCTCCATCTGCTACTTGTTACATTAATATACAAGCATCCAAAAGCCATCTGTCAGCAGTGAAAGGGTACACTTCCTCATACAACAGCTTGAGGCTTCCCAGAGCAAAGCAGAGCTCCCCAAAGGCCTGGTGATTGACATTTTCAAACAACCCATGTTGTTTGGAATATGTCAGGGTCTAGTAGCCATGATAAAGAACAAAAAAAAATTTCTCTCTCTCTCCCTCCCCCCCTCCTTTATGTTTTTACACAGCCATAGTCTGCAAGCCTACACACTGGTCCCAAATGCTAGTATCTCTAAATATCAACACATAACCCATAGTCTTTGGCTCTTTCTGGGACTCTTGATGGAGGCTGAATTTGTAGAATTTGAATGCACTTTGAATGTAAGGCCTCTTGGTAATATTCAAACTTGGCTAGGCGGTAGGAGAACTTGATGAGTTTGTTAAAAATGCCAATTTCTGAGCCACTAAGAAATCAGACTTACAGGTGCCAGCCTGGTCTCCTGTAGACAATCTCTGGCAGACACCTGGCTTGTCTGTCGCCACACGACAGTTGGCTCTTCATGGAAACCCTAACACATCACTGATATGGTTTTACCTCAGCCGAAGGAAACTTGTAACTCAGTCCTTAGAGCTTGGCATAAGACCATGTCCAAGCAGGAATTTGAAATATGTAAGTAGGGTATTCCCCACTGTAAGACCGCTTCTAAAGATTTTTCCACTTGACTAATGGGGGGAAGGAGAATTGGCAAACAACACAAAGGAAAAAAACCCTTCCTCGTCCTATCTTTTATGAAATGTACAAAGAGATCCCCTGATAATATCCACTAGCAACTGTTACATAGGTGGCAAATGGGGAGACTGATGACAAGTGATAGATACTTAGTGATAGATAGTGATTGATAGATAGACAGACAGACAGACAATAGTGCTACTACATGTACATGAGTAACTATAGCAACAATTAAAGAAAAAGAGGCAATGATGTGAAAAAGACCTGGTACCTGGTGCGGAAGGGGGTGTTGTAGAGGTTTGGAGGGAGGAATGGGAAGGAATGGTAATGAATTTTAACTTCAAAATTTTAATAAAAAGAAATATAAACTCTCGTGAGATGGATGGTCTCCATTTGTTCCTCCTGGTTCATTTTGACTTCTCATTGCTTTGCTGTGCAGCTCTGGAGAATGACCCTTAGGTCTCCATCAGTTCCTTTCTGTCAAGGTCCCAAGCGAATTGACCAAAAGTTAAGTACCATCGGGAGGGAAGGAAGGGCTGAGGCTGGGGTGAAAGCTAATAGATAAGGGGCTTATCATGTAGCCTGGTGCAGAGCACACCGTCCTACGCAGATAATGGTAGATGCCCCCTGAAGAAGACAGAATCCAGTCAAGAAGGTCCTTCCTACAGCGGTGCTTCTCATGGTCTCTTCCTCCTTCAGCTGCTGTCTGTGGTCTTGCCAATATAAATGTGTCAATACAAACTTGATTGTTTTTTAATAATGTTTACAGAGCGGACAACGCGTATGCCTTGACTTCTGCTTTGCAGCATGTACTCTGAATTATTCATTTAGTTCGAGGCTGTTTCTTTTCTAAAGTAATCATCGTCTTCTTGAATGAAATTTCTGTTTTTCCAGGCTATCAGTCCTGTCAGACTTCAGAAGTTCAGTCACCAAGAAGAGCAAAGCAATTTAGATAAAATTTCCTGTTCTGAAGGAGGACTTTGTTATTAAATGTGAGGCATTCAATAGTAACTGCCAGCTGTTTAATCAAAAAGTTATTGTTCATTGTGGAGGAAGAAATTAGAGTCTGGAAAACAATGGGCTACAACTTGAAGCAGGAAGTGTCTGATGAAGTTTCAAGCCCCTTTCAAACTCTTCTCACCATTTAAACTATAATGGCCCATCTCTGATAAGGCATTCACAGATAATAACAAGAAAATCACTGAGATGACTAGCCTCTACTCTTGTTTTAATTGCCCCTTGTCTTGTTGGCCTCTTTATGTTCAGACGACAGGGTACAAACTGAAAGTGTTTTCAGACATGCCTCAAATAAGCCTGTAATTAGGGATACACAAGTGACTCCCTTAGTTCCCAAGACCAAACTGAGTTATAAAAGAAAATTAAGAAGGCAGAAGAAAGGGAAAAAAATACTAATAAGAGAAGTCGTTTTGAAGGACAGTTATAGATAGAAGTAGACCCAGGAGGCAGAAGGACTCTGCTCCAAAAGCTAGACTCAACCCACGTGTGGCATAGCTTTGAACAAACCATGCCAGCTCCTTACATAAGCTACACCAGGTGTGCACACACACACACACACACACACACACACACGGGGGGGGGGGGAATGTAACAAGCTGAAGCTACTCAAGCTGATCTCTGTCACTTAGAATCAAAACCTTTTTTTGCTTTTTTATATTTTTATTTTTTTATTTTTCTCTGCTCCCTTCCCTTCCTCTCCCCTCCCCTTCTACCCTCCCCTATGGTCCCCATGCTCGCGATTTACTCAGGAGACCTTGTCTTTTTCTTCTTCCCATGTAGATTAGATCCATGCATGTCTTTCTTAGGGTCCTCATTGTTGTCTAGGTTCTCTGGGATTGTGAACTGTGAGCTGGTTTTCTTTGCTTTTTGTCTAAAAGCCACTTATGATTGAGTACATGTGATAAGTGTCTTTCTGGGTCTGGGTTACATCACTTAATATGATGTTTTTGAGATCCATCAATTTGCCTGAAAATCTCAAGATATCATTATTTTTTCTGCTGTTTAGTACTCCATTGTGTAAATGTACCACATTTTCCTTATCCATTCTTCAGTCGAGGGGCATTTAGGTTGTTTCCAGGTTCTGTCTATGACAAACAATGCTGCTATGAACATAGTTGAGCACATGTCCTTGTGGTACAATTGAGCATCCTTTAGGTATATACCCAAAAGTGGTATTACTGGGTCTTGAGGAAGGTTGTTTCCTAATTTTCTGAGAAATTGCCACACTGACATCCAAAGGGGCTGTGCCAGTTTGCAATCCCACCAGCAATGTAGAAGTGTTCCTTTTACCCCACATCCTCTCTTGCATAAGTTGTCATCAGTGTTTTTGATCTTGGCCATTCTTACAGGTGTAAGATGGAATCTCAGAGTTGTTTTGATTTGCATTTCTCTGATGGCTAAGGATGTTGAACATTTTCTTAAGGGTCTTTCTTTTAGATTTCTCTGTTGAGAGTTCCCTGTTTAGGTCTGTACCTCATTTTTTACTAGATTATTTGTTCTTTTGATGACCAATTTCTTGAGTTCTTTGCCTGTTTTGGAGATCAGACCTCTGTCTGATGTGGGGTTAGTGAAGATCTTTTCCCATTCTGTATGCTACTATTTTGTCTTGTTGACCATATCCTTTGTTTTACAGAAGCTTCTCAGTTTCAGGAGATCCCATTTATTAAATGTTCCTCTCAATGTCTGTGACACTGGGGTTATATTTAGGAAGTGGTCTCCTGTTCCAATGCGTTTAAGTGTATTACTTTCTCTTCTATAAGGTTCAGTGTGATTGACTTTGCATTGAGATCTTTGATCCATTTGGACTTGAATTTTGTGCATGGTGATAGATATGGGTCTCTTTTCATTCTTCTACATGTTGATATCCAGTTATGCCAGCACCATTTGTTGAATATGCTTTCTTTTTTCCATTTTATAATTTTTGCTTCTTTGTCAAAAGTCAGGTGTTCATAGATGTGTGGATTGATATCCCCAGCCTTTGTAGAATCAAAACCTTTTAGGTAACGTTAGAGTGTGTAGGAAAATGGATCAGATGTCAAACAATTTGGTACTCCAATGAAGCTCCTGCAATAAAACATGAACTCACTTGCAATGCACATGGGAGAGAAGGTGCCATCTCCGTGATATGCTCTATGCCTACCTCACAAACACCCTGTGACATAACCGGAAGCTTGCGGGCAGCTGGAAAATGGAACTCGGTTCTTATTTGCCTTGCCATTGCCAGGACCTAACCCAGGTCTTGCAGCAGAACACATGCTCAAGAACAGAGGCTTCTCTTTCACTTAATTTTGCACTTGACATTCTTACTGTGTTATTCCGCACAGTTTCTCCATACAGCCTGTGTGACTGTACAGTCGGACCCAGTGGATAAACTGGCTTATTCCTTCTGCTTCGTATCAGTCATCCATCACCCAAATATTTGGAACTGAAGGACATGGAGGGAATTGGGAAACCAGAAAATAAGAAAGGTAAATGCCACATCTTTATTCTTATATGTGGAGCTAAAACAAATAAAAAAGGTAACATAAAAGAGACTAAAGGAGTCACTACTAGATGCTCAGAAAGGGAGTCAGAGATCCAGAGAGAAAGGAACAAGGATTTGGAGAAAGGGTACCAAAGTACAACAGGAAAATGTTTCAGTGGCCCCCTATATTACTATTGTTCACAAAAACCTGTCATATTTTATAAAGAACTAAAAGTAAGGAGCTCAAAGGGGGCTAGGAATGTGGTTCACCAAGAGAGGGTGCTTGCCATCAAGTCAAACAAATCTGAGTCCAGTCTCTAGGACCTACGTGTTGTGAGGAGGAAATAGATCCTGTAGTCATCTTCTAACCTCCATACACACATGGAAATGCCTGTGTACATGCATGCGCACACACCCACACACATACATGCACATCATTTTTAAAACTAATGATCGCCAAAAGTACCTTGATCTGTTAATGCATGTTACATATGAATGTATTGAAATGTTATCTTTTACATTATCAATAGGTGCAATTATTATATTTTCAAAAAATAAGATAAAACGTTTAAATTGATATGTCAGCATTTTCAAACTGGATTGATAGAAAAGTTGAAAGGGGTTGTTGTTTGAAAGAGAATGTCTGATGTGCTCTGGCTTGGTTTGGGCTGACGGTATGGTGACCCCTGATTCCCCTCTACAGGTAACTAGTATTCATGATGGTTTAGCACGGTCACACCTGCTGAAGAATGGCTGACCTCTTAGGGAAGGGTCAACAAGGAGAGACTGAAAATATAGGCAACATGAAAAGTGCAAGCAAGAAACACAAGAGCAAGAGCGTGATGAGGGGACGCTGCATTGGGTGGTTTCGTGGAGAAGCAGACGCATTTGAATAAAGACTCAAAGGAAATGAAGAAACAAGTCATGGATAGACACACAGAGATGCACACATGCACACAGAGAGAGACACAGGGGGAGAGAGAGAGAGAGAGAGAGAGAGAGAGAGAGAGAGAGAGAGAGAGAACGAATGGCACACATAAAAGACTGAGGGTAGGAGTCTAGAATGGTCAGGGCACAGTAAGGCTCTAGGACCCAGCTGAGTCTGGGAGTACAGCAGATGGCGGAGAGACAGCACAGGAGTACTTTGGGGCATAGCATCAAGGAGCTAGGTCACCTTAGGTCAGCAGAGCAGCCCATGGCTCAACCTTTTACTTGAAGTGAAATGGAAAGCTCCAGGGAATTTTGAGTGGAAGACTGATGTTATCTAACTCAAATGGATGACCCTGGTTAGTAGGGTTAAGAATGGACTTGGGATGGGACAGAATGTGGAAGCCAGCTGTAGATCATCGCAACAGCACGGGTGAGAGCAGGGAGCAGGCTCGCAGTTGGGGAAACGCGAAAGTCAACAGATTTCTGATACACTACAAAGCTAAAGCTAATAGAATTGACTGTTAATTTGGAGCATGGGGTAGTGAGTGAGAGATTTCTCTGATTTTGGAATTGGGGCACAGTAGCCCAGTGAAGAATTCTGAAGAGAGGGACGTCTAAGTACAATGAAAAGATCTGACAAAGCCAAAAAGATTAAGAATTAACACAGAGAAGTGGTGATGTGGAAGTCTTTGGTGACCTTTGAAGCAATTATAGAAACCAAAGACTGAGGAGGAAGAACTCGAGAGGAAATGAGACACGAGGAAGCGCAGACTGCGTTTAAAAGCTTTGGGGTTGCTTTACAGAGAGCAGAGAAATGGGAACATTGGATAGAGGGGGGCCAGAGCTGACATTTTTATCCACATACAAGGGCAAATAAATGTAAACACACTGGCTGAGATGCACCTGCAATCAGAACTCGGAAGGGAGAGAGAATGCTGGAGAGTCTGTGCGAGAGGCCACCCGGTCAAGGAAAATGAGTTCTAGACAGGAGCACGGAAAGCACAGGAAGCAGAACCCACGACACAGACCCAGGTGGGCTCTGACTATGTGTTTCCTGGGTGATACAAGAAGCAAGTTCATGGATGGAGTACAGAAGAGGGGATGAGATGCTGCAGGTGTGACGAAGGAGGAAGAAATGTGCAGTAAGGACCTCCATTATAATGGCTTGGCCTTCTACTTTTGGGTCCTCAACCAGGTTACCCTTCCCTGATGCTACCACCGCGCAATCAAGGCAGAAATGGAGGTTCTTTAAAAAATATTAGCTGCCAGGTCTCAAGGACGTTCTGAAGCTTAAAAATGAGCTACATGTATACCCAGGGACAGAGGAGACTCGGAGAAATCATATTTCTTTCTTCACTGTTTTTCTTCCTTATATTCTATCATTCCTTCTCTCTTCCCCCTCCTTCCTCCCCGACTCTGTGTGTGTGTGTGTTTCATGCACATGTATATGCAACCATGCAGAGGGCGAAGGAGAACCTCAGATGTTCCCTCCACTTCCACACACCTTGTTTTGAGACAGAGTTGCTCGTGGCCTAGAGCTAACCACATGGGCTAAGCCATCTGGCCAGCAAGCTCCAAGCGTCTGCCTGATTCTTCCTCCCCAGCACTAGCATTACAAGTGTGACCTCACTGTGCTCAGCTTGTTTGTGGGCTCTGACATCTCACTCAGGTCTCCATGCTTGCACAGGAAGCGCTTGACCTTGGACTGTTTCCAGGCATTTCCAACCTCTCTTTCCTGAAGGATAGAAGATGAGAGCAGAAAACATGTCCAAGACGACTGAGAATTTTCAAAGAGGAATTATTCTTTGTTTCACTCTTCTCTTCTGAATCCACTGGGACTCTTTCCAATACTAACATTCCACCAAATCAATCAGTGAAGCAAGCATATGGCCATTTGAGTCTCATGGTATGTATGTATCAGGGTAGAAGTATCATGGGTAATATGATATTCTTTCTCTTAATAACCTGTTGTTATAACATGGGAAAATGAAACGGAGCAATACCATCCTCCCTCATGCATTGCACAGTGTCTCACATACAATACTGTGTCTCCTCCAGACCCAACCCTGTGCACTAACTGCAACTCAAGGGCACAGAAATCATCAAGTTCAAAGCCTTCATTTTCACGTGATTCCTGGAGACAGGAGATTCCTGACAAGGTCCTGCAAAACTGAGCAGCACAGGAAGAGCCCAGGTTGTCTCTCCCATCTCCCAGGATTCACACTCAATCTTATTCAGTAAACTTTCCTTCTCCCTTTCTCCCTCCTCCACATCCCATTTTCTTACTTGCAACAATAATAACAATTGAAAACTGTTCTTGCCATGTGCCCAAAAAAAGTCCATACAGTGCCTTAATTAAACTCTTGACATGGGGTGCCTTAAGCACTGTTCTATTGCCGTGATCAAGGCAACTCTTATAAAAGAAATTATTTAATTGGGGCTTACTTGCAGTTTCAGAATTCTAGTGTACTGTCATGGCAGGGCCCCATGCATGGTGCTTGAGCAGTAGCCAAGAGCTATATCCTGATCCACAGGCAGGCGATGGGGTGGAGACTGTGCCTGGCATGGCCTTTTGAAATATCAAAGCCCCCCTGCAGGAACACCCTTCCTCCAGCAAGGCCACACCTCCTAATCCTTCTCAAATAATGCCACTCAGTGATGACTAAACATTCAAACAGATGAGCTCGTGAAGGTAATTCTGATTCAACTCACCACAGTCACTTACTACATTTTATTGCTTTTGGTGTTGCTGGGGATCAAACCCAGCGACTTGCACATACTAGGCGAGTACTCTGCCACTGAGCTATGACTTTAGCCCTGCTTTTACAAAGAAAATAAATATAACTATTGCATAAGTAACATGGGCAAAGGGAGAACACTGGAAACTCTGCATAAGAGCTCCCCCATAAAGGCATTCTCTGCAGCTGCTGTTCATTCTGTCTCCTCCATTTCCACTACAATTAACACACACACTCCCGTCCTTCAACAGGTGATCAATTCCCGATGATTAGCACATCCCCAGTCCTTCAACAGGTGATCAGCTCCTTTCTTTATAAGGACTTTGAGTAGTTTGCATCTTAGAATTGTGGTTTATGTCCATCTCAGTAAAAAAAAAATACTTGTATTAATTCATTTATCCATTTAACAAATATTGCTGAGTACCTACTCCATGCCAAGGATGTGCCTGATGCCAGATAGTCATCATTAAAACCAAACAAGTGGAAGGGACCAACAGTCTCCACTAGGGGCACAAAGTAAGGCAAAGACTTGCCAGGAGACTGCGAACAGGTGAGGAAGTGACAAAGGCCATTTCATGGGATGCTGAGTCTTTGAAAGGCAGTGTCTGGAAGGGTGTGATAAAGAATGACCCTTGCAAAGGTGGCCACAACCTACCTACAGTCCAGTCAAGATGCCCATGGTAAGTACTACGCCCTTTGTCTTTGGGAACAGAGTGGGATGCCCACGGACACAAACAAGACAGCTTACTTCTATCAAGTGTCACGTCCCTGACTGTGAGCAAGCAGAGGCTCCGGGGTCAGACTTGCAGCTCCTTTTCCTCGGCACTGTTTTGATACTTTTTCCTTTTCTGACCACATAGCTCTATTTCCCCAAGGCCTTGCCATGGAATCCATCTCAACAGAGGATGATCTCACCACAGAATAATTTGTCTGTGTTTCTAAGGAGTGGCCCTATGGATTCCAGTAAATGGAAGTGGAGATCCTGTGGGATCCGCCTTATAAAACTATTTGTTGGCTCATTCTCCTGTCAAAGGTGTTTTTCCTGCACAGTGCAGAGGGAATGGGGAGTGTGCAGAGCCTCCTCATGCTGCAGCCCCCCATCCTCGCACCTTCCCCAGTGTCTCTTTCAAGCTCCTGACCTGGCAGAGTGATGCAAATGCCTCCTTTGTGCACAGTCTATAACAGAAGTGTTTGCTCCCTGAGTTCCCTGCTGGTGGGGTAAACACAAGCAAGTGCTATTGACACCCTGCAGTCCTGAGCAGTCCCTTGAGCACTGAGCTCAAGGGAAGGGGTAAAAACACACCCAAAGGCACAGATAGAGTGGAGAAGCCAGAGCATGATCTATAACAAGCAGTATCCTGATTGGGAAGAGTTATAGGCTAAGATTTGATCATTGGAAAAGACAGTGATATACATTCCTCTCTTGACAGACACCTGAGCTTCTATAGCTTAACTGTTGTAAATAGTGCAGCAATGAGCGCAGAGGCACAAGTATCTCTGTGAGAAGATTGGCCTGAGTCTCCTGAACAAACTGCAGCTGTCATCTTTATGAGTCCCAGCTCAGAGGTATAATGAAGACAAGAGAACAGAAATGGTCAATATATAATAAGGGGATCATTAATATGATAAATATATAGTAAAAGGATTGTTTACACAACTAAGCACTGCCTGCTAAGTAAGTGTGAAGGGGTGGTATGGTGCCCTGACAATTGCGAAACGCTAAGGGCATTGCATGACCTCTTATCTTCCTGGGTATAAAAAGTCAAGAAACTTGGCTAGAGCCTGTGGCCTTTAACAAGGAATATGGGCAGGCAGCAATGATGCTAGAGGAATGAGGCAAATAAATGGTCTCTCCATTCCTCCCTGCTCCTGCCTATCCTTCCTGCTAATGCAAGATTTCGGAAGAAACCCAGACAGCCTGCAGAACACGGCAGAGAGAAGACGAGAGGGCAGAGGGTGTTTCTGGAGAAGCAAATGTAAGACACAAGCTCCCAGATCACTTCCTCCATCCCAACCCCTTCCCCTGGCGGGATGACCGCAGCTAAATCTTAGGCATGCTCTGCTTTGAAAGAGGTGCCATTTTGGTCAATCCAAGTGACCATTCATCTTGTAAACACTGGGTCACCTTTCCCATGAGGTGCTTAGCAGGCATGAGCTTTAGTTCCAGGCTCTATTACATCATCTGCATGTTTAACAGCTTTATGGGAACTGTAAAGGTTGCATTCATTTACTACTCCGGTTTTTAACTGAGTGAAACTCTAAGCCCATCTGAGATATCAAATTCCAAAGCATTGCTGCCCTGACTCAAGGCTGGGAAAGCAGGATCCCGCCACACTGGCCAGGATCCAACATACAAGTGAAGCATGGCAGGAAAGCAGAAATGCCGAGGTTTGTCAACGAGTCAAGATGAGAGAGTGCAGCACAGCTAAGGTCACGCTCTTGCCTGTCAGCAAGGATGCTACGGGGTGCAGCTGCCAGAGGAACCAGGAGTTCCAGGGTCAGCAAACAGAGAAACTGCCCAAACAAGGTGAGCACGCAGAGAAGATGCTCTCAGAAGCCGGAGAGCAACGAGCCAAGAAGGGAAGAGTATTGAGAGATGAGAGTAAACACAGAAAGCTCCAGGAGGTCCACCCTAACCCTAACCCAAGATCCACCCATCATGGTACTTACAAGGAATATGTGTCTGTGTTCTAGTGGCCTGTGAGGGGGTAGGTGCAATGGATAGAAAAAAGTAAAGTCAGGTTTCCAAAGAGAAGGCCTAACAAACAACCCCAGGCTGATGGGGTTGGATCATGGCCTTTCAAAATGACTCTGCAGCAGCAACAGCCATGCATGAAATCGATGTCTGATTAATTAGGCACCTGTGTCATTTGGTCTCCTGGTCACCTCTACTTTGCTCAGACAAGCAAGACCCTCCCTGGTAATACTAAGCGTTAACACTAGAGCATGTTTTAAGTCTTTCTAGGGATGAAGTTGAGCTATTGATATGACTGCTCACACACACACACACACACACACACACACACACACACACACACACACACACACCATGGAAGGGAAGATGATTGGCCAATGGCAGCACAGCAAGCTTTGTCTCTTTTGCCAGGATAAACATCTAGAGACAATGCTGGGTATGCAAGAGTCAAAGACCACAAAGGACCTATTCCCAGCTCTCATATCTAGACTACAAACATCCCTGCCACAGCCTCACCTAAATCTATTATTTGTTGCACACTCTTAATTATGCCACTATTGTCTATTGTCAAGGATGCTAGACATAAACTATCACATTTAATTCTTAAAACCCCATGTAAAAGGTGCTATTGTTACCCATCTCCCACTAAAGCACTTATAGTAAGTGTATTATATATATATAAAGATATAGAAGGATAGATGATAGATAGATAGATAGATAGATAGATAGATAGATAGATAGATAGATAGATAGACAGATAGATATGGTTAAATAACTTATAGCTTGTGGTACAGCCAGAATTGAAACTCATTTCCATCCAACTCCAAACATGTTTGTTCTTAACCTCTAAACGAAACTACACTTTGATGCTAACCTGACATCTCACCTTGGACAGCACTAGCTCGACTTCCTCACAGCATAACATCTAGCAGAGCACCTGCACTCAAGACACACGGGCTTAAGCACACCCCATTTCCACCTTGTTGCTCCCATCTCAGCTAGTTGCCATGGCCTCACCTAACTGCATGGCTAAAATAGGATACTGTGACCCAAGAGCAAGGGCTCCTGGCCTCCTAGCCTGTTTATGTAGTCCCTGCTGTATGTGCCAGGCAAGCAGAGCAAGTGTGAAGTCCAAATCAGGCAGCTGCAAGCTTGCAACTGAATGCCAAGGGGTCAAGCTGCCTAGAGCCACAGCAGCCTCCTCATTCCTCCTGAATGGGCACCTGCTGCAGATCAAGAGTCTAGCAGGATTATAAGAATCATATGTGTGATGCTATCTCACTATTGAAAAAGAAATGTGTATACTTCAAGGAAAAAGGAAACCTGGAGAAAGGGGAAAAAATAACTAGTCAAAAATAACCACTTCTCCACAGTGGGATTAAAGGCACAGTTGGTAGCTTTAAGTGCCTTATGCCTTTTATCACTTAAAAAACTAAAGAGCACACCCATCAAGCTTCACAACAATGATCTATGAAATTGTGTGTGCGATGTTGATGACACCATGTACAAGGGGTCACCCTCGGCTTCACACAAAGCTCTGCTGTGTCCATCAGCTGCAGTTTGAAGAAACAGACTCGGGGTCTTCCGGGGCTGGCATGTGCACCGTGCAAACAGAACAACTGAGCCCACCCAGCTCTGCCTGCACTCCACCACAGGGCACACATCTCTCACTCTCACCTAGGACTGGTTTATGTTTGTGTTCCATCTATAAATTACCCCCTTCATGCCTGCCAGAAATCCCACCAACACAGGCCACGTGTAAATTCAGAGCAGGGCACCATGGCTCACCACGTGCTGTGAATCAGGCCCAGAAAGCACCACAGGCTGGATGTTAATTAACTGCCTCCTTTGGAAGAAGCCAGCACCACAAATGCTGAAGCAGAAAGGTTGGGATCCATTCCTCTCCACTTTTCCTTGTGCTTACACACAAGGAGTGTTATGCACACCAAAATTTACAGCACATATTCACAATACAGGTTCTCACTGGGTCCTCAACACAACCCTGAATGAGTAATCTGATGGATGGACAAGGAGGGAGCAATAAAAGAAAGGAGACTTAACTGGTAGAACTATCTAGAAGACTTGGCGCATAGACTAGATGCCAAGAATAGATACCAGGAGCATCTCTTCTGGTTAGTCATCTATCCTAATATCTGTGAACACGTCTGAGTAGCTTTGGGGTGACTACTCTATGAAAGGCATTAGTGGTACAAAAGTGAGCCTTCTGCATCCTTATCACCTGGACAGAGACCAATCAAATAAGCAAAATATAACAAGATGGTTCAGAAAATAAAAGTACCTACCACCAAGTTTGATAACCTGAGTTAGGCTCCTGGGACTCCTGGGACCCACATGCTGGAAGCAAAGAACTGGTTCCAACAGATGTCCTCTATTCTCTACCTGTGTACACACACACACACACACACACACACACACACACACACACACACTAGATGATGGATGGATGGCTATGTAAAAATACTTGGTAGAAAATGAACTCTATATTATGTAAAACACTATCTTGACATTAAGAATGAACAGAAATGAACTCAGCACTTCAGAAATGCTGTGGCCTAAGCCACTATACTACATCCAAAGAAGCAGAGAAACTTGAGACTATAAAATCAAGAAGGGAAGAACAAGATGAAACTGGAGAGGGGACCATGAACCAGACCTGTGTAAGCTGTATTAAGGGACCAAACCTGTATAAGATGCCACCGGCAGGGTGTGTCTGTCACGGAGGGAATACAATGACCCAATTTGCAAGGTAACGCCTTTATGCACCCACATAGCATTCATAAGTTTCCATCCGTGGAATCCACTCAGAATTCAGTGTGCTCCCCTATCTCTCCAATTAGCTCCTGCAGGCTCTAGTACATATCTAATTAGGTGCCAATAAAAGAAGCAATAATGACTAATGTCCTCCTAAGTATGGGTTCTCCACTGCCCAACACATTATTTCACTGCCAGTAGTTTTTAATGAGACATAGCAATTACAATGTCACCTCGAAAAATAGAGTTTATCACCTTGAAAGAGAAAGTATCAAAATTTATATGGGAAGAATATAAAACTGCATATGTAACCGAGGAAAATGGTGTGGTCCACTCACTCCACATCCAAAGAAATGGCCAAATGGCTCATTTGCACTCAGTCATCACTGCAGATTAGGTACCTGGTCATTGCCCATCCTCACTGAGCCACAGGCAAGGCATACAAATCTCGTAAGGGTGACAGGCCACATTATCGTGATATTGAAATTGTGACCCTTGCACTTCCAATTCCAAGAAGAGAGAAGTTTTGGGATCTGAAGACAACAATCAGGCCTCCTTGGGTTGAAGACCTCCCGATCTGGAATAAATTCATTTCTAGAAAGGAAGGTCTTGGTCCAAACCAGAAGCTCTCTCCTAAGAAGTCAGCTCCTTGTCTTAGAGACACATAAATCTCGGCCTTTCTTCCATTTTGAAGGATTCTACCAGCACAGGGTAACTCTTCTTCTATGAGAAATGGGAAGGGCTACCCTGCCACATGGAGAGAAGCCAGGGGAAGAAAGAGCATCGGGAGGAGTCAGGAAAGGCGAGGAAGAAGGAGAAAGCCAAGTCCTGAGGTCTGGCCCAGAGGCAGCCATTGTGCTCTCTTGAGCGGCCCCAGGTGCAGCACGGGCGACAAGCAGAGAACCGACTTTCTAAACCTGGGCTGAGTCGGCTCTGCTGCTGACCCTCTGTGAAGCTTGGACGAATGACTTCCCAGATCCCTAAAAGTCCCCATCTATAAGATGCATGAGCATCTGCCTCACAGGGCTACCATGAGTCCCCCGGTGACGATGACCCCCAGTTCTTAAGGAGTATGAAACATCCACCTCAGCTCAGAGCGACTGAGCAAAAGTGCAAGTTCCAGAATGGCACTGGGTCTCTGAGGCTAAAACACCAGGGGACTCCAGGAACTTGAGTTACGTATTCCTTACTCCTTTCCTTGCATCCCCCTCAGCCAAAGACAGTGTCCGACCTGGAAAGCAGCTCTTAGCAAGAGTGCACCAAGTGTCTTAGCTAAGTGCTTGGAGCTGTTTACCTCCAATCAACTAAAATTCCATTCGGGGTAATACAGGCATTCTAAGTGTCCCCAACAAGCCTATTGATGGGTCCCCACTCAAAGCCTGTAAGTGCGCGTGTGTGAGATTTACTGTCAGGAAAGCGATGCACTCAAGCTAATCGGCTCTAATGAGCAGGGATGCATCTTGACATTCCTGGGGAAAACTCAAGACAGCATCACGCAGGCCCTTTAAGGAGAAGGGGAATTATTTCCACTCTAATTGCCAAGGAACACACTGAAGTGAGGGCCTCGGTGTGTGATCTGGGTAAGTACATCTGAAGCCCCTGTGAGGAGAGACACTCCAGAAGTTTAAATGGCTGCGCTGGGCACACAAGTCAGCTGTCTCCAGTGTCGGCTCAGGGAAGTGTGACAGACGCTTTCCCCTTCCTTGCCCCCTCATCCTCGTGTCCACCCCCAGCACAGCCCTAGAAGAAAAACAGGTAACCACCATCAGCCATGGTGCTCTCTGGCCTCCAGCAACTCTGGCTATTCATATTTATAACATTAGTTTAATTAAAGCTTCCAGGGAGATAAATTAATTTCTTGGGGATGAAAACCAGTTCTTTTCGATGACGACATCTGCACCTACACTCTAGTGTAGCTGGAAAACGAATGCAGCCATTGCAATGTTTTTTCAATTAAAAAGTCCTCATGGTACATGCAATTTTTATTCCTCAGCACTCCTCTATCCAGCAAGTATGAACACAAAAGAAACAGAGAACACTAGTGCACAGATGTGTATTTCTTCAAATAGAATCCCATCATGTGTATCCTCGTTTGGCTTTCTATCTTCACATTTCTGCTTTTTCCTTTTAAAAATACCAATGCATAGCCATCAAAAGAACAAGTAAATGATCATGATAAAGGCACAGGCAGCAATACTCTCTGTCTTGTGGCCATTGCCCTCCCATGCCCCTTCTGCAGAGCCGCCATGGTGACATTACAAGATGTGTCAAAAGGCCATAGATGAAGTCACTGGATTACAAAGGGTGTTTATTTTTCTCTCAATTCAAATATACCTTAAGCCTCGTATATGTAATAAAAGAGCTTCCTGTTGATCTGCCAGTAGCTTCAACCAACGAACCATTAGTTAAAGGGAAGACTATTGTGTTTTGTCCTCTTTACATTGCACCTTTGGAAGCCTCAGCATCCAGGCTGATGGAGAGGATGGTGAAGGCACTCCTAATGTCTGCTTCAATTAATCTTTCTACCCTCCTACGACTCAATGCCATGGAGGCCACAGTTAACAAAAGACATGTTTAAACCCATCAGGGAAAATATGGAAAAGAGGAAGGTTCCCGAACAGACAAAATTAGAAATAGGTCTGCTACGGATGCAGATGAATACAGGGGAAAATGAAGCCTGAAGTCCACCCAATGAGGTAGAAATGAATAAGCCACAGGATCCAGAGACAAGAGGATGGGGACCCTGGTTAGAAGGATGCACTGGACCTTGAAACATCTATCATGTCCTAACAATTGAAAGACCACTTGCCCTTCTGCCACAACTTTGAACACATCCTATCGGCCACCTAGCTCTGTCCCTTTGCTCTCATTAATTATCCCAATCTTGATAGCTAAGCAGACTCTAGGGCTTCTTTCCCTTTCAGTATTCAGAGTATGCTATGTTATTTCAAGAGCACAACTATGTGACATCCACTTCCCACAGTATACTGCTGTTCTTGTAGGTCAGCACACTACCGAGGCCTGCGTGCCCAGACCAGCCTTCACCTCCACCCACAAGGCTGTCCACAGTCTCGACCTCCTTCGAAATCCAAACTGTACGGATAGCAGCTACTTCAACAAGGTGAGAGACAGCTAGTTTGAAAGAAAAAGCATTTGTGGAAAGTGCATTCCAATCTTTGCACCTGCAAGCAAACACCAAAGAACTGTAGAGCCCCTACTGGTCCGCTAAGGAAGTGCCCTGGTCTAGACATGTTGGGCCATGGAACTGTCCAGAGTTCTGAAGGGAAAATGTAAGACCCATCTACATCTGGGTAAAATAAAATCAAAGACACCCCGAAGGCCAAAACTGGAAGTAGAGTTGAAAGTTACATCTTTTTAATTCCTCACTATATACCTAGAAAGGTGGATCCCAGTGGATGGAGAAGTGGCTCAGTGAGTAAGAGCGCTTCCGGCTCTTCCAGAGGGCACAAGTTCAATTCCCAGCACTCACATATCAGGAAACTCAAAACCGCCTGTAACTCCAGCCAGGGTATCTGATGCCCTCTGGCAGCCGTGGGCAGTTGAACACATGTGGCATTAACACACACACACACACACACAACAAATAAATAAATAAAAATAAATCTTAAGGAAAAATAAAAGCATAAGAAAGCCCAGAGACAGAGAATAACTTCTTCAGAGTTATATAATTTAGCCATTTATTTCAGGCCAATTCAGTCCAGAGTATTTGCTGGCTAACATGCCAGGTTTTCAAGGCAAAACACTGTTTTGCTCATCCATGGGGTCTTTAGAAGACCCGGAAAACTGTAATGAATGATTTCCCTTGTGTGGTAGTTTTGCATTCTCTCATAAACCATAATTTTAGCTTCCAATGGGAGGAGTAAATTCTGAACTCTGCTCCCACTAATAATGGGAAAAAGAGAGTAAGATGCTATACCACATTCTCCAAACCCTGCGAGGACCAGCAATGGCGTCCTCACCCTGAGGATCTTCTTCCCTGCTTTTCCTCCATCACGCATCTTTAAAGTGCTTCTGCTATCATAAAAATCCAGGCACTACCATACTATACTAAGACTAGGAAACCAAGGCAGACTACCAGAGAGCTACTCTTGAGAGCTGTCAATCATGATAACTCCGGGGACCTGACTGGCCTCAAGCCTTACACTGCACCATGAATCTGGAACATAAGCCACTCTCGCCAGCGAGTCTGACTGAACTGCACTTGCTCCAACCTCAGACTTTAAAGTCTTCTCCATGCCACAAGATTTACTGAGTGCAGCTTGAAATAGTCTGCTTGAACACGCACCCTCCAGCTACATTCCCACAGCTCTGTGGTAGGAGAGTCACAACGGCCCCTATTTTACAAATGCAAGCACAGTTCCTGGCCAATGAAAGAATGAGAAAACTAAACCCTGATTGCCTTCCACACGCCTTCCTACACAACTGCATGAAATCACATTTTACAAATGGCGGAACCAAGATGAGAGTTTAAGAATTCTTCTCAGCCTGTGTTAAATCGCAGCGCTCACGTCTGGAATATGAAACACATGGACAATTACTCCTCCTTCGCCTTTCTCCCTCTCCCATGCTTCCTCCTCTGCCCTCCATAGGCCTGCTCTCTTTCACACACACACACACACACACACACTACTCTCACCAGATTGTGACCGGCTGTGCCATCCCTGCAGCATGAACGTGCCCCACTCAGATGTGGCTGACAGCTCACACGCTCCTGTGAAGCTTCAGAAGCCTCCATTCATTTCACCTGGGACAGTGAGAAACAGAGGCTACTGCACAGGCCCCTGAGATCCTGGGAACTCTGCTGCCTGGGAGCCCCAGAATGCAGCAATCCCTCATACCCTGTCCTGTGGTGTCTCTTGAACTGCTACACAGGACTGGTTCTTATACTTGAGCATGGTTATGTCCTATCTTCCCAGCATGCTTGTGAGTCTTCATAGATGGAGAATTTAGAGCTGTTGTCTTAGTTGGAATGAGACGTATGCTAGCTACCTGGTTTCATTTTAATGAGTTTTGCTAATGAGATGTGGTACGCACTTCTGTTTGCTGTGTAGAGAATATATCAAGCAGGAAAAGCCAGAGCTAGTGAGCCAGGGCGTCTTGGCTGCTTTCTGGGGCCTTTGCCAGCCATTTCTTCATGGCCCCATCATACTGCATCAGTGTCTATATAAAACTCATGGAGGTCATCTCACAAATGGCCTAACTACTTGGAGGAACATGAGGCTTAATAAGACAATAAGACAATATTTGTAGATACTTCAATGATTCTGTGAGAAATGCCATATCAACACATTCCATTATGAAAAATCTACATGTATAAACAGATGCTCAAATCTTGAAAGTACTGAAGAATATTAGACAGAAAGCTTGAATTAGTGGCTTTTTCTGTGGTTCATAATGAGCTTAGTTTCCAATCCTATGTGCATTACAAAATCAGCTGGGTGCAAAGGTAGGATGTCCTCTGTGTAAACAAACAGAATGTTCAAATGGCAATATATTTATCATCGAGAATGTAATCACTGAGGGGCTGGAGAGGTCTTTTGGCAGTTATGAGCACTGGGTGCTCTCCTGGTGGGCCAGGATTCAATCCCCTACACCCATATAGAGGCTCATAATGAGTTACTCCAGTCCCACAAGACTTAACACCCTCTTCTGGTCTCTTCGGGCACCAAGCACACATACAGATATATGTGCAACAAACACAAATGCATATAAAAAATAGGATAGAATCACTGAGCAAACTTTCAGTGACAACCAGGTTGTAGGTGTGTGTGTGTGTGTGTGTGTGTGTGTGTGTGTGTGTGTGTGTGTGTACATTGCAAGGGCCAAACATGCTTTTGTAAAGTCTGAACAAGAATCCAGTGCTCCATGGCTGGCCAGGCTTATGAGCAGAATTCAGTTCCCAGAGTCCCATCCCCTCACTGCCAACAAGTGCAGGACCACTGGCAATCAAAGGCTCATACAACAGATGGGGCTTGGGCTGCTTATGTTTTGTTAACTTGACATGAGCTCAAGTCATCAGGGAAGGGGAAACCTCAAGTTAGAAAATTCCTCTACCAGATTGTCCTGTAGACAAGTCTGTGGTGCATCTTCTTGATCAATGATTGTCATGGAAGGGCCCAATTCACCATGGGCAATGCCACCCCTGGACATGTAGTTGTACAAGAAAGCAGGCTGAGCAAGTCATGGCGAGTGAGCCAGTAAGCAGCATTTCTCCATGGCCTCTGCTTCAGTTCCTATTCCTGAGTTCCTGCCCCGAGCTCCTGTCCTGACTTCCCTTCACGATGAACTACAAATCATAAGATGAAATAAGCCCTATCCTCCCCAAGTTGACTTTGGTCATTGTGTTCACCAAAGCAATAGAAAGGATGTCAGAACATGACTGTTTTCGTTTCTCTCTGAAGGTCAGCTGCCATTATATGCTGTCATCTCAGCCAACTCACAGAGACTTGGCTAAGGTTGGACTGCCCCTGATATCCAGGACATGGACGGTCACTGAGGGAGGGGTGATGATTTCAGAGTGGGCTTTGCAGAACTCATTTTAAAAGCCATGAATGTCTTGGTGGCTAGGGCTCTTGTTTATTGAGTTCTACACAGCCTAGCAGAATCAGTATAGCCAATCAATTGATTTGATGGGCTAACAGGAAATTAAAAGCCACCAAAAAAAAAAAAGAAATAAAATCTGTCTTATGGTTAGTGGGGGAGACAAAAAGCCACATATCTGTATCCCATGTTGATGCCCTTTGAATCATGGGCCCATTCTGTCACATGAGCTGAGAATGCAGAGGGTAGACTTGCTCAGCAACTATTTTATCAGCACCTATTAATAACACATAAAGGTGGATTTCACTATGGCACCCATACATGTACATAGTGCATCTAGAACCCACCACTGCCCTGTCTCACTCTATTACCACTCCTACTGACACACCTCCTCTTCAAAACCAAGCCCACCTTTCTACATTCACGCCTGGTTATTTGTTTTGCTTTGAGGACCAATGAGTTTAATTAGGGTTGCTGACATGAGCCCAGGTAAGGGGTTATTTACAGGAACATGAGCAACTTACCCATGGCTACACTACTGAAGAAAGCGTCTTCCCTATCCCAGCATCCATGAATCACCCTTCCTAGGAAAGGGTGTGGCTTCATGAGCCTCTCCTCCACCTAGCAACCATGAATTGCCTCTAAATTTACTGGGGGCTATTAACATAAAAGGCAGCTCAAAAATAAAAATAAAAAAGGAGATAACCAGCCTAGCCAATCAATGAGCTGGTCCTCTGATTTCTCACTCAAGGTCTCCAGCTATGCTACCTGGAGCTGTTAAGAAGACCCAGTAGAAGAGTCAAAGCAGTTGGAAAAGTGCAAGCTTCAGCAGTCGGCTGAGAGTGTTGCCTACGGACTAAAATAGCAGCTACTTTCCTTGTGAGAATTTGTGCGATTAGCTCCGTTTCTCAATTCTAACCTTAAACAGGGGGAGGGGGAACCCTTCCAGGCTAAAATGCTTCAGAATAATGCAATTGCCTGGGAAATTGTTTCATCTTTTAGAGGGAAAAAATCATTTTATTATTTAGTTGGCAAAGCAATAGGGTGCATTCTTTATGTCATTTCACACAGGCTTGGTTCACGCTGACTTCCTTTCCCCGTCTTCCTGCCCCACCCCAGCTTCACCCCACCCCTCCCACGTCCATATCACATGTGTTCCTTAAAGTCTTCTCTCCTCTCTCATGAGTTGCCTTCCAGTGTCCTGGTTTAGGAGCCTGGATTATTTCACTCAAGGTATTTTCCAGCTCCACTCATTTTTCCTGACAATTTCATAATTTCAATCTTGTCACGTATGTGTGACACATTTTAGTGATTCACCCATCAGTTGACGAGCATCTAGGCTGATTCTGTTTCTTTGCTATTGTGTATTGTATATATCATATATAGAGCATCGATAAACATGGAGGTGTCAGTATCCCCGTGGTAGGATGTCTTTCTTTGGGTATGTTGGGGAGTGGGACAGCCAGGTCATTTGGCAGTTCTAGTTCGAGTTTCGTGAGAATCAAACACACTGATTTCCACAGTGGCTATACCAGGAACACTCCTGTCAACAGTGGGTAAGGGTTCCTCTTTCTCCACATCCTCCCAGCATTTATTATTATTATTTGTTTTCTCAGTGATAACTATTCTGACAGGTATGAGACAGAATAATCAATGCAGTTTTAATTTGTATTTTTCTAAGGACTAAAGACGATGGACACTTTAGAAAGTACAACCATTTGTACTTCTTTTGAGAACAGTCTACTTGTTTCATTGGCCTGGTCATGAATGTCTGGTGTAATTCTTGTAGTTCATGACATCGATACTAAATTGGTTCTCTTTTGTTGCTGTACTGAGACAACCAGATGCTACTTGAGAAAGCATTTATCTGGGCTTCTGGTTCCAGAGGATTAGATGCCCATAATAGCAGAGAAGGAATGGAAGTGGGGCTGGGAAGTCAAGAGATTCATTTCATCTGCACACGAAAACTCGAGCCAGGCTACAGAATCTCATCCCAACCCCCACCACGAGCATGCCTCCTCTAACCAGACTGTGCCTCCTCTAACCAGACTGTGCCTCCCAAAGGTTTCATAGCCTCCCCGACTAACTGGGGACCAAGTGCCCACATACATTAGCCTATAGGAGACAGTTCTCCTTCAAACCACCAGGCACTAACCCCTTGACAGAAGGATAGCCAAGTTCCCTCCCATTCTGTAGGCTCGTTGATCTCGAATGCTCTTTACACCTTCTATAGCACCTCTGCCTCGGACAACTCCCTGCCACTGTGACTTCATCCTAAGCAGCTTGTAATGTTAGCACACAAGGAAGGTGACCTCAGGACATGGTATGACTAAGGTTTGGGAGGTGGCTCCCAGTTCAAGGTTTGTTTTTATGCTTCTGCGACTGAAACTTAGTCATCTGCCTTCTCTGGGTCTTTTTCATTTTTGAATATAAGAGCTTAATAAAGCAGTCACTAATTGTTATCTTCAGAACTACTTAGCTTAGTGCACTGCCAAGCCAGAAGCAGATGTTAAATAACACAGGTCTATTCCCTGGCACAAGTTCATTAGATTCATATATGAATGTGTGAAAGAGAATGCTAGAAAGGAGCAAACTTCTGCCCGAGCCATCCTTGACTTTCCTTATGTTGTAAATCTAGTGGTAGCCATCACCACTGTATGGCTGAGCAGACACTTACAGTCAGACTTGAGCAGTCACAGCAGACATCACAGTCAGACCTGAGCAGTCACAGCAGACATCACAGTCAGACCTGAGCAGTCACTCACAGCAGACATCACAGTCAGACCTGAGCAGTCACTCACAGCAGACATCACAGTCAGACCTGAGCAGTCACTCACAGCAGACATCACAGTCAGACCTGAGCAGTCACTCACAGCAGACATCACAGTCAGACCTGAGCAGTCACAGCAGACACTCACAGTCAGACCTGAGCGTCACTCACAGCAGACATCACAGTCAGACCTGGGTCCAGAACCTAGTGCAGTACTCATCAACAACAGCATCGCCAATATATCATGCAATCTTAGATTTCCTCATCGTAAAGTCAGTGGCCAAGTACAGTCACCACTCAGTCAATTTTAGCTCCATCATCTCCATCTAACCAGCAGGACTCTGATGAGTGATGGATTGGGAAAAAAATGACACAGGATAGAAAGATTTAGAAAAAAAAGAAAATAGAGATCTCAAGGTAGATTGAAAGGCACAGCTAGAAGGACAGAAAACATCTGTGACCTTCCCTCTTTACAGAAATGACCTGAACAAGGAGAGGTAGACCAGTATATCAGTACAAGGGGCAGAGTCGCTGTCACTGTCGGGCTAGCTTGTGCTTGCTGGGAGCAACTTGTTTGGTTTTGGTTTTGTTAACTGGGGAGCAGCTTGTGACAAGACCAGGCCTGTTTTTTGCACTGTGCACTACTTTGTCCTTCATCCTCTCCTCGGGGATGCATCTCCCCGGGGCTGTGCTTGATTTTCCAAGCCCTGGTTTCTCGTCGGCATCCATCCTCTTCATCACCCCCTCCTCCCCACCCCCGCTTAGCCAGTGGCCTTGGAATGACAGTCTATGAACCAAGGCTAAACTTCCTATACAAAACCAACAGGGAGAGCTTTACAAAATACATTCAGTGAGATATCCATTATTAATAAGAACAAAAGTCTGCCATTTATGACAATGTGGCTCCAAGTAGAAACTATGATATTGAGTGAAATAATCCAGCCACATTAGAACAAATAGTTTGCATCCTCACTTATTTGTGGAAGCTGAAAACATTAAAACAGACTAAGAAAAAAAATAGTGAGCCCTTGAGGGCAGGAATCAGGGTCAGATAACAAAGAGATAGGAATTTGTTCTAAAATCCTAGAGCTCAATGGGATAGCTTTCATCTGCAACAAGTTTATATCTCAGAATGACTAACAGAATCTCAGACATATAGAAATGATAAATGTGTGAGGAGATAAAAGCTAATTACCCAAATTTATAAAATGCATGGTATGCTGTATTGAATTATCATGTGGTGCCCTAAACGTGCACAAATATTAGGTGTCAGGTAAAAATAAAGACTTCTTCAGCTCCACCCTCAGTAGGTCAGATTCGGCCCTACCTGCCTATGTCTTTGGTGAATTCCCCAGGAAACATCATACATATAGTCCACTGTTCTGGAGCCCATGCTTCTAGATGTTTCTTCTACAAGAATCAAAATGTATTTTTCATTTCTAGGTCTGTTATCCACCAATTTATCTAAAATAACTGTTTGTTATTTTACCCCTTCACTTCCTAGTTATCAATAGCTTCACATGCTTGTCTCCCGGGCTGGCTAATTTGTTGTCAACTTGACACAAGTTAGTGTCATCAGGGAAGAAGGAGACCTCAGTAGAGAAAACACCTCCATCCAACTGGCTCGTGGGCCAGTTGATGTGGGAGCAGCCAGCCCACTGTGAACTGCCATACCCGAGCAGTTGAGTGTGGGCTGCATAAAAAAAGGTGGCTGAGTGTGAGCTGAGGGCAAGGCGGTCAGCAGCAGTCCCTCCACAGCCTCTGCTCAGTTCCTGCCTCCAGATTCCCGATGTGAGCTCCTGCCTCAGCTTCCCTTGATAATGTACTGTGACATGGAAATGACCACTCTCCTCCCTAAGCTGTTTCGGTCATGCTGTTTCTTATAGCAAGAGCAAACTCGAACATTCCCTATTAGCCACAGGCAAAGAGTGAAAAGTATCAAGGAAAAATAAAGGGTGTGCATAGGCATCCCTCGGCTCATTGGCCAAAATGAGGCCAATCCCAAAGCTACAGCACTCATGCCCTCTTCCCTGTCACTCCTCCCAAGGTCAGGCAATGGCAATGGTTTGGAGGCAAGGTCAAAGTCACCACAGTGTGTGGAATAAGAGACAGCAGCAAAGACAGATGTGGACTAAGGACCAGAGGTCTAAGGCTCGGAATATTTTCTGTTTCTGTTCATGAGTATCTATGGTTCTATGGTGCCTCAGGACAGAACATGCTCCCAAATGTAGGGTGAGACAACTTCACCACTCTGGGGACATGAGAAAGTGAGCTTACACAAAGGTTACATCACCTCCTGGGGACCCATCACAGGAGAGCACCATTTTCTAAATTTATTTATTGCCGGCTAAAATGTCATCTTGGTGTGGACTATGTGCTACTGGTAAATATAAATAGTGCCATTTAAAGGAAGATGAAACCAAGATGCAAAGGAATTAAGCTGCTTGAACTCATGCAACCAGCAAGTGGCTGAGGAGGAGGAAGAGAACACTGCACCAAAATCAGAGAATTTGAGAGAGTGAGACACTAACTCAGAAGACACGGTCTGTTATCTTCCTCTTCTCCAAAGTGAGCAATGTCAAGGAATAGCAAAGCGTTCGGAATAAAAGTGTATACAAATGCAATGCAAGAAGAGGGCAAGAACCTTGGGGCTTCTCAGTTGGAAATTCCCAAAATGGCAATGGAGTCAGGAAGCTTGCGGTTCCCCTCTCTGCAATCCCATGGGGAAGCCCAAGTGGTCAGTCAATCACAGAAACAGAAGGCAATTCGGTTCTATCAAAATGGAGGATACAATGAGCTCTTTAAAGTGGGCATGAAGAGGACAGCTAAGGGATGCCTTCATTCAGGCTGCGCAGCCCATCTCTGTGGGGGAAAAGATCCAGTGGCTCTTCCCAGACATACACATCATATCCACTGAAAGCATCTATACCTCAAATGTCGGGAAAGCATCTTCAATAGGGCATATCCAGACAGATCAAGTCGCATTCAAAATGGCAGACCTTGCCTGGATCCTAAGACAGTCTCCTGTCCTCCAGTCTTCTAGAGGAGACTGCAGCACCGAAGTGGGAGGCACGCTGCAGCATCTTCTCATCAGATTGACAGTCCACTGCAGAGTGCCCTTGGAACACCCCTGTCTCAGTGGGATGTAGAAGAGAAGCCATTGGACCACACTTGTCCAATCCCCTGCACCCTAGGGAACATGCCTTGTGGCTGGACAGTCATTTTAACTTTGACAGCATCGTTGTTGAAGATAATAATGCATGGACACTGCTTAGAGTTGAAAAAGAAAAAGACTTCTAGAGCTCTATCTTTAGCCTTGAGTCACTATCCAGAAGATTTTTCAGTGGGTGGAAAGATCAAAACATTGGCCACCATTATCCAGCTGTCCACCCACAAACAATACAACAGAGACCTTTTTTTTTTTTTTTGGAGTTTAACAAAAAATTTTTTATTTTAAAAGAAACTGAATATTTTAAAGAGACTGGATTTTTAAGTGTTTGAATTTTTTTTTTCCATACATTGTTTTGTTTTATTTTTTCCATTCAAGAACATAATTAAAGATAAAAAAAAAATTTTTTCCTTTCTTCCCCTTCTCCCGGTCCCCTCCCACTACCCCCTACCCCTCCTCCCTCCCCCTTCTTCCTTGAAAGAGGGCATGGTGCCCTGCCC